>CAUYUJ010012980.1:145000-152500 GCA_963575745.1 Prorocentrum cordatum | reverse complement strand
ACAGCCGCTCGACGGGCCATCTCCCCAGCACAGGCGTCGGCAGCTCCATTCAAAAGCCGTTCGATCGACGTGAGACAGAGGGCGCTGACCTGGGGGCCTGTGGGGTGGCTCTTGGTCCAGCGGAGGTCGATATCACCTTCTCGGGCGTCAAGGACTTCCCAAAGGCGAACCCAGAGGTCCAGCATCTCAGACTTGGCCAGCAAGGCCCGTGGACGTCGGAAAGCTCGCACAACAGGAAAATAATCACTGAACACCAAGATACGCCCATACGTATACTGACACACATAAATCAACGCGAGAAGTTCAGCACGTGGGCTAAACTGTTCACCTCCCAGGGCCCCCGCGATGCCCCCATCGATGTTGTCCAGGGTAGCACCTAGTCTAACGCAGGCCCACCCACAACGCCTTAGTCTCTCATCCTTAGCGTGCTCCCCCCCCGATCCGTCGATTCCCCAAACGCCCCCTTGGCAGACAGGCAACTCCTCGAACGATCCCCAACCAATGGCGCTTTCAATCGCGATCGGCAGATGTCCAACCGTCCTGTCTAGAGGCATAAGGCCCCGACACCAGAGGGCAGGGCAATCAACATCACGAGCAGCTTGCTCGCGGAGGTGAGCTGTACGCTCCACAACTGGATCTGGGATGGAATCATTACTCCTGCAGTCCCAAAACCTGTGGAAGGGGGCCTCACAAACCTCCCCGCAGCGCGGGCAGATACCATTAGAAACCGCGTGGTATCCTTCATCATGTAACCTCTGGTCAGTCCAGAAGCCAGCAGAACAAAGGTTCCAAAGCAAAGCCTGCCCCTCGTAATCGAAGTCTTTCCCCAATCGATTGATCTCCTGTTTGAGGACCATGAAATCAACCCCCGAAGCGATTCCATACCCATGGTAATGCTTGGCAGCCTGTCTCCAGACCAGGCCGCTGCACGTGGCCCTAATAGCGCGCCGTAAGGTCACGGCAAAATCCAGGGCCTCAGTGTAGAGGTCGTTGCCAAAGTTATCTCGCCAATGCACTGGATACAATGGGCACCGGCCCAGATCAAGCAAGACAGCAACAGTAGCGGCGATCGGCCCACGGACCCGTTTCCAAACCTGGTGCCTGGGGATACTGACGTACTCCTGAAACCGAGCCTGCCAGACCTGGGAAGCACGCAGTTTCTCCTTATCAGTAAGGGATTTCCAAAGAGTCACAAACCCAGATAACTGTTCACGCCGCAAACGAAAAATAGGATCATTCTTCTCGGCCCCGAAGACACTCAGGATGGTGGTAGAGCAAGCTCCAGCATGCCAGTGGCCAGAGCAGACAGCGGCGTGCCCGCGCGCACTCTGCACTTGGGCCCCAGAGAGGCCAGCAACATTGCGGCCCCAGGTGCCTGCAGCGAGCACGCCTGGTTTGTAGAGCTTAGACGATTTCTTGACCAGAGTTGTCAAGTAGCGCCCTTTCTTACCTCGAGCTGCGGCCTCCCGCCGCCTGGCACGAACAATGGCAGCAGTCCTCCTCCTTCCTGCCGTGGTAGCCGTACCCAAATCACGTGTAACATCTTCAACCCTGACAGGGAGGCCTGCTGCTTTCAAATCAGTAGCGACAAGAAGTGCAAGAGGCCGTCGGTTCGCGACAACCGCAGACTTATTAGACAAAACAAGCTCGGCTGCATTCACCGAGTGGCCTAGCTGAACTGCTGCGGCAACAATCTGCCGTCGGACCTGGTCTTCAGCTCCCTGGCACACCTGGGATATGTCGTCAACGTAAGACCTGGTAGACACACTGGGATTCCCAAAGAAGTACCGATTATGCACATCATCCAATATCTGATATAGATACACCTTGACCCAGGACATAGACTGCATACATCCAGGGAGGACGCCAATCCCAGCAGGTATGATATGGGAGCAGAAGCCGCTACTCTCGAGCATCCTGGGGGCCACGTGCGCAAGGAGGCCCAGGTACAGGAGGTGCGGTGGGAACCTCAAAGCAGCGGCGAAACGCACAAGCCTAGCAGGGATAACAGTATCAAAGAATTTTTTGAGATCCCAGTGGATCGCAACGCTGGAGACTTCCTGGAAGGCAGCAATCTCATGAGACAGCTCTCGGCGAAGCGCAGCTTGAAGGGCGGAACTGCCCTTGATGGCGTCATCCCAAAAGTCAACATGGCCTTGGCTCCAGGCCGCCAAGAAATCCCCGCGAACTTTACAGTAGATGCGGTAAAGGGTGGGGCATTTGCAAACGGGGCGCTCATCAACCTTGCTTTTGGGAAGCAAGCAAATAATACTAAGGAGGGTTTGGGCAGGCCACATCATATTGGCCTCACAATCATTCAAGAGCCCGACGAGAGCATCGGCGGCACCAGACTCCAAGTCCAGAAAATCCCGAGGCCTCCATCCGCCCACCCCAACCGCCGTGGTCTCGGAGAAGACCCTCGCAGCGAGGTGGAGGTCCCTGGTGGTAATTTCGGGAAGCTCGGGCAACAAATCCAGCGCACTAACACGCAGCTCGTCCAAAGCCCCAGTCAACTGTCGAATCTGGATTGGGCTGGCAGTCCAAAACCCACCCCAGATTTTTCACGGTGAGCCATCATCTCCTGTGGGAGCTGGAGGATACCTTCAGGGGCAACAAAAAACTCTAATCCCTCCTGCTCTTCACGCCTGAGCCAGGCGTGAGCTTTGGAGGCACCTCGGGGCAGCGCCTTCAACAGCCAGTCCTTAATCGCCTTAGCTGCTGACGCGCGGGCAGCCTGCCAAGCCTTAGAGAGGACTGCCGTGCAACGATCTATCATCTCCTGACATCGGTCCAGATCAACCGATTTCAAATCGCAAAGCTGAGCCTGCCACTGGTGGGCAATCTGGTCGGCAGGCAGACGCTCGCAATGCTGTAAGACTCGACGTCCAAGTGCTCCCAGCCGAGAAGAGATGGATATTAGCATACGACCATAACCTTTCTTAAGAGCAACGCGCATCTCATACAACTTCTGGGAGACAGTGGACCAGTAAGTAAGAGTCGGCTGGGCAAAACACCCACTTCGCCGAGCATGATCAGTAAGAGTAGCATGTCGGAAATCCACAAAATCACCCCGGCCTCGATAAACCTCCATATCCTCATCATCCCCAACAACGACAGACATCACCATCCTCTCCTTCGTGCGAGACCATAAGAGATAAGACGAGGTCAGCTCGTGAGAAAGGTGGGCCTGGACATGAGGAAGCTGGGGCTGTAGTGCTGCTTGTGGTGGAGTCCACTCCGCCAGTTCAGCATTAAAGTGGTATTCCCAGGGTAGCACAGGTCCTTCATACTCAGGCAAGACTTTTGGCCGCACACGCTTGGTCATCTCCTGTAACAAGGCTGCATGCGGCAAGCGGACCTCGAGGCAACAGTGAGTCTTAAAGGGAGAGGCCTGGTACTTGGACACGCGCAAGTAGGGAGCCAGAGTATCACTGGCAATCACATAGTCAATCAAAGACCCACCGCCATTGCTGCACGTGAAAGAGACACCTGCAGGAGGCAAAGCTTTCGCACGAGTCATCTTCAGAAAGCCACATACCTCCATGTGATCCAGGCCTATGTTGTAGTCCCCCATCAGAAACCATGGAATAGTAAGCGTGTTCACGAACGCTGTGATTTCTTTCATCTTCAGGATGTTTTCCCCCGAGACCCCCAGGTCAGCTATCATATATACAACGCCGACGGCCATCGCACAGGATTGGGTTCGGAGCTCCAGAAACATCCAGCCATTACCAGCACCTACGTCCCGAATTTGGCCTGCATGGGCCAGAAAACGTTTGAAAAACAGGCCTTTGTGCACCGCCGCTCCTACACCACCATGGGCCCCGCCGCCAGGAGAGGGCGAGGCAGGGAGGAAATGGGGGCGCCACCCAGCGGTGGCCACATCACGCTTAGCCGACTTCAAATCGGCGGGGAGCTGGCGGTGTTCAGCGAACATAAAGGCGTCAGCCTTACCATACAACTGCGAAACGAAAGATTTAGCCAGAGCACTCCAGCTAGTTATGTTACAAAAGAGCAGGCGCAGCCCAGACTCACTAAAGCGGCGGCGGCATCTCCGCGACCGCAGCCTTGAAGAGCTCCTTGAACCCGGCACCAACTTCACGCTGCACACGTCGCATGCGCTTGGCTGAGCGGGTGTGGGCTTTCTCGAACATGAGGTTCTCCATGCGGGTCTGGTCGGCATCAGCCATTGCACCTTCCATAGAGCGTTTCTTGAGCGCAGCCAATTCTTCAGCACGCTCTGGGGGGAATTCACCAGCCTCAGAACCAGCATCACTTCCAGCGTCAGACTGGGCACTGTCGTAGATCTGCTTCTGCATCTCCGCGAAACGTGCCACCAATCCATAGGGAAGGTTGTTGGCCTGGCAATACTCGCGAATCTGGGGAGCATCCATAGAATGTAATTCAGGGATGTCGAAGTCCATGCGTGGTTGCGGAGGTACAGCGGCAGGTGGCGCTCCACCAGGCTCAGCTGGGCGACCACCTGCGGGTGCAGCACCTCCACCAGTCGGAGCATGCTGCGCAGGCACCTGCGGGGCCGAGGCGGGGGCGGCCGCATGGGCCGCGCGAGCAGCCTCAGCCGCCGCTGCGGCCTGCGCATGCTCCTGCCGCTTGGCATGAACCCACGCTTCCTGAGAGAACCGAGCAACGGTGTCATCGGCATCGCGCTTCTTTTGCTCAGCATCACGATACTCACCTTCAGCTTGTTGATGTTGTTCACGTGCTTCACGAAGCGCTTCCTCCAACTTTTGGACCTTGTTAGCACGGTGGTGCACCTCCTGTGAGGCCAGGCGCACCGCTTTGGCGAAATTCTCCACCTCCTTCGTGAGTCGAGTGTGTTCATGACGTGCGGCATCAGCATACTGTGCCAGCGTCCACTCTTCAGCTGCAACTGGAGGCGGAGGAACCAATACACCAAGAACATTTTGCAAGTCGGGGCGTGCAGCGAGCAGAACCGCAGCTGCAGCACGTAGTTGAGGGTCTCCATCGGGCGCACCTTGTCCGTTCCCTCCAGCGTCACCACCAGCGGGTTGGCCACCATCTCCTTGCTCAGCATCACCGATGTACAATCCGCCACAGCGGGAGCAGCACCAATTGCCGTGGTACTTGAAGTCCCAGTGGCGACAAGCGGAACAGACATCATACTCATGATTGGAGGTTCTGGCAGCCTTCTTCTTATTGCTGCCACGCCCCCATCCTGCGTTACCACCACGTCCGCCGCGCCACGGGGCACTGCCGCGCCAAGCCATGGCACGAGCACGTGAGTAAGGAGAAAGGGAATGAAAGGCACGCGCAGTGCCGTGTTTGCAAAGATGGCCACCTGCTGGCCGCACGCTGGTCGAGGCAGCCAGGCCTGCAGAAGGGGCTGCCCTTCCACCTCGGCCTCGAGCCTCTGGAGTCGGGACGGAAGGTAAGCTCCGTCTTGAGCCAAAATGGCTACGGGGAGGAGGAGGAGGAGGGGGAGGAGGAGGAGGAGGAGGAGGAGGAGGGGGAGGAGGAGGAGGAGGGGGGAGGAGGAGGAGGAGGAGGAGGAGGAGGGGGAGGAGGAGGAGGAGGAGGAGGAGGAGGATGGTCCTGACCTGAGGAACGATAAATAAGGAGCGAACCCCCTTTTTATATCCCAAGGACTAACGCACAAGGAGCGATAAATAATAGATAACGCATAAGGGAACTGTAAGTAGCGCATGTAGAATCTGAGGAACGACCGAGCCCCTTTTGGAAAGTAAGCGTTCCTTATTCAAGCCGCTCACTGTACAGGGGGATTTTCGACGAAAAATAAAAAATACCCAAAAATGCCACCAACAGGTCAAAAGATACTCGAAATATAATCCCCGCATTACTTTTGGATTATCTTCTGACTATTTTGGGGGTAGTGTTTGAATCTTTCGTCGAAAATCCCCATGTAGGGGGACAGGCCCGACTCAACCCTGTGGCACGATCAGCGCCCCTGCCATCGCCAGGCCAATCCGCCGGAGGCCTCCTAGATGGGGTAGCCGAGCAGGTGGGGCCCGAGGACGGCGCCGCATCGGCGATGCCTCGGCGACGCGTCGGCGCCTGCGGCGTGGAGAGAACCGGCTCTCTCCACGTCGAGCCGCACTGGCGATGCAGCGGCGATGCGGCGCGCTTCTCCGACCCCATCGGTCCGGGGAGGCCTCTGGCGGCGTTCAGCCCGGAACGGCCCGCGGCGCGGTCGCCGCCGCGCTGGCACGACCCAGACGTGCCGCACAGGGGGATCCCACGGCGTGGTGTTTTTTTCGAACGCGGCGCGTGCGTCCCTGATCTCGGCCACTGGGGGGCCCTCTCACAGAAGGGCCCGTGGATGTGCCCCAGAGTGAACAGCATTCCAGCGTGGATCCGACAGGCACCAAGAGCACGGGGGGCACACAGTCCAAACCTGGGGGGCGTTCTTAGCCCTCGTGCCAGCTCATACGAAGAATGACATGCTGGAACACAACCAGTGGGAGCTCCGTGCGAATTTCTTGGATCGGCGCTGGGCATCCCTCCCTGTCGCGGGGAGCGCGCCAGGGGCGGCGAGGGAGGCACCGCACAGGGGGCCAAGGCGCCGACCCAAGAAATCCGCGCGGAGCTCCGACGGTCTGCACGTGTGCCGAATGTGGTCGCTTGGAACTCGAGGCTACCTGCTGTCGACTGGGCAAGCGCAGTTTAGCACAGTGCAGACGCCAAACCAAAAAGACGCGCGATGGCAAATCTCAGGGAGATGCGGAGGGCAGCGGAAAGAAGGAGGAGAGAGGAAAGCGGCGTGCGGCCGATCCGCCTCCGCTTTCCCTCCCTATCCTGTTCACCCTCCTCCCCATCGCCCCCCCCGCCCCAACACACACCAACTCCTCCTCCTCCTCCTCCTCCTACTCCTCCTCCTCCTCCTCCTCCTCCTCCTCCTCCTCCTCCTCCGCTCCCTGCTCCCCCGCCTCCTCCTCCTCCTCTTCCTCCTCCTCCCTCGCCTCCTCCTCCTCCTCCCTCGCCTCCTCCACCCTCGCCTCTTAGTTTGTCCTCCTCCTCCTCCTCCTTCTCCTCCTCCTCCTCCTCTCCTGCCTCTCCTCCTCCTCCTTTTCCTGTTCCTCCTCCTCCTCTTCCTCATCCACCTCTTCCTCTTCTTTCTCTCCATTTCATATTCCTCTTCTTTCTCTTCCTCCTCCTCCTCCTCCTCCTCCTCCTCATCCTCCTCGTCCTCCCCCTCCTCCTCCTCCCCAGCTCCACCCTCGCATTTTAGTTTGTGTCCTCCTCCTCCTTCTCCTCATCGTGTTCCTCCTCCTCCTCCTCCTCCTCCTCATCTGCCTCCTCTTCCTTCTCTCTCCTCTCTCTCTCTCTCTCTCAAGCCACTGTGCAAAACGTGACGTCGGATCACCGCGCTCGTGCTCGCACGATTTTCGCGGGCGGAATGTGGAGCCAGGAGCGCCTCTTCGACAAGGGAGCCGCCACCAGCAGCAGGTGCACCACGTGCGCCGCAGTGAGGACACATGGGCATCGCTCGTTCTGCTGCTA
>CAUYUJ010012980.1:77500-140000 GCA_963575745.1 Prorocentrum cordatum | reverse complement strand
CAAGAGGGCCCCAACATCGGTCACGCGAAAGAGCTCTCGCGTGACCGATCTTGGGCCCCTCTTTCGGCCATCTTGGAGCTCCAAGACGGGCCCAAGATGGCCCCCAGAGGGGCCCGAAAGGGCCCCTAAGAGGGCCCCGAGAGGGCTCCAAGAGGGCCCCAACATCGGTCACACTCTCGCGTGACCGATCTTGGGCCCTTCTTTCGTCTTAGAGCTCCAAGAAGGGCCCAAGAGGGCCCCGAGAGGGCCCCAGGAGGGCCCCAAGAGAGCTCGAACATCGGTCACGCGAAAGAGCTCTCGCGTGACCGATCTTGGGCCCCTCATTCGGCCATCTTGGAGCTCCAAGAGGTGCCCAAGATGGCCCCTCTTGGAATTCCAACATGGCCACCTTGGAGCTCCAAGATGGGCCCAACATATGCACAAGCGCAAACATATACAACACATATGCACACAACTACATTTACATTTACAAACACCTATACATATACAAACACATATACATACACACATATGTACACATAGAGTCCAATGGAAGCCCATTGGAGTCCAATAGAGTCCAATGGACACTAATGAAATCCAATGAAGTCCAATGTAATCGTATGGTTGTTCGAATCGAGTCTAATTGAGTTCAACAGAGTCCGATGGAGCCCGATGGAGTTCATTGCAGCCAAATGGAATCCTATGGCGTTTGGCGGAGTCCAACTGAGCCCTTTCGGTCAACTCGAATAGCCTTACATCGAGCCAACGCTCGTAAATATGATGATGTGCATACGCCGTAATGTGCCAGCTTGTGTTGAATTCGGGTTGCAAATGTCTGATGTAAGACACGTAAGACACGTCAGAGATGACATTCAAGACTGCTGAGATGGTCCAGTATGGCCTCCAGGACGGCCAGCATGACCTCCAAGACGGACTCAAGATTGCCACACTTCGGCTGGGGGGACACAAGGTCCAATACCTTAGCCAAACTTTGCCCCAATGCTTGGCCGCATAGGCGTTTCCAGAAGGCAAGGGGCGGCGACGATTCGCCGTAGGCGTCTGACAGATACCTTCCGAGATCCTCCCGGGAGACCCCCAAGACATCCCCCCTGACGTACCCAAGAAACCCCCAACGGGCCCCAAGAAACCTGAAGCATGATTCTAAGAGGCCCCCGCGAGGCCTCTCAGGAAAGCCCAACAAGCCTCCAAGCGTCCGCGGCCTTTCTGGGGCCTCCCTCTTGATCCCCCTTTCAGGGTGGAAGGGACTTGAAATTATTGATGTGCTTTTGGCTTTTGCAAGATTTGGGGATATGCGGTTCTTCGATCTCGGTCCCAGGGACCCCCTGGACGCGAGAGGAAGAGAGAGGGAGAGAGAGCGGGAGGGAGAGAGAGAGAGAGAGAAGGCGAGAGAGAGAGAGAGAGAGAGCGCGAGAGAGAAGGAGAGAGAGAGAGAGAGAGAGAGAAAGAGAAAACAAGAGAGAGAGAGAGAGAAGGAGAGCGGGAACGGGAACGGGAACGGGAACGGGAACGGACCCCTGGGGCGTTCACTTTTTTTTCACGGGACGTCCCCCCCCCCCCCCGGCACACCCGGCACTCGAGGCTCTCTCTCGCTCCCGCGCCCTGGAGGAGGGGACCCCCCCCCGGCACTCGAACCTCTCTCTTTTCCCAGGGCCCTGGAGAGGAACGTCCCGCCGTCGCTCGACGTCTTCGTACGACGCCGTCGTCGTCCTCGTCGTTGTCGTCGCCGCCGTCGTCATTGTCGCCGTCTTCGCATGACCTCGTCGTGGTCGTCACGACGAGAACGAGGTCATACGAAGACGGCCGGCGACGGACGACGGGCGACGCGCGACCGACGACTTACGACCACGACGACCCAGGGTCAGGGAAAACGAGACCACGACCCAGGGGCTAAGAAACCGAGGAAACGAAGCAGGGTCCGAGAAAACGAGACCACGGCCCAGGGGCCGAGAACACGAGAAAAGCGTGAAAACGAACCAGCGCCCGAGAAAACGAACCAGGGTCCGAGAAAACGAGACCACGACCCAGGGGCAGAGAAAACGCGAACGAACCAGGGTCCGAGAAAACGAGACCACGACCCAGGGGCCGACAAAACGAGAAAACGAGAAAACAAACCAGCGCCCGAGGAAACGAAACCACGACCAAGGCGCCGAGTAAACATGAAAACAAGGCAACGAACCAGCGCCCGAGAAAACGAGAACACGGCCAAAGGGCGGAAAAAAAAACGAGAAAACGAGAAAACGAACCAGGGCCCGAGAAAACGAAACAAAAACCGAGAAAACGAACCAGGGCCCGAGAAGTCGAGAAACGAGAACACAGGGCAATAATCAGGGTCCGCGAAAACGAGAAAACGACCCAGGGGCCAGGAACACGAGAAAACGAAAAAAACAAACAAGGGCCAGAAAAAACGAAACCACGACCCAAGGCGAGAAAACACAAATATCGGCCCGAGAAAACGAGACCACGACCCAGGGTCCGAGAAAACGAGAAAACGAGAAAACGAACCAGGTTCCGGGAAAACGAAAAAACGAGAAAACAAACCAGGGTCAGAGAAAATGAAAATACGACCCAGGGGCCGAGAAAACAAGAAAACGAAACGGGGTCAGAGAAAACGAGGCCACGACCCAGGGTCCGAGAAAACCAGAAACGAGAAAAGTAACCAGGGTCCGAGAAAACTGGACCACGACCCAGGGGCCAGGAAAAAAAGAAACGAGAACACGAAGCAGGGTCAGAGAAAACGAGACCACGACCCAGTGGAAGAGAAACTAGCAAAACGAGAAAACGAACCAGGGCCCGAGAAAGCAAAACCACGACCCAGGGGCAGAGAAAACGAGCAAACGAGAAAACAAACCAGCGCCCGAGAAAACGAAACCACGACCAAGGGGCCGAGAAAACGACAAAAACAAGACCACGAACCAGCGCCCGAGAAAACGAGAACACGGCCCAAGAGCCGAAACAAATGATAAAACAAGACAGCGGAACGAGGTCCCAGAAGACGAGCCCACGACGAAGGGGCAAGGAAAACGCGAAAACGAGAAAACAAACCAGGGCACGAGAGAACGAGACCACGACCCACGGGCCGAGAAAGCAAAAAACGAGGAAACGAACCAGGGTCCGAAATAATAAAACCACGACCCAGGGAACGATAAAACAAGAAACCGAAACAGGGTCAGAGAAAACGAGACCACGACCCAGGAGCCAAGAAAACGCGAAAACAAGACAACGAACCAGGGTCCGAGAAAACGAAGCAGACGCCCAGGAGCCGAGAAACCGAGAAAACGAAAAAACTAGCCAGGGCCCCAGAAACCGAGACCACGACCCAGGGGCAGAGGAAACCAGAAAACGCGAAACGCACCAGGGCCCGAGAAACCGAGACCACGACCCAGAGGCCGAGAAAACGAGAAAACGAACCAACGTCCGCGAAAACGAGACCACGACCCGGGGAAGAGAAAACGAGAAAACAAGAAAACAAACCAGGGTCTGAGAAAACAAAACCACGACCCAAGGGCACAGAAACAAGAAAACGAAGCAGGTCCGAGAAAACACGACCACGGCCCAGGGGCCGAGAAAACGAGGAAACGAGAGAACGAAGCAGGGCCCGAGAACACGAGACCACGACCCAGGGGCCGAGAAAACAAGAAAACAAGAAAACGATCCAAGGACCGAGAGAACGAGACCACGACCCAGGGGCCGAATGTGGACACATACGTGGCAGGGCGTGCGAGCGATCCATGGCAAAGCGCGCGAGCGATCAATGGCAGGGCGTGCGCCCGGGAGCCCCACCCCTACCCTGCCTCGTGCGCCGGAGACGAAGAGAAATGCCACGGAGAGGCTAACGCCCCTTGAGCACCAGAGAGGGTGACTGGAGATGAGGAGGAAGAATGCAGAACGGAGGGAGGGAACGCCCCCCTGACGGCCCCCCTTCCCTTTCGTTCGCTGGGGAGAAGGGAAAAGGGGGCCCCTCAGCCCCCCCCTGCCACTCGTTCGCGAGCGAGGGGGGGGGGACCTTCCGCCCCCCCCTCTGGGATTTGTTTTGTTGGGGGGGGGTCCCCCCCTTCCGACCCCCCCTGAGATTTTTGTTGTTGGGGGAGGGGCCCCCCCCTTCCGACCCCCCCCCCTGGGATTTTTGTTGCTGGGTATCGCTTTTAACAAGTATATCATGGCCGACAATAACAATACACATCTCTCTCTCTATCTCTCTATATATATACACATATATATATATACACATATTATATATATATATATATAGATACACACTAGAACCATCGCGCGCTTCGCGCGCGCTCAAGTTCTAGCTAGCTTCTTGGGGCCTCCTCGGAGCACCCTGGACTGCTTCTCGAAGTCGTCATTGGACCTTCTTGGCATGCCTTCGGGGGCCTCTTAGAAAGAGTGTTGAGGCTTTTGAGGGGCCGTCTTGAGGCCTCTTGGAGCCTCTTTCGGGGCCTCTTGGGGCGTTCCTGGGGGCATCTTGGGGCCTCTTGGGGGCATCTTGGGGCGGAGAGCTTGATTTTTCAATTCGCGTTCCCTCTCTTGGGCCTCTCTTGGAGCCTTCTTGGGACCCTCTCGCGCCGTCTTGGGCGGTTCTGGGGCCTTCTCGGGGCGCTCTTGTTCCCCGTCTTGGGGCCCTCTTGGGGGCCTCTTGGGCCGTCTTGGAGCGGTTTTGGGAGCATCTTGGGCGGTGCTGTAGCGCCGGGAACACGAAACACAAAAGACATTGAAACAACAAACAATGACGATTTTGCCCTCTCCGGGCGCTCTTGGGCGACATCTGAAAAGCCTCTTGGGGCGTCTTGGGGGCCTCCAGGGCAATTTCAAACGCACCGTGCGTCACCAGACCCCTGGACGGCGTCTTGGGGGTGTCTCGAGACCGCCTGTGGCCGCCGGGATTGCTGCCTGAGGGCTCCCCGGGGCGATTGTAAGCCTACCAGGGGCGGGCCCGGGCCCCTGTCCCCACATTTGCGGTCGAGGTTCCCGCCCTCGGCCCCCGAGCCTGGTGCGCCGTCATGTATATATATATATATATATATATATACACACATATGTGTTATATATATATAACACATACGTGTGTGTATATATATATATGCATACATGCATGCATGCATGCATGTATGTATTCGTGTATATATATATATATAGAGATGTATGTGATAACCGTCACCGTAGTGGTAGCAATACTACAACATTTGTGTTACGGTGCGTTGGTTACGTTGTGCCCTGTCCATATATGCTGCTATGCGATGTGGTGGTGACCCTCGTAGAACAGTAGCATGCTATGATGTTTTGTTACCGGTGCTGCCACCTTGGTAGCAGTAGTACCACGATGATGGTACTATAGGTTTGGAGCTGATCTGATAGACTCCATGATACTACGTTCTGTAATGCAATGCTGTGCAATGTCATGGTATGTTCGATGCGGTGTTATGGTATGCTATGCTATGCCATGCCGCCATACTATGCTGTAGCAGGATGTGCTATGGTAAATGAGGCCATGTTACCTCGTCATATGTTATGTCGTGTTGTGCTGTGGTAGGGGGTGCCACCGGTGTGATATGTTATGTTATGGTATGCTATAGTACGGTATCTCATATACTGCCATGCTATGGTATGGTGTGGTTTGAAATGTTATGGTGCGATATGTGATGCAGCGTTATAATACGCTGCTCCCCTCTGTCATAGCATGCATTGATGTGCTGTGATGTACCCTGCTCTGCGATGCTGTGTTCAGTTATGCTTGGTTCTACAATGTTATGCTCAAGTTTGATGCTCTGTTCTGTCGTGCTCACAAGGGCGGAAATCTCGAGGATTCTCGGTGGACCTAGGGATCTGGCAGCTGCGGTATGCAGAGTGGGCGAGTCGGGTCTGGAGGGGCGGGAGTCTCGGGGACTCTCGGTGGACCTGGGGATCTGGCGATCGCGGTAGACAGAATGGGCGGGTCGGCGCGAGGCGGGAGTTTCGGGGGGCTCTCGGTGGACCTGGGGATCTGGCGGCCGCGGTATGCAGAGTGAGCGGGTCGGCGCGAGGCGGGAATCTCGAGGGACTCTCAGTGGACCTGGGGATCTGGCGGCAGCAATACGCGAAGTGGGCGGATGGGAAGTCTCCTCATAGGATATAACGGCCCCAACCTGTCAGTCAGTTGGGGAAAACGCAGGGGCGCTTCTTCTCCGGTTGAAAGATCGACGGTTCTTGTTCCGTTTCGGGGTCAGTCGTTTGCTGGGTGTTGGGGTTCTCGTTCGCGCAGTTCTCTGTTCGGTTGCGTTTTTTGCATTGCAAAGTAATATAGTTTAGGCCGTCGTGCTGTCATTTTGGTTGGCCGACAACCGAACAGTTGAAACATAACAAACATAACAGCAACAATCACAGCAACAACACCAACAACAACAACAACGAAAGCAACAACTACAACAACAACAACAGCAACAACAACAACAACAATCAATGTACCCTCACGCGCGATGTTTCCACACGAAACATGCGACAATCATGATAACCATCCCCATCATGGGGAATTACTGCTCAATAGCGGGGTCCGTTATTCCCATTCCCGGATCTCCCGCTCAATAAGGTCTTGCAAGCACCTCCTCCGAGGAAAATCAACATATACCGCCTCGAAAACGCATGCCCGCGCCTTGCTGCGCCGATGCGAGACCGCCAGTGGAGCCCTAGGGGTAAAGCACAAGGTATCGAGCGACAGGATTGCCTTGGTGGGGATGGGGGCTGTTGGCGGCGAGTCAAGGACCTGGTCCTGAATAGAAAGGTAGGAAGTCTAGAGCAGGGCCGCTGTTAACTGGGAGCGGCGCCAATGCTGAAGAGAGCAGGGCGCTAGTCCAGCGTAAAACAAAGCGAAGTCTCGAGCGGGAACGCTGGCTTTGTGTGGACGGCGGTTGTCGGCGGCGAGGAGGAACACCACTTAGAGTAAGAAGGGATGAAGTCTCGAGCGGGGGCCGTGGTTTGTCGGGCCGGGAGCTGTCGGCGGCGAGGAACAGCACCGTCCTGAGGAAAAGAATAACAAAAAACGAGCGGGAGCGTTGTTCTTGCTGGGAGCGGCGCCAATGCAAAAAAGAATAGGGCGCCAGTCCAGCGTAAAACAGGAAGAAGTCTCGGGCGGGAGCGCTGGTTTTGTCGGGACGGCGGTTTTCGGCGGCGAGGAGGACCACCGCCTTGAGTAAAAAAGGGAGGACGTCTCCAGCGGGAGCGCTGTTGTTGCTGGGGGCGGCGCCGATGAGAGAAAGAGTAGCGCGCCAGTCCAAAGTAAAATGGGAGGACGTCCCGAGCGGTAGCGCTGGTTTTGTTGGGACGGCGGCTTTCTGCGGCGAGCAAGAGCACCAGCCCTGAGCAAAAAAGGAGGAAGTCTCGAGCGGGAGCGTTGCTGTTGTTGGGGGTCGGTTTTGGCGCCCCCCCAAACCGCTCGAGTGCGAGCCTCATGTTCAATGAAAACGTAGCCAGCCCCGAGGCGAGAGCGCCAAGGCGCCTGGGGGGGGCTTGAGCTTTAACAATTGTTGCGTAACCAACAATTAACAACAACAACAACAACAACAACAACAACAACAACAACAACAACAACAACAACCACAACCACAACCACAACCACAACCACAACAACACCACCACCAACGACAACAACAATTACACCAGCAACAACAGCAACAAAAACAACAACAAAACCAATAACAACAACAACAACAACAACCACAACAACAACAACAACAGCAACAACAACAGCAGCAGCAACAACAACAACAACAACAATTACTAGCACGTGGGGACACTCCGTTCTCACCAGTGCCAGGGTTTTCATAGGAGACGGGCAATACCCCCACTTTGTGGGGGGGCCGGTTCAAGCTCTACCACATTTCCAAACGACTCTTCGCCACCACCCACACCCAGCTTCCCGCCCTATGACGTTCGGACACTTCACTTCGTGGCCTGCGGACGGCCTTGGCTACTACACTGGCGCATGATTTTGTTCGATGACGTGGTGACGCACGGACTTGTTGTGGTAACATGCCGACGACGACGACGACGACGACGACGACGCGACGACGCGCGCATGTGTCCCGCATGGTATTTTTTGCAAGGGATTGTGGCCCCTGGCAGGCGCGCGAACGCCGTTGAAAGAGCGTGCGAAAGTAGCTCGCGCGAGCTCATGTAACATAAATGTTGAAAAACCATTTGTTTTTAAGGATTCGGACAGCGCGCGCGGGTAGAAATTTGGAAAATCCGTGCACGTGTTTTTCGAGGACCTACGGTGCGATTCGTGCGATTTTATGATACGCGGTGCTGAAATTCTTAAGAAACCCAATGGTGTTTGAAGATTTCGGCGTGCGCGCGCGAAGAAAAAACGAATGTGTCCCATATGGTATTATTTGACAGGGATGATGGCCCTGGCATGCGCGCAACCGTTGTTGCAGAAGTTCGAAGCACGTGAAAAAGTTGCTCGCAAGAGCCCGTTTGACAGAAATGTTGAAAAAGTATTGGGTTTCCTAAGAAATCCGCAAGAGCGCGCGGGATGAATTGTTGAAACTTTTTTTTTGAAAAACCATTGGGTTTTTCATGTTTTTATGTTAAAATCGCTACGAAAACTAAGGTTTTGGAAGGATTTCATCTTGCGCGCGCGAGTGTGCACTTCGTGTCATTTTTTGCAAAGGATTCTTGAAGTTTGGTTATGTTAGAACAAGACATGTCATTTTATATTGTTTTTTGACAGGGAAAGCGGGCGTCAACAAAACAACCGGATCCGGACTCCCCCGTTTTGCCTGAGACTTCCTCACGAAAATGATGAAAATGTGGCTGCGGCCTAGGCGCGGCGAGGGGGGCGTGCACCAGGGGGCCCAACAATAATTATTCTTTAGAAGTAATAATATTCAACAACAACAACAACAACAACAACAACAACAATCATTTTACCCGAACGCGTGGTGTTCTCCCCAGTGCCAGGGTTTTCATACGACACCAGGCAATACCCCCACTTCGTGGGGGGGCATTACAAGCTCTACCAAATATCCAAACGACTCTTCGCGACCACCCAAACCCAGCTTCCCGCCCTATGACGTTGGGACACTTCACTTCGTGGCGTGCGGACGACCGTGGCTACTACACTGGCGTGGGGTACACACCCACAGAACTTGGTCACTTATTCGGGGCGCGCATGTGCCCAGCATGGTGCAATTGTGCCATACAATACATAATACAGAGAGACAGAGAGAGAGACAGAGAGCAGACAGAGAGAGAGACAGAGAGAGCGGAGTTGGTCACATTTTTGGGTCAAGTTCCTGGGATGATGGGAATACACAACTCTGTTACATTCGCGAAAGTAGCTCGCGCGAGCTCATGTAACATAAATGTTGGAAAACCATTGGTTTTTTTAGGATTCGGACAGCGCGCGCGGGTGGAAATTTTGAAAAGTCGTGCAGGTGTTTTTCGAGGACCTACGGTGCGATTCGTGTGATTTTATGATGCGCGGTGCTAAAATTCTTAAGAACCAAATGGTTTTTGGAGATTTCGGCGTGCGCGCGCGAAGAAAAAACGAATGTGTCCCGCATGGTATTATTTGACAGGGATGATGGCCCTGGCAGGTGCGCAACCGTTGTCGCAGAAGTTCGAAAAAGTTGCTCGCAAAAGCCCGTTTGACAGAAATGTTTAAAAAGTGTTGGGTTTCCTACGAATCCGCAAGAGCGCGCGGGATGAGATTTTGACATTTTTTTGTTGAAAAACCATTGGTTTTTTGATGTTTTTATGTTAAAATCGCTCCGAACACTAAGCTTTTGGAAGGATTTCGTCTTGCGCGCGCGAATGTCCACTTTACCTTATTTTTTGCAAGGGATTCTTGAAATTTGATTATATTAGAACAAGAAATGTCATTTTATAGTGTTTTTTGCAAGGGAAAGCGGGGGGGAACAAAACAACCGGATCTTGATCACATCGAATTACCTGAGGCTTCCTCACGAAAATGATGAAAATGTAGCTGCGGCCTAGGCGGCGCAGGGGGGCCGTGCACCAGGGGCCCCAACAATAATTATTCTTTAGAATTAATAATGTTCAACAACAACAACACCATCACCACCACCAACACCAACGACAACGATATACTACCCCCGCCAACGATCGATTCTCCTGAATCGAGGGGGGGCGGGGACAGGGTTCGGACTTCGCCACATGCCCGACGAACTCCGAGCCCTCTCCCCACCGCCCATCGAGTCGCCCGAATCGCGGATCGGCGACGGTAGAGTTCGGATTTCGCCGCCAAGAAGGGCCACTCTCGGGGGCAACCTCAAGGTATCGATACCGCTGCTCCATGGCCCCCTCCTGCGGTGCGTGCCGACCACACTCTCGAGGCGAACATGGTCCACTCCTGCGGCGGCGACGAAGTCCTCGCCAGGAGGCCCCCGAAGGCGAAAACGGGGCACGGGCAGCGGTATGGGTAGTTTGATGGGCCTGTTTTCCACAACCGCCAGAAGTTGGAGGGGGAGGAGGAGGAGGAGGAGGAGGAGGAGGAGGAGGAGGAGGAGGAGGAAAAGGAGGAGGAGGAAAAGGAGGAGGAGGAGGAGGAGGAGGAGGAGGAGGTGTGGAGGAGGAGGGGAAGGGGGAGGAGGAGAAAAAGGAGGAAGAGGAAGAGGAGGAGGAGGAAGAAGAGGGACGAGGTGGAGGAGGAGGAGGAAGAGGAGGAGAAACCGTCTGGAGGAGAGTTCATCCTAATGGTGAAATCAGACACCACGCAAAAACACCACGCAAATACACCACGCAAAAACACTACGCAAAAACACCACGCGAACGCTGGAGGGTGAATTAGACATCACGCAAATACACCACGCAAAAACACAACGCAAAAACACCACGTAGCGGTTTTGCGTGGTGTTTTTGCGTGGTGTGTTTGCATGGTGTTTTTGTGCGCCGCTGGGGCGGCGCGGGGACGCAGTGGGGCAGGTCGCGGTTCACGTGGTGTGTTTTTGCGTGGTGTTTTTGCGTGGTGTATTTGCGTAGTGTATTTGTGCGCCGCTGGGGCGGCGCGGGGACGCAGTGGGGCAGGTCGCGGTTCACGCGGCGTGTTTTTTTGTTCTGCGTGGTGTTTTTGCGCGGTGAATTTGCGTGGTGTTTTTGTGCGCCGCTGGGGCGGCGCGGGGACGCAGTGGGGAAGGTCGCGGTTCACGTGGTGCTTTTGCGTGGTGTTTTTGCGTGGTGTTTTTTTGCACCGCTGTGGCGGCGCCGGAGCGCCGTGGGACAGGTCGCGGTTCACGTGGTGTGTTTTTGCGTGGTGTTTTTGCGTGGTGTATTTGCGTAGTGCATTTGTGCGCCGCTGGGGCGGCGCGGGGACGCAGCGGGGCAGGTCGCGGTTCACGCGGCGTGTTTTTCTGCGTGGTGTTTTTGCGTGGTGTATTTGCGCGGTGTTTTTGTGCACCGCTGTGGCGGCGCGGGGACGCAGTGGGGCAGGTCGCGGTTCACGTTGTGTTTTTTTTTTTTTTTTCCTATGCGTGGAGCGGCGCCAGGGCGCCCAGGGGCGCAGCTGGAGCGCCGCTGCAGTGCCGCTGCAACGCCCCTGGAGCGCAGTGGGGCAGGTCGCGGTTTACGTGGTGTTTTATACGTCGTCCTCCATGTCCTCCTCCTCACACATTTCCTCCTCCTCCTTCTCCTCCTCCTCCTCCTCCTCCTCCTCCTCCTCCTTCTCCTTTCAAAGATAGCGGCTGCACCCCTTCTTTGCTCCTGCGCTTCCCTGGCCACCTCAACCTGACCGGGCATCGTTTTTGGATGGGCCAGTGGCGCAGAGCGTCAAGAATCCAGCTCCTACGTCACAGCCGCCGTCATCGTCGCCGCCACTGCTGCCGACGCCGTCGCCGCGGCCGTCGTCGCACGGCCCTGGCAGGGCGGCCGAAGGCGGACGAGGGAGGGTGGAGGAGCCAGAGCAGCGCAAACAGCAGCAGGGGCTGGTGTTTTTGCTTGTGTTTGCGTGCACCGCTGGAGCGGCGCCGGAACGCCGTGGGGCGGGTCGCGGTTTACGTGGTGTTTTTGCGTGGTGTTTGCGTGCGCCGCTGGAGCGGCGCCAGAGCGCCGTGGGGCGGGTCGCGGTTTACGTGGTGTTTTTGCGTGGTGTTTGCGTGCGCCGCTGGAGCGGCGCCGGAGCGCCGTGGGGCGGGTCGCGGTTTACGTGGTGTTTTTGTGTGGTGTTTGCGTGCGCCGCTGGAGCGGCGCGTCTTTGCGTGGTGTTTTGGCGTGGTGTTTGCGTGCGCCGCTGGAGCGGGGAGTCTTTGCGTGGTGTTTTTGCGTGGTGTTTGCGTGCGCCGCTGGAGCGGGGAGTCTTTGCGTGGTGTTTTAGCGTGGTGTTTGCGTGCGCCGCTGGAGCGGCGCCGGAGCGCCGTGGGGTGTGTCGCGGTTTACGTGGTGTTTTTGCGTGGTGTTTGCATGCGCCGCTGGAGCGGCGGTTTAGGTGGTGTTTTTGCGTGGTGTTTGCGTGGTGTGTTTACGTGGTGTATTTTATTTCACCATCAAGGTATTTTATTTCACCATTAAGGTATTCTATTTCACCATTAAGAAATTCTATTTCACCATTAAGAAATTCTATTTCACCATTAAGAAATTCTATTTCACCATTAAGATTTCTATTTCACCATTAAAACGCTTATTTCACCATTAGGAGAAACCGTCTGGAGGTGGAGGTGTGGAGGAGGAGGAGGAGGAGGAGGAGGAGGAGGAGGAGGAGGAGGAGGAGGACCCCCTCTCCCTCCAACTTGTGGTGGTGGTGGTGGTGGAAAACAAGCCCACCATCACCCCTTCCTCCTCCGACCCCCCATGCGTGCAGCCGACACCCTTTGCCAGCCGCTCGCGGCCCCGCGCCCCGGGCAGGGGGCGCACCGCCGCGCGGCCGGACCCGGCCCTCCGAGGCGCCCGGCGCGGCTTCGGCGCGCCGGCCGCGGGCGCAGAGGGGGGGGGGAAGCGAGGAGGAGGAGGAGAATGATGGAGGAGGAGGAGGAGGAGGAGGAGGAGGAGGAGGAGGAGGAGGAGCACGAGGAGGAGAAGCACGAGGAGGAGGAGGAGGAGGAGGAGGAGGAGGAGGAGGAGGAGGAGGGGGAGGGGCCCAGGCCTCCAGAGGTTGGGGGCAAAGGGCTCGGGGGTGGGAGCCATGGACCTGGAATCGGCGATGCATCGCCGATGGATCGCCGGGGGGGGTCCTCGTTGTTTGAGGGGGTCCCCGGTCGAACGGGAGCCCCCTCTCGGGGTCTTGCTACCTCTCGCACCTGTATGCCTGTACCCCTTCATCGCGACTGGCGACCGTGGTCTCTGCTGGACGTCATCGGCTGCTGATATTTCACTACCGTTGTTGGATGCATCGCCAACGCATCGGGGAACGGGAAACGGGTGGGCGGACGTTTCGGTTCGAGGCTCGAGGCTTTCCTGCGTGATCGTCGGTTCTCGTCGGCTTGCCAGTCTCGGGATGCTCTCTAGCACCTGCGCCTCGCCGAGACCGTTCCGGGGGTGCCCCGATCGCCCCGGCCGGCCGCCGGAGAGGCCCGAGTCATGGCCCGAAAACTGCCAGGGGACCAGCTCAGGGGGGGAGGAGTCGGCCTGGAACCGGCGGTACATCGCGGATCGCCGATCGGCCCCCGACAGCGAATCTGGACGCTACTGGGCGGGGTGGGCCATCGGGCCCCTCTCGGCGATCAACGGGCGCTGAGGGGTCGATGCATCCCCCCTTAGCCTATTCCTTCTAGCGTTGCCCATGAAGAGGGGGGGATTAGGACGCAACTCCTGGAAGGTCTTCGCGGGGACGATTTCAAGGGCCATGATAAACCACGTGCAGAGGCCGTTGAGCCAGACTACGCCTAAGATGAAACAGGATTGAACAGGAGTGAGCAGGATTCAGCGGCAGATGCACCAGCGCCGATCCCGATTTCAACCTCCCAGGAGTTGCACCTGAGGGGGGGATCGAGGCTTGAGGGGAGTCGATCGTTTGACCATTCTCAAAACACTTTCGCTCGATCGAGGCGTTTCCCTTCATTTCGGTATCCAGGGTCGTGTTTCCGGGCCCGCGAGCAGTCGAGAGTAGTTCCAGGACGCAAAGCTGCCACCATGGAAAGGATCGAGACCTCTGGGGCCACGGATTGACAGAGCCACACGGTCGGATGCACGGGGCCGGGTCTGATCCTTCTCCCCCCTTAAGGTGAGGTCGGGCATGTCCTCCTGCAGGCGGATCTTGGACGAAAAAAACACTAGTCAAACAATATTCGAAACTAGTTTATATATATATACATATATACGTAGCAGCCCGCAATTGCGGATAAGGGTGAGGGGGCGGGCGCGGGCGACGCGGGCGTCGAGCGGGCGGAGCTCGTGGCCCTCACCTTCCTTGTCGATTGTGCCCTCCTCCTCCTCCTCCTCCTCCTCCTCCTCATCCTGCTCCTCCTCTTCCTCCTCTTCCTCGTCCGCGTCCTGGTCCTCATCGTCGTCGACGTGCTCTGACAAGTTCAGCGCGGGGGGGATCGCTGGTGGGCCCCCCGGAACGAATGCAGAAACAACCCGCCGCAGGAGCCGAATTTTTGGCTTATTCACTGAACGTAGTTTGGGGCGCGGGTGGGTCGCGGGCCCTCCACCTCCACCTGGAATCTATTCAAAAACAGCCCGCCGCAGGCGCCGAACATTTTGATTTGTACACTGAACGCGGTTTGGGTCGCAGGTTCTCCACCTGGAACGAATGCAGAAGAAACCCACCGCAGGCGCCGAAATTTTGACTTGTTCAGTGAACGTCCTTTGGGTCGCGGGTGGGTCGCGGGCTCTCCACCTCCACCTGGAAGGAATTCAAAAACAGCCCGCCGCAGGCGCCGAAGATTTTTATTTATACACTGAACGCGGTTTGGGTCGCGGGTGGGTCGCAGTTTCTCAACCTGGAACGGATGCAAAAGAAGCCCGCCGCAGGCGCCGAAAATTTTGGGTGGGTCGCGGGGTGGGTCGCGGGGTGGGTCGCGGGTGGGTCGCGGGTGGGTCGCGGGTGGGTCGCGGGTGGGTCGCGGGCGCGGGTTGGGTCGCGGGTGGGTCGCAGGTTCTCCACCTGGAAAGAATGCAAAAGAAACCCGCCGCAGGCGCCGAACAATTTTGGTGGGTCGCGGTGGGTCGCGGGTGGGTTCGCGGGTGGGTCGCGGTGTGTCGCGGGTGGGTCGCGGGTGGGTCGCGGGTGGGTCGCGGGCTGGAACGCGGGTGGGTCGCCGGTGGGTCGCGGGTGGGTCGCCAGGGGGCTCTCGGGGTGGGTCGCGGGCGGGTCGCGGGGTGGGTCGCGGGTGGGTCGCGAGAGGGTCGCGGGTGGGTCGCGGGGGTGGGTCGCGGGTGGGTCGCGGGGGTGGGTCGCGGGTGGGTCGCGGGGTGGGTCGCGGGTGGGTCGCAGGGCGGGTCGCGGGTGGGACGACGACAACAAACAACAAAAAACAAACAACAAACAATAAACAACAAACAACAAGCAACAACCACACAACAAACAACAAACACCAAACACCAAACAACCAACAATGAACAACAAACACAACACACGCAACAAACACAACAACAACAACAACAACAACAACAACAACAACAGCAGCAGTAACAACAACAACAACAACAAACACAACAAACACAACAACAGCAACAACAACAACAACAGCAACAACAACAACAACAACACCAACACCAACACCAACAACAACACCAACAACACCAACAACAACAACAACAACAGCAACAACAACAACAACAATTAATAGCACGTGGGGACACTCCGTTCTCACCAGTGCCAGGGTTTTCATACGACGCCCGCCAATACCCCCACTTTGTGGGGGGGCCGGTTCAAGCTCTACCACATTTCCAAACGACTCTTCGCCACCACCCACACCCAGCTTCCCGCCCTATGACGTTCGGACACTTCACTTCGTGGCCTGCGGACGACCGTGGCTACTACACTGGCGCGTGGCTACTACACTGGCGGATTGTGGCCCCTGGCAGGCGCGCGAACGCCGTTGAAAGAGCTTGCGAAAGTAGCTCGCGCGAGCTCATGTAACATAAATGTTGAAAAACCATTGGTTTTTAAGGATTCGGACAGCGCGCGCGGGTAGAAATTTTGAAAATCCGTGCACGTGTTTTTCGAGGACCTACGGTGCGATTCGTGCGATTTTATGATACGCGGTGCTGAAATTCTTAAGAAACCCAATGGTGTTTGAAGATTTCGGCGTGCGCGCGCGAAGAAAAAACGAATGTGTCCCATATGGTATTATTTGACAGGGATGATGGCCCTGGCATGCGCGCAACCGTTGTTGCAGAAGTTCGAAGCACGTGAAAAAGTTGCTCGCAAGAGCCCGTTTGACAGAAATGTTGAAAAAGTATTGGGTTTCCTAAGAAATCCGCAAGAGCGCGCGGGATGAATTTTTGAAACTTTTTTTTTGAAAAACCATTGGGTTTTTCATGTTTTATGTTAAAATCGCTACGAAAACTAAGGTTTTGGAAGGATTTCATCTTGCGCGCGCGAGTGTGCACTTCGTGTCATTTTCTGCAAAGGATTATTGAAGTTTGGCTATGTTAGAACAAGACATGTCATTTTATATTGTTTTTTGACCGGGAAAGCGGGCGTCAACAAAACAACCGGATCCGGACTCCCCCGTTTTGCCTGAGACTTCCTCACGAAAATGATGAAAATGTGGCTGCGGCCTAGGCGCGGCGAGGGGGGCGTGCACCAGGGGGCCCAACAATAATTATTCTTTAGAAGTAATAGTATTCAACAACAACAAGACCACCACCACCAACAACAACAACAACAAGAGCAACAGCAAGAACGAGAATCCGCATCGCGGAATTCCACTTCAGCCACGCACCCAGGGACAATGAATGACATTTAGGTTCAGTCCCCTCACTCTGATATAGGCATGTACGTATATGTATAGATCAACCATTCGAAAAACCGTCCCCTTACTATTTGTTGACTATCTTTGAAGATTCCTCCTGCAGAGGGGCATGCCCGATTCAGGGGGAGGGCCTCCGGCAGGCCTCTCGCGGCCGCGGCGGGATGCGCCCTGCGCTGCTGCGCGGGGTGCGCCGAACGGAGAGCAGGCCCGGCGCCCCCCCCCCCCCCCTGGGCCCGGAGGTTCTTGGGGAAGGACCGCGGCTCGAGGGCAAGGCCGCAGCCCTCGGGTGAGAGGAGGAGGAGGAGCAGGAGGAGGAGGAGGCGGAGGAGGAGGAGATCAGAGGAGGGGGAGGAGGAGGAGGAGAAGGAGGGGGAGGAGGAGGAGGAGGAGATCAGAGGAGGGGGAGGAGGAGGGGGAGGAGGAGGAGGAGGAGGAGGAGGAGGAGGAGGAGGAGGAGGAGGAGGAGGAGGGGAGGAGGGGGAGGAGAAAAAGGAGCCTCGGCGAGCTTCTGGAGCCCTGCAGAGCCCCCTGGAGGAACGCCGGGGACCGCTAACGGGGAGGAGATCGTCGTCGCATTCGAGGAGGAGGACGGTATCGAGTCTCGTTGAGCGCTCGGAACAGTGGGTCCGCCGGCATCACCTAGCAGCTTGCCAGATCACAGTTTTAAGACGACCTCACAACACAAAACAGGGCCCTGTCGAGAAACTCGTGAGGCCACCGTGCGGGCAGCAGATTCTGCACTGGCGGTCGAAGTCAGGATGAAGCTTGGGCGCGTTCGGCGCCCTGGGAGGCGTCCGAGATCCCCAGGCGGCGTCCTGAGGTCTCTGCCTTGGCCTGCCTGGAGCGCCCCGAGAGCCCAAGTCCTCCCACCTCCCCTCCCCATCCCCTCACCCCGCCACCACGGGCGAACGAGTACACCGCTAGAAAGAGCTCGGTTCGGGTGTTGCTAGAAGAGCCCCTGGCCCTAGGTGCCCCCAGGATCTCCAGGGAGGCTCCCACGGCCTCCAGAGCACCCCATCACGAGGTCCAGAGGGCCCCGGGGATTCCAAAATTGACCGAAAGGCTGGGGGCACCTTGGGCCAGGGGCACCTTGAGCACCCCCCGACCAGTGGAGGAGGACGAGGAGGAGAGTGCCGGCCACGGTCTACTCTTACACGCCCGGGGCGAGCCGTGCAAAGGAGCGCGTGCTCCGAATTGCGCGGGAACGGACCCCGTCCCCCCTGCCACCCGCCTCTCCACCCTGTGCCCCTTTGGAGGCCTCCCAAATGGGGTCCGAGCAGCTGGAGTCGGAGGATCGCGCCGAATCGCCGATGCATCGCTGATGCCTCGGCGATACAGCGGCGGAGTCCAACCCATCGAATGCTAGCCCCTGAATTAGAAGCGGACCAGCCCCCCACACCCGTGCTCTCTCAAGGGGGGGAGGAGGAGGAGGAGGAGGAGGAGGAGGAGGAGGAGGAGGAGAGGAGGAGGAGGATGAGGTAGGAGGAGGAGGAGGAGGAGGAGGAGGAGGAGGAGGAGGAGGAGGAGGGGGAGGAGGCAGGAGGAGGAGGAGGAGGCTCCCAGCGGCGAAACAAGTATAAATGCCTCCCGTATGTGTGGATGATGTCGCAGGGGCGGGGGCGAGCGCCAAGCCCGCGCGTGGCGGCGCCGCCCCACGTCCGAAGACGTCGCCCAAGTAAGTCCCCCATGCCATGCGCTGCTCCCATGCGTTTCCCCTATGTACTGCCCCCACTGACTGCCCCCAAGTAGTGTCCCCATGTGTTGCCCCTCAATGCTGCCCCCAAGGTACCGCACCAGTGGATTGCCCCCAAGCGTTGCCCTCATCTGTTGCCCCCCTGAAAAAAGTTGTCTCCGAGCATCGCCCCCATGGGTTGCCCCACGGCATCGCCCCCCCAGAAATCGAGCCCCCCACCCAGCCAAGCGCGCGCAGGGAGAAACTAATCAGGGGGACGTAAAACATGGGTACAGGGGACTCGGAAATCCCCGACGAGGTCGTCAAACAAATGACGAGGCCGAGCCTGAGCCTGCATTTTGACGAGGCCTCCCGCTGCAGACAATCCCACGAAACTCCTCCTCGCCAGAATCCGAGGCGCAGTCGTCAAAAAACGATGGCGAACCCGAGTCCTGGCAAACCCGGGTCTTACGCTCCCCCGAACTAGGACCGTTCGGCCCCCCCCCCCGCTCTGATCATCGTTCCCCCGCGGCCGCGGCGCCGACGGAGCTGCCGGCGCTCCAGCCTCCTGCCGCCTGCTACGCCTCGGATGATGCCGAGAGACGCGGCTCTGACTCTCCTGGACCGCTCAAGCACGAATTATTATTGGCCCAAGCGTTATACATATATATATATATATATATATGCATATACATAGTAGTAATAATAATACTAATAATAATAATAACTACTAATACTAATAATATTAATATTAATAATAATAATAATGAATAAGAAGAAGAATAAGAAGAATACTGATAAAAATAATAATACTATTACCAAATAATAATAATAATAATAGTAAAAATAATCATAATAATAAAAGTAATAATAATAAGCATAATAATAATACTGATAGTAATAATGATAATAATAATAATAATGATAATAATAATGATAATGAAGATAATAATGATGATAAATAAACTAGTAAGTCCTGGCCTCGCGCTGCGCGGACCCAACTCAGGAGGCCTCGACCCTTTGGCAGAGGCCTCAGCCCGTAGCACGCCGGCGAGCCCGCTGCCGACATCCCGCGTGCACGGCGCCCTCATCAGTCCCACGCCTCCTTCCCTCCGCACCCTCTTACCCCAATGACGTGAGGGGCAGCGTTCAGGGTGGCGACCTCCTGAGGGGAAACGTTTGGAGGTCCGAGGCTTCCTACGTTCTCGTCGGTTCTCGGCGATTTGCGACTTCCAGCCTCGAAATGCTCTTCGGCACCTGCGCCTCGCCGAGGGCATTCCAGGCGTGCCCAGATCACCCCAGGCGGCCGCCGGGAGGCCCGAGACATGGCCCGCCCGAACACCGCCAGGGAACCGGCTCAGGGGGGAGGAAGCATCGACGCGGAATCGGCGATACATCGCCGATGCACCGGCGATAGGCCACCGACAGCGAATTTGGATGCTCCCGGGCGGGGTGGGCCATCCGGCCCCTCTCGGCGCTCAATAGGCGGTTGGGGGTTGATGCAGCCCTCCTACGCCTATCCCCGCTAACAATGCCCCTGACTACAGGTCAAGGTCAGGCAGAGCCCTTCCCCTACCTGTGCCAGAATCTGCTCACTTTGTCCTTATTCTTTTCTCTTTGTTTTTTTTTGCTATCTCTTTTTGTTTCCTCTCTCTCTATATATAGATATATGTAGATGATGTCCCTAGAGGGAGCCTGGGACAACAAAACAGGCCGGGAGAGGTCGGGGACCTCTGAGCATCCGGCAGTTCTGGGGGATGTACCAGGCGCCGTGGCCGTCCCAAAGCGCTCCAGACCGCTCCGAGAGAGCGACCTGGACAGCTCTGGAACGGCTTGTGCCGGCCCTGCCCCGCCCACTCTCTCTCTCTCTCTCTCTCTCTCCGTTTCTGATGTCTCCGACTCCAGAAGCCCCGGATGCCAAGTGCTGCCTTCTCGCTTTTCGCTTCCCCCGCCGTCCGCCAGCAAGCCCGCCGCCTGCATTGGCCGGCTTCCGCCGAGGACGAGACGCGCCAAAGGCGAACCCCTGCATAGACTTGAACGTTTATGTTGACCCGCTAGCAGACACACACACAAATCTCTCTCATTCTCTCTCTCCCTCGCACTCCATCCCTGCCTGGACCTCCTCCCTCTCAGCCACTGCTCCAGACACTGCGACGGCGACGGGCGAACAGACGGCGACGGACGGACAAACGACGACGGACGGGCAGACGACAACGCCGACGAAGACGACGGACGGACGGACGGACGGACGGACAGATGGCGACGACGACAGACGGACGACGACGACGAAAGCGACGACGACGACGACGACGGCGACGACGGCGACGACGGCGACGCCAACGTCGACAGCGACGCCGACGCCGACGCCGACGCCTACGACGACGACGACGATGACGGACGACGACGACGACGACGACGACGACGACGACGACGACGACGACGGACCGACGACGACGGACGACGGACTCAGATGGACCAAACCGGCGACGACGACGGACCGGCGACGGCGACGGACAAACCCGCGACGACGGACGGACGACGACGGACGGACGGACTGGCGACAACGGACGGACCCGCGACGATGGACGGACGGAAGGACAGACGGATGGAGAACGACGACGACGACGACAAACGACGATGGCGAAGACTACGAAGACGACGACGACGAAGGACGACGACGACGATGACGACGACGAAGACGACGGCGACAACGACGACGGCGACGGCGACGACGACGACGATGACAGACGACGACGGACGACGGACTCCGACGGACCAGCGACGACGACAAACGGCGACTATGGCGAAGACTACGACGAGGACGATGGACCGACGACGACGGACGACGAAAACAGACCGGCGACGACGACGGACCAGCGACGACGCAAAAACCGGCGACGACGGACGGACAGACGGACGGACGGACGGACGGACGGATTGGAGACGACAGACGGAACTGAGACAACGGAAGGACGGACGGACGGATGACGACGACGACGACGACGACGACGACGATGACTGACGACGACGGCGAAGACTACAACGACGATCGACGGTGAAGATCACGACGACAGAAGAACCTGTCGAAGGGTGAGCCAGGCGCCCGCTGCGCCGCCTCCGCGCCTATGCGCCCCTCAGCGCCCACACACCCAGCGCGCCCTGCGGGGGGAGGGACTTCCTCCTCTTCCACCTCCTCCTCCTCCTCTTCTTCCTCCTCCTCCTCTTCCTCCTCCTCCTCCTCCTCCCTCCTCCTCCCCTCCTCCTCCTCCTCCTCCTCCTCCTCCTCCTCCTCCTCCTCCTCCTCCTCCTCCTCCTCCTCCTCCCTCCCCCTTCTCCTCTTCTCCTCCTCATCCCTTTGTCGTCCTGCATCCACCTCCCTCCTTCCTCTCGCATGCATCCTCCTCCTCCTCTTCTCCTCCTCCTCCTCCTCCTCCTCCTCCTCCTCCTCCTCCTCCTCCTCCTCCTCCTCCTCCTCCTCCTCCTCCTCCTCCTCCATGCCGCCTCCCCTCCTTCCTCTTCCCATCCCCTCCGGCACTGCCAGCTCAGATTCCAGAGCCGTTCGCCTCCGATCCCTCGCCAGACCGTGGCTCCCTAAAGAAAAGAAGCCGCGTGCAAAGCTTCCGCATGCCAGCCCAGCCTCCTCCGTCCTCCTCCTCTCCTTTGGATCCTCCTCATGTCCTCCTGCACCTCATGGAGGCCGCATGCCAGGGCCGACAATCATATGCTCCTTCCCGGGGGCCTACCTGGAGCCACTCGCTCCACTCATGCGCCGATGCTGCGTTAAACGTCCGTCGACTTGAGCCGAACCTGGAATCGAGCAGACCCGCAAGGTGGGCCCAGGAAGGTCGAGGCTCTCCAGAAGGCCCCGAAGGAGGCCCCCGAGAGGAACCGAGGCGGCAGAGGCATCGCGACAGGCATGCGGCGCTGTGGCCACGTGCCGCGCTGGAGCGCTGAGGCGAGGCTCCTCTGAGCGCGGCAGCTGATCTCTGCTCGCCTTCGCGTGCTGCTGCGCGTATTTTGGGTCGCTTTCCCTTCCTCTTCCGCCGCCGCCGCTGTGCGCAGTGCGGCTTCGCCGTGTCCCTGCTCTGCCCGACAGACCCGCGCGATCGCCGACTCTGCGACAGAACAGCTGCCGCGTGCATCCGGAGGGTAAAAACTGCACAAACAGAAACTCTCGGAGCTCCGCGTGGAACCCGAAGAGCTCATGCTTTGGCACTTCTTTCCTCAGTCCGTGGGTGCAACTATCGGGGGGAAGAAGAAGAAGAAGAAGAAGAAGAAGAAGAAGAAGAAGAAGAAGAAGAAACCGCCTCGCGGGACGATCCCCGTCTCCACCGCGGCGGCCAGGGGCGGGAGCATCAGAAGAGCTCGAAGACGACGAAACCGAGCGAGAGGGGGACGCCGTCGTCAACGGCGTTGGGGAAGGACGGCCGAGTTCAGGCACAACATTCTCGCCCTCCCCCCGGCCCCCCGGCCCTGCGGAAGCCGCGCGCGCGCTGGCGGCGGGCTCGTGCTCGACGATGTCGAAATGCTCGTAGACAACCGCGCCACGACCATCGAGCCGAACTCGGACGATCTCCAAACCGCTGCCGACGACGCTGCCAACACGCCCAGCATGCTCGCCCGTCAAGTTGCGGACGCGCACCCCCCTGTTTGCAAAAGCGGCTCGGAGTCCAATGGCGCAAATTTGACCAGCTTCCTGGCAAGGATTTCAAGCTCAGCAGAGCACAAGCAAACAACTTACTCCACCTGTCACGAGCTCGACACCGACAAATGGGAATCGGATCCATGGAAGCTCGGAGACGCCCTGCCGGTGGCGGGACCCCGCGAGGCTTCCCAAATTTTCATGACCCCAACCGCGGATCCAAACCATTGTCATTGCGCGCCCCGTGGGATGGAACATCGACTGTGAGGCAAGTGGCGAAACGGACACGCGAAGTAGAAGAACGTTGCGGCTTTAGGCGGGATGACCGACTGCATGATGCCTGGTGCCAGGGGGCCAGATGCGAACCCTACCCCCACCCCCCACGATTTCTGAGGGGGAGGGTGGGGTTCGCTTCGCTCGGGAGCTCCCGAACGAAGTGAACCCCACCCTCCCCCTCAGAAATCGTGGGGGGTAGGGGGAGGGTTCGCATCTGGCTCCCTGGGTGCAGATCCAGCAGGGAGGCGTGGCAGTCAAGAGGCAGGTGGCGACACGGGGGAAAAAAGCGAGAGCGTGCAGCCGTCGTGCTACCAGCAGGCACGCCGCACGAGGATCGGATGGGGCTGACCCTGGCAGCGGCGAGCCTGAGCCACGAGTACTCCGGGTGTCTTAACAAGCATACTCCTCCTCCTCCTCCTCCTCCTCCTCCTCCTCCTCCTCCTCCTCCGCCTCCTCCTCCTCCTCCTACTTCTTCCTCACACATCCTCCTCCTCTTCCTCACACATCCTCCTCCTCCTCCTCCTCCTCCTCCTCCCTCCTCCTCCTCCTCCTCCTCCTCCTCCTCCTCCCTTCCTCCATCACACATCCTCCTCCTCCTCCTCCTCCTCCTCCTCCTCCTCCTCCTCCTCCTCCTCCTCCTCCTCCTCCTGGGTTTCCTAGTACGCGTGGAGGGGGACCCCCCCGACGGGGGTCAACCTCGCCTCGTCGTCGCGCCGCGACGGGCGTCGGAGCGCCTGCGGTGCGCGGTGGCGACGGGTGTCGAGGTGGGGCGGGGGCGACACCCCCGCGACGCTCGCGAAGAGACTCGGCGAGCAGGTGCCCCGACCTCGAGGCCCCGGGAACTCGGGAGCGGCCCGAACGCCACAGCCCCCCCTTGGCGGCGCGACAAAAAGGGGGTAGGGGGAGGGGGGAAGGCTTCTCAGAAGGACCCTGCTTCTTAGAAGGCCTCGGCCTCAGGTCTCCAGAGAAGGCCCGCGCCTTCTAAGAAGCAGGGGTGCTTCTGAGGAGCCTTCCCCCCTCCCGCTACCCCCTACCTGCCCCCCTTCTGAGAAGCAGGGGTGCTTCTAAGAAGCCCTCCCGAGCCCAAGGCGGTCCTGGCTCCAGCGTCGGGACTGCAGGAGGAAGAGAGCGGCGGGCCGGTTCTCCGCGCGGGCGGCAGCAGGAGAGCACCAGGGCGCCGCAGCGCGCCCCTCGCCAGGGCCAGCTGGGGGACACGGAGCGTGCACAAAGAGCTCATTCGGGGTCGCTGCGGGGCGCGGAGGGAAAGGGAATGCCCCGAGCCGAGCGCGGAGGGCCAGTGGGGAGAGAGGGCGGAGGCGCGATGGGTGCGGAATGCCCAGGGACCCCCCGCGGTGGCGACGGCGGCGAAAAGCGCCACATCCAGGACCCAAATTCCTCTGGGCCAAGAGATGTACGGATCCACGTGTGCGAGCACCAGCACTTGCCAGGTCGGACGAAGGAGAATGGGGTGACAAAGGTGGATTAGTGAATCAGCTCATGTAGCTAACTCTCGTGGAACCTCGCGGCGCCGTAAGACGGCCGCGCATCGAGGAAAAGGCCTGGCGACGGCGCCGAAACTGACTGCACGAAGCAGATCCTGCACCCTCCCAATTTCACATCCCCCCGTTCGTCCGAACTGAGTGATCCCCGTCGTCTAGTTTTCTGGGTCACGCCGCCTCGAGTCTCCGACGGCCGTTCGGCATGACCTGGGCGCCCCAGGAACGCGCTCGGCGAAGCGCAGCTGCCGGAACGGACCCAGAGAGGCTGGAAAACCGCCGAGAGCAGACGAAAACGATGGAAGATCTCAGGCCTCGCCCCGACCCCAGGAGCCATCGTGGGGAATTGACATGCGGCGTCGCTTCGGGCTCAGCAGGGCAGGTGGCGGGGCCAAGGGTGGCTCATATGCATGTGTATACGCTCTCTGGCCTGGGGCGCGCTGGCTTTGACGGCCGGGCCACGTGCGACCCTCGATTCCTGGCCCGCACGACTTTCGGGCGCGGGTCAGACAGGCAACGGCAACTCGCGATCCTCCCCACGACGAAGCGAGAACCAGGACAACGTCAGACCAGGCCAAATCGGGGATCTCTGAGATCCGGCGGTCCTGGAGGATCTCATTATCGGGCGCCGCGGCCGCTCCAGAGAGCGCTCAGGATGACTCTGGCGGCGCTCCTCAGCGCTCTGGAGCGATTTTTACCCTTGCCCCTGGGCCCACCTGGCGCTGGGGCCGAGGCCGACGCTGCCAGCGCTGCGGAAGCCTGCCACCACCCGCGCCAGGTGAAGCGGGCCCCTGGGCCGTCGGAGCCGCCCCGACGGGCGAAGCCGAAAGCTCGGGCCGGGCGAGCAAGGGGGGGATCGCAGACAGGGGGCCATTACCAGCCTGGGACATATCCCTATCCCTATGCTGGGCACCTCCTCATCACGATGCCAATCTTAGGGACTCCCTTATTTTTGAGGGCGCAGCCCTAAGGTTGTCATCGCCTTTTGGCGTGTCAATCTTCGGGATAGGGATAAGTTCGAGGCTGGTAAGGTCAACCACAAATCCGCACGCAGCTGGCTTCCCTGGCACCTCCCGGAGCCAGAGGCGGCTGCGCATCGAGGAAAAGAGTCCGGCGACGACGCGGAAACCCACTGCACGCAGCAGATGCTGCACGCCCCCAGTTCACATTCCCCCCGTTCGCCCCAGCCAGCTAGAAATGCGCTGAGAACCGACAGAGACGCCCGAAAACCTCGAACCTCAAACCCCACGCGCGAACAAAGCCGCAACCGAAACCAAACTTTGGCATGCCTGGAGCAGATACGGAAAAATGGGCACGACGCCCAACAGCACGAATTGTCCAACACCGACAGCGGCTGGCTGTTGGGCAGGCAACCTGTTGTCTCGAGTGGACCATGTCCGCGGCGACACCGACAGCGAGTCGTGCTCAAAATGGTATTCGTCCCCATACTTTTCGTGTGAAATTCGATCGTGCCCAAAGGTCGAGGCCCGATTTACCCTGCCCGCGCGCTCAAAGGGCGGTGGCGGGCGGCGGCCTGATCGCAGCAGCGCTCGTCCCCGTCGAGCTCTAAATCGCTGTCGGAATCTACGTCCTGTGGCGAACGCGACCGCCGCACGTCACAATGATGCAGCGTGGCGGCTAACAGGAAACAAATGGGCACGACCCTAAAGATCCGCGCGCTGCGATTTTTGTCAACCACCAAACGTATTCGCGCGGCTTCGGGCCCCGGGGTCCTCACCGATCGATCCGCCTCGACAAACTTAGCAGAAAAATGGGGTCTAGGGCTCCGCTGTGATTCGTCGCGACGCCCTTTGTTTCGAAACGTCGGATCCCAGAGGGCGAACGATACCCAGACATGCGACGTCCTGATGTTTTCAGAACGGCGTCCCTGGAATTCCAGTCCCTTTCCCCGGGACTGGCTTTTCATCCTGAGTCGCTGTTGTACGGTCCTGGGGCCCGGCCAGGGCCTCTAGGGGTCGAAAATAACCAAAGGCCTCCCGTCCTGAGTTTTTTTACGACGCGATCGTGCCTGGGCAGACATCCACAGGCGCAGTGTCATGCGCCCCCCCTTCGGGGGCGCACGCCCGAACCCAACACATGGCGCGAGTCTAGGGGTCGAAAATAGCCAGAAAGGCCTCCCGTCCTGAGTTTTCTACGACGCGATCGTGTCTGGGCAGACATCCACAGGCGCAGTGCCATGCGCCCCCCCTTCGGGGGCGCACGCCCGAACCCAACACATGGCGCGAGTCCACGGGTCGAAAATAACCAAAGGCCTCCCGTCCTGAGTTCTGTTCGACGCGATCGTGTCTGGGCAGACATCCGCCGGCTCATTGCCATGCGCCCCCCCTTTTCGAGGCGCACGCCCGAACCCAACACATGGAACGAGCGTGCTGTAGCGCCTCGCGCTGCCAGGGAGGCGCGGCCAGGAAAGCGGCCGCCACCGAGGAGGAGGAGGAGGATGAGGAGGAGGAGGAGAAGGAGGAGGAGGAGGAGGAGGAGGAGGAGGAGGAGAGGGAGGAGGAGGAGGAGGAGGAGGGGGAGGGGGAGGAGAGGAGGGAGGAGGGCCGACCCGACCCCACCAAACCCGTGGACTGGGCCCCAATGTATCGTGTGTGGGGGGGGGGGGGAGGGGGGGGGGGGCTGAGCAACTGTCGGGGCGGACTAGCAACCCAAGTCCACTACCGTGCCCAGAAACCCACGGGGGCCCCCCCTGTGCCACTGTCACCGTGGAGGGCGCCACCAGGCGCTCCATGGCCGTGCAACAGGGTCTCGCCAAACAGCGCGCACCGTGAAAAAAGGAATTGGCATCGCCTGACTGACGGAACCCCAAAGTTCGGGTTCCAGGGCTGGCTGCGTAACCAGCACCGCCAGCCAAAACGAAACACAAGCCCCAGATCGAGCCTGCTGCGGGCCTACGCAGATACTTCAGCACTGCGCCGCAGAAAATAGTGCGCAGCGCTCCTTCCCCCTGAGGCAGGGTGCCTGACACGCGTGCTAGGCCCCTCGCACGCACGCACACACGCACAAATACACAGATGGGCCCTGATGTGGCGTTTGCACACCTAGCCACAGCGTTACTTCCCTCCGCCGCACAGGAGCGGAGGGTGGGAAAGGGTTTGGGGCTGAGCATCAGTCGGGGTGGACTGGCAACCCAAGCCCACCTGCCCAGAACCCTCGGGGGGCGCCCCTTGTGCCAGTGTCACCGTGGAGGGAGCCTGCAAGCGCTCCACGGCCGCGCAACAGGCATCGCCAAACAGCGCGCTACAATGAAAAAGACGGCCAGCCTCGCCTGGCTGACGGAACCCCTAGGCTCCAGTTCCAGGGCTGGCTGCGCGTCACCAGCACCGCCAGTCAGGACGAAACATAACCCCAGATCCAAACCTGCTGCGGGCCTGGGCGGAACTGCAGCACGTGCCGCAGAGGAAGAATGCCCAGCGCTCCTTCCCCCTGAGCCGGGGTGCCTGACACGCGCGCGGGGCCGCGCGCGCACGCACGCACGCACAAGTTCACAGAGTGCCCGAAGCGACGCCAGGACGACTCGACACTGCCCACACCCGGTGTAAATAACGCCAGGACGGTGGGCAGGCCGCGTCCCCGGCGTGGGCCTGTTTGGACTCTAGAGCAAAGTTGATGCGGAACTATGTAAGGCTTTGCGCCTGGGCTGCATGGGCGGCAACCTCATCAATCGGGATAGGAGGCTTGATGACACCATGGGGCCCGTCTTAGAGGCCATTGGGTGTCCCCCCCTCGGCAAGGCACGCGTCGGCGCCTTCTGAAAAAGGTTGAGATGAATTGATGGGGGGCAGCTCTTCCGGGGGCTCTGAGCGGCACGCTCAGAATACTTGCCGCACAACTGGCATGCAACAATAAAACTCGCATCTTCAATTCTGTCGAAAACTGCAAGCTCATGGCCATTCGGCTGCTCGGCAAGTTTGGCCAGACGAGCTGCACTGCCTGGGCGCGACTCCTCGGCTCGGGAAATCTCGACGCTATCAGACATGCATCGCGAGTGACAGAGACAACATAACCAATGGGTTTTCGGCCGCGCTCACACATGCCCGACACGGGCACGCGCTCGGGCACCGCGGAGGGGGCGAGGAAGGGGAGGAGCCGCCGCGGCTCCAGGGCCCGAAGAGGACCCCCCTGAGTTAGCCCTGCTCTGCCACACTTCCGCGATCGATCGAGCACCAACAGACGGGCTCGTTGCCTTCGCCGGGCCCTCGAGGCCTCTCCCCCAACCCCCGGGGCAACCGAGGGCCACGGCGGAAGAGCATTCGACGCATGCCGAAGGAAACGTTTGATTTTCTTTTCTAGCTGCTGCTGGGCGTCTCTTTCTCTCTCTCTCTCTCTCTCTCTCTCTTTCTCTCTCTCTCTCTCTCTCTCTCTCTCTCTCTCTCTCTCTCTCTCTCTCTCTCTCTCTCTCTCTCTCTCTCTCTCTCTCCCTCTCTCTCTCTCTATATGTCCTTCCGAGGGCTGGGGGAGGCGCGAAGCTGATAGTCTGGCAATTCTGTCAGCGGCGTCGTTCCCCGAGGCGCGCCGCCACTCGTCAGAGTTGCGGTCCAGGAAATGCAGATCTTGATGGGCTCTAACTTTGGCAACTTCAAAACCCCCCGCGCAACTGGCGTCTACTAGCCTGGCCATGGAGCCCAGCCCATCGTACATATTCCTCTTGCTAGCAGGCTGACCCAAGCTGTGGAAACTCACCACACCTTTGAAATCAGAAAGAATCTTAGTCACCCCCCTGAACTGGCTGGAGGCAAGGTACCCTAGAAATTCCGCCGCAGGAGACGCGGGCGGAAAGGCACTTCCGACTTGCCCGCATAGGTGGGCCTCAACTTCTCCGTAGGCACCACATTCAGCCGTGGCCCATTCTGGGGCGCGGAACCACGGGTGGCCGTCCTTGGCCACGCTGCCGTCGACATAAACATCGCCGACAAAGGCTTCCGAAGGCGAAAGGCCATTTCGGGGCCAAAACTGGGCCTCAGCCAGGCCAAGACCTATGGGCCTCAGGACCTTAAAGGGCGGATGCTCAGGAAAACCAGCACACATAGCAAAGGACAGGGGGTCTCTGAGGGCTTCAAGATCGCCTTCAGCAAAGTATTCTTCCCGAAGATCAGCACAACCGGGGCGCTCCAGGAACCTGCGGTAAAGGTGGCCTGATGGGGCCCCGCAAATACAAGTCGCGCCCGCGTCGTACCCCGCATCCTTGGGCCTGCAATCGGTTCAAGTCGATTGGACCAGGTACGACACGAGGAGGCTACGATCTTGTTTGCTAAGGCGTTTGTCTGCGAGCGCTGCTTTAGCGTGAGTCAAGTCGACAACAGGCACTCCCATCTTCACTGCCGCGATCTCCGCCTGCTGCCCCTCCCACGACGCCGAACATCCGACGAATGAGAGCAAGCGAGCTGGTCGTGAGCAGGTGGTCCTCGCCTTCCCTGCTCATGAATTCCATGGGACTGATCCATGACCAGCCAGCCCTGGGTTGACTTAAATAGACCGCACCTAGGGGACCTCTGACATTGCCCCAACCTGAAGGTGGCTGCGCCGGGATGTTAGCTGCAAGTTGTCTAAGTTAGGGAAGTCTGAACTCGGATGTCCCTGAGTCTTGAGCAGCCCTGGAAACAATCGTACTCCAATGAATGCACGGTCCCACAGCCGATGTCAAAGTGGGGTCTTCAAGCGCAGCAAGCGAGAAGGCACGCGACCGAGTAGCGCACTTGGGCCCCGCGGCCTTCAGGAACAGATGTTGCGCATCCTGGAGCCCCTGAACCGCGAGTCCCAGAATATCGGCCCCGAAACAGCCCGCCTGCTGAAGGCCAGTGTTCCAGATCTTCTTTGCGTCTGCTCCTGCGGCGCGAACGGCTCGTAATCTGCGGGGTCTATTCTTTCACCTTCGTCTGGCTCCAGCAGTGAAATCGACTCCTAAGTTGGTGGTTGCAGGCCCGGTCAGAGCGGCTTTCGGGCCAGCCCATTGACCGAGCTTGGCCGCAAGATCGGCCTGGATCATCGGTGTTGGAGCCATAACAGCAGCCGCGTGCCTAGCGACGTCACATTTCAGATCGAGAAAGATCGCCTGATGCATACTAGCTGAGGCCGCGGCAAGGTCTGTTATCAATATGATGGGCTTACTGCTGTGGCTGACCAACAAGAAACCATCGATGCAAATCGCGGGCTGCACGCGCGGGTTCTGGGTCACCCAGATGTCCATGGGCGACAGGCAATACCGTTGAACTACAAAAGTGGCGGCCCAGCAACTTGCCGAGGCGCCTCTGTCAGGGCGCCCAGCAGGCAACGCAGAAGCACGAGTGGCAACTGTCCTGGGCGCCCAACACTGGTTGCAAATGATTGCTACTAGCGAGTCCGAGAAATTGGTCTCCTTGGCTCTGCCCCTCCAGAGTCCCCTGTCAACATACTCGTAATCATTGGATAAACCCCAGAGAACGGCAGCAGAGAAAACTTTCTTCTTCCCCAAGACATACCCTTCTGCTTTCATGGCTTCCTCGGAAACCACTTCTAACACTCCTTTACCTGCTTGATGAGCTAGGTACCTACGATGGTGAGCTCGTTCCAAAACTCGAAACTCGAGTTGCCGTTGTCTGCCCCAGACTCTCCGGAGCCCTGGCATCATACCTGTACCCCTGTAGCTGGGACCTGGGTTTGGGCCTGTCTGCGCGTTTCGAAGAGGACGGCGACGATGGCCCTGATCTGAATCAGGAAAGCACCAACTCTTTCAATGGCTCGGAGGAGCCTACGCACGATATCCAAATGGGCGTCTTCCAGGAGGCTGAAATGCCCAGGGTGAATCCCGTCCCCGGTCCTGGCTGTGGAGCTACTGAAACAATGACTGGCGGCACGGAGCTGATTTGCCAAAATATCTGCGAGGTCGTCTCCTCGCAGCTCTGCTTGCAGAAGTTCGGGCTCGTGGGGGCGAGCGCGCCAAAGCTTGCTTAAACGTTGCTGCTCGGCCTCCAACATATCGATCGGGCGACCTGACCGGCGGGGCTTGGCTGGGCTCCACACTCTGGATGGTTGCCACGCCGTGAATCCCACCAGCCCTTTGGGCGTGAGTGGTTTAGCGAGCTCTCTCTGTTCTCAACCCCCCTTCTTCCCCTTCGGGGACGGGTTTACCCCTCCCCCTACCCCCTCCCCCTGGGCCTGGAGAGGTCCCTCCGCGGGTCGCCGGCGGGGTCTTTTTCGACTCCTGGGAGGGCTAAAGAACGACACCCCTCACGAGGATTCTGGCCCCGACGGGGGGGGGGAGAAAAGTCCCCCCCTCTTCTTTGAAGCCAAAATCATTGAATTTACTACGGTTTTGGCCCCATTTTGGCCTTCTGAGGGGGCAGCGCTAATTAAAGCCCCCCTCTTCTTTCAAGCCAAAATCATTGATTTTACTAAGGTTTTGGCCCCATTTTGGCCTTCTGAGGGGGCAGAGCTAATTAAAGCCCCCCTCTTCTTTGATCGATTTCCTCCACGATGGCCCCGAGAAGCGCCCAGGAGGCACCAAGAGGTCCCAAGATGGCCCCAAGAGGCCCCCAGGAGGCCCCCAAGAGGATCCCAAACGGCCCAAAGAGGCCCCCCCGATGCACCCAAGACGCCGAAAAACCCATCAGGACGACCCTCTACTCGCCTGGGCGTCGTTTCTGGGCGGGCAGGAGGAGGGGCCCGAACGACTCGCACCAGGACGAGGGGCCCGAACAACTCACACCACGAGAAGCCCGAACGACTCACACCAGGACGAAGAGCCCGAACGACTCACACCACGAAGAGCCCGAACGACTCACACCAGGAAGAAGGGCCCGAACGACTCACACCAGGACGAGAAGCCCGAACAACTCAAACCACGAGGAGCGCTTTCTCTCCCTCCTCCTCCGTCCCGCCCTTCTCCCGCCCCCACCACAAGGAGGATGTGCAAGGAGGCGGGGGGAAGGAGGAACAGGGGGGATATGCGGGGGCAGGCGGAAACCACCTGAAAAACACGACCGTCGGCATGCTTCGCTAGAGTTGCTGTTTTGAGATGGGCTGGTGGGGATGCGCGAAGCGTGAAGAATTTACTACTCCAACGATAGGCCCAACCTGCTCCTTTCCCCATGGCTTCCTTTACCCAGAGCTTCCAGGATTGACGATCTTCGGCTCGGTCCCTGGCGATTTCTCGGTTCAGAGCTTCTCCAATCTCGGAGTCAAGGTCAGCAAACACTGGGGCGATGAGCTCGAAATTTGGTTCGCTGGTGGTGGCGTCCAAAAGTGTGGCCTGAATACACGTACACACTTGTTCGCAAAGCTTCAAACGCTGCGGCAACTTCTAAATCAACCGGCACGGTAGCAAGATCAAGTTGGGCTTGCTGGGGCTCCCCTAGATCCTTCTTCCCAGCCCCCCTCCTGATGTTGATGACCATATTACGAAGCCACCTGAAGGCCGGTGCTGCGCGTCTCCAGCTCCCCGCGGCCTTGGCCTCGACATCCTTGGCGGGGACCCAGAAAACTGTAGGCACCTGAGCTCGGTCTCTCTTGCTTGTTTTACAGGCGCGTCGGTAATTATGCTGAGCGCTGTGGCCACGTCGTCCACGAAGTAGCCGTGAGGTCCAAAGCAGCAGGCTGCACAGGTACTGGCGGCCCTGAATCCCTAAAGACTACATATCGATCTCGGTCATCAAGAACACCCTCCATGAGTTCCAGAGCCCCTAGACTTCTGGACCAGGGCGGGCAGGTACTTCGAGGTCCCACGGGGGCAACCACAAAGATGTATTGAGGCCGTTCCAGAACGGGCATGAGATACGGGGCCCCGACCACCGTATCCATCACGACTGGCATATGTGAGCTACTCGGGCAGTCAGTCAAAACTTTGGGCTGCTTCAGGAAGTGCTCGAAACAGCGCGACCCCCTGAAGAAATCGATTGTAGATTTCGCCCTCTTAGTGTATAGTCTTGCCTTATCTGGCGTGATCACCTGGACCCCAGCCCTGGCCGGGAACTCCGTTTCGATCACTTTGCTTGGATTGACATTGAAGTCGCCAGCGATGAGCAGCGGCACGTGCTGGCTGGAGGCGGCCTGGGCCACCTGGGCAAGCACGGCGAGGCTTTCCTCATTCAGGCCGACGAAGTCGGCCAAGTAGATAGATCCCAAACAGAAGGGCTGCTGACCTGGGACTTCAAGGCAGACGAGTGTAGCCCGAGACTGCTGGAAGCCTTCTGCAAGAGGTACTTTGTGGATTGCAGATTCCAAGATCTAGCCCGTTGCGCACTAGTACACCAGTGCCCTGACACGGGAACCCTTGGCACTCAGAACCGCAGGCGACAAAACTGCTAACCATCCCCTGTTAGCACGCCATTCGGTTTCCTTGGCCAGATCCTGCGCTTGGAGGCGAGTTTTCTGGTAGCAGATAACCTGGACTGATTTCGCCTCTTTGGATCCAAAAAAATTAAAATACCAGTCCAGGTACTGCAATTGAACATGCAAATCGTGAGGGCGCCACCCAGTCGACGGCCTTGCCTCGCCCGAGCCTGCATTGCCAGCGGGGCCTGACTTGGCCTTGGCCTGGCGCTTGGCGAGCCTGCCCTGCGCTGAGACCGCCTCCTCGCCGAGGCCGAAAATGCCCGTGGATATGTGGAGGACCGGGCTCTCACCCTCGGCGACGTGCTTGCGAACCGTGCCGCGGTCGTCATCCACTGCCATGGCGGGGAGTTGGGATCTGTGCACCTCAAGCGGCGGGGGTTTCAGGAACTGCTCCTGCAGCTGGCACAAGTTGGTCTGCAGGTTGCTGCACCTGCGGCTGCTGCTGCTGCTGCCGCCACTCCTGCTCCAACTTGGCGTTGACCGCATTGGGCTCTGCCTGGATGTGGAGCGGCACCCCTGCGGGAAACGCGTGTCCACGCAGGTGGGCAGGGTGTCGTCCTTATGATTAGCATTGAGGCGAGCTGCTGCCTCAGCCATCGCTGCCTTCGCCGCCACCCTGTGCTGGGCCTCCAGACCTCGGCAAGCAGCTCGCTGTACGAGTCCACAGACTTGCCATGCAGCTCGGCAGCCTTGTCCAAATTGATGAGGTTACGTTCGGCTTCTCCTTTCTTAAACTCCAAGCGGCGCCGTTGTCGCTGAAGTTGATCCGCCAGTGAGTGGGTCTTGGCGTCCAGCGACTTGCCCTCGGGGGCCTTGTTCTTTGCCTGGCGGAGGTCCCCACAAGCCTGCAAATACTGTTTGCCCTCCTGCCCGACCGTCTTCTTCCAGAAGTTGGCCGCCTGGATGCATGTGGCGACGTCCTTGGCTGGGTCTGAGGCCTCGGGGGCGAAGGACGCCTTTGGGCCACCTTCCTTCGGCGGTTGAGCTTCATGTCTGCGGGCACCACGGCTACGAGACCATCTGTTGCGACAAGCCTGCTGCTGATGGTTGCCTCCATGATCATGCACAACTGATTTGTCACCTGCAGCACGGGAATGATGGGATTGAGGTTTGAAAGGCTTGCCACATTCAGCACAATGCTTGTGTCCACCAGCCCCTTGACAGGTCCAACCCCAGCAGTGCGGCGTCCGGCAGTAGCATGATTTCCATTGCTTGGAGCCTCCCATTGCGGCGGGGAGACTGACCTGCCGTTCGCAGCTGCGACCAGCAAGAGACAAAAATGTGGCGGTGAGGTATGGCTGCTACCCTGGGCCGAGGCAGCCAGGCCTGTGGAAGGCTGCCCTTCCACCTCGGCCTCGAGCCTCTGGAGTCCGGACGGGGAGGAGTTCCCGTCTTGAGCCAAAATGGCTACGGGGGAGGATGAGGAGGAGGAGGAGGAGGAGGAGGAGGAGGAGGAGGAGGAGGAGGAAGGGGAGGAGGAGGAGAAGCAGAAGGAGGAGGAGGAGGAGGAGGAGGAGGAGGAGGAGGAAGGGGAGCAGCAGGAGCAGGCAACACACGTCATGGTTTTGGATGAGCGCGCGCGTCACCCCGGCAGGGCCGACGCGTCTGTGGTGCATGCTCGGGCGATGCCCGAAGGCTCGGGGAGACTGGGGAGAGGGAGGCCAGCCAGTCTCGGCGCCCGGAGCCCGACGTGTGAAGCACATCGCCCGGGGAGCTGCCGCGGGGCGCCCCGTCGGGCAGATCGTGCCCGTGTGCTCCCAGCCCTCCTGTGCTAAGTTCTCGTTTTGAATAGAGCACTGTGGTCTCCATCCTTCCTCCTCATGCCTCCCCGTCCTCTACTTGCTCTAAAGTCATCTGTGAAGGACAACATTCCCTTATACGTGATTTTATACTCGAAGTTCATGAATGTATTACATTCTTTTTAGAATTTGATGAATTCACAACATGTATTGTATTACTTCCAAACAAATAAAGGAGCTATGACGGAAACAATTGGTATACGAAAAAATGGAATCAAACTCACTAATAATGATACATACATTGCCCCAGTCATAGGTATTGAACCTAATGCAGCCATTGTTAAATCAGTTTCATTGCAATTTACATATTGATTCCATACATGAATACTCAATGTCTCCTCTTCCTCCTCCTCCTCCTCCTCCTCCTCCTCCTCCTCCTCCTCCTCCTCCTCCTCCTCCTCGCGGCTCCCTAGAAGGCTGCGAGCTGCGCAACTGTTGCCAACTTCGTGGGCTCCTGGGAGGTCCAGCGGAGTCGGTAGTCTCGCACACCCCATTGAGACCTCACGGTTCCCTAGGGGGCTGCGAGCTGCGCAACTGTTGCCAACTTCGTGGGCTCCTGGGAGGTCCAGCGGAGTCGGTAGTCTCGCACACCCCATTGAGACCTCGCGGTTCCTTAGGGGGCTGCGAACTGCGCAACTGTCGCCCCTTTCGTGGGCTCCAGGGAGGTCCAGCGGAGTCGGTAGTCACTGGTAGTCCCGCACACCCCGCCGAGACCTCGCGACTCCCTTGGGGGGGTCGAACTACGCAACTGCTGGGCTCCTGGGAAGTTCAGCGGAGTCGGTAGTCACGCACACCCCCTTGAGACCTCGAGCTGTACTTTTCACACAGCTGTGTACTGACTCCTTCCAATCCGATCCCACACCGATGGCTTCTGCGGGTGACGGCGACACGCGAATCCCAGGTACCCCCGCCAGGCAGCTGCATAAACAGCATAGGATCCACAGCCCGCTCCATGAAATGGATGGGTTGGATGATGGCACCGCGGCAAAAGGTGGAGGAGAAGGGTATGTTCAAGCAGTACCTGTAGCCTCTGCAGCGGGACGTTGCAGCTACCAAACTACATGGGATGCCCAGGGATGAATTAAAGCAAGCTCGGGAAATTGTCTCGGTGGACGTGGACAAACTCACAACAAGCGTCGACTTCCTGGAACGATCGGGATCCGTGTCGTCATCGGCAACCTCAAGAACAGCGCTAACCATGACATTGCAGATCGAACGGAAAAGATCAGCATTGGAACAAAAACATGGTTCTGAGTTGACGGCAGGCCGGGATCGAGAATGCAGTGTGGTTGTTGGGGTGGTGGGTAACTTCTCGGGTGTGGATACAGCCGTGACGTCCTGAAGGGCCAGTTCGAACGCACCCACGTGCCAGAACACATCGGCGTCTTCACGAAAAGCGCGCCCAAGATGGCTTCAATATGTCACTCAGACGGCCGAATAGGCACCCAATACGGCCCAAAATTGCCCCAAGATTTTCCGAGAGGCCTCGAAGACGGCCCAAGCGGGCTCCACGAGGATCTCTAGGAGGCCAACATCACAGATTCGCCTTTGGGATTCCACTGATGTTTGCGTTCTCACCTTTTCGGGCTTTCGCCGCTCCAAGACGGCCCCGCTTGCCACAAAGGTCGCACCAAAATAGCCCAAGAGGCCTCCGAGAGGCCCGCAAGGCGGCCCAAGATGGCCCCAAGACAAGCCTAAAGGCCCCCAAGACTGCCCTAAAGCGCCCTCAGAGAGGCCCACGACAGCCCAGAGAGGCTACCAAAAAGGCCTCCGAAGGGCAAGAGGCCCCTAAGGATCCCAGAGGCCCCCAAGAGGACCCCAGGAGGCCCCAGAAGGCCCCCGACAGGTACCAGGAAGCCCCGAAGAGGCCCGTCAGAGGCCTCCAAGAGGTTCCCAGGAAACCCCCATGAAGCCACAAGACTGCCTCATAAAACCTCCTCCGCCTCCTCCTCCTCCTTCTCCTCGTTCTCCTCCGCGTGCTACTTCCCCTCACTCTCATCTTTTCTCTCGCTCACAAGTGTTTCCAAAAGGGGCCCACAACGGCTGTGAAAAAAAAACCTAGTCCATTGGCTGGGCAAGACTTTGGCTCAACGTTTGGCCGCATGGGCGCTTCCAAAACGCAAGGGGCGGCCGTGGTTCGCTGCAGGCGTCTTCGATACTCGTTTGAAATGGCCATGACATATGCCCTGCTAGCGCAGGCAAAACCTAACAACAAGACAAACTTGACCGACAAGCCACAGGAACCCCTCAAGATCAGTCCATGTTCTCACAGATCAAATACATGGAACACGAGGCTGACATCCAGCTACACCTGTGACCTTCCAGGACACGGCCGCAGAGCCCAGGGGAAGGCGTCGCTGCTCTAAGAATGCTCGGAATTTTCGACAGAGCGGATGTTACTCATACGATTGAGCAGAAACTGTTTCGATTCCTGCCTTGGTGAAGGCCGTCGTCTCTTCTTCCTTTTTAATGCTGCAAGCCGTTGGCTATCATATGAAGACTGCGGAAGCTAGAGAAAAATGCCTCTGGCGCGCGCTCCTGTGGCCCACGCGTCGGCAACTGAAAATGACACCAGCACTGAAAATTATGCGCGCCTGCTCTGCGCAAAGAAAACCAAACGATCATGAATCGTGAATTCAAAAGCGGGCGCTAAGCACGGGGTCTTGATCTAGACGCAGAGCACGCTCACTGCAACTGCCGCACCAACGGCTGATGCCATAGGTGCGTTGCTTGTCATATCATCGACCGTCGTGTCGACCTCGGTGCATGATGGCACTGTGCTCCACATGATCGCCGAGTCGTTGTCATCCATATCGGGCGGATGGCCATTGTTGACGCAAAGCCCCGCTGTTGGGATGAAGGTGTCGCTTGGCGTGGCAGTCTTGTAGCACACTATGCTCGTGCTCGATACATCGCATTCCATGCCGCTGTCCGGTACAACTGTGCAATCGAAATCGCTGTCGGGTGAACCGGCAGCTCCCGCAATGGTGCTGCCTTCCTCGCACGTGAAGCCAAGGCCAGGCGGCACGTCCATGCTCCAACCCCACGCTGCCCGACTCTGCGGCGCCTCCAGGGCCAAATGCGCGAGCTGGAAGCTAACGGCACCGAGGACTGCGCTGCCAACGCGATACATGGCGTGACAGAAACGCAAGACGCGATAGCGAGTCCCAGGAAAGCAATGAGCTGGCTAGCTGCTAATGCGGCTTGGGCAAGAAACCCTTGAGCCAAAATGGCTACGGAGGTGAAGGCCGTCGCCTCTTGATCATTGCGCAAGGGCACTTCAGAGCCAGAGAAGATCACGGCAGCAAAGCCGATGTGTTCCAAACCTAGATTTGGGAGAAGGGGCGGCGTTCATGCTGACGCTTCCCTGGCGCAGGGCCGTAACCTTCGCATCGGAGCCTCAAGAGTAAGCAAAAAAACACCGCTTGCCAGACTGCCCTGCAATGTCTCCTGCCAACCCACTCTGATCGGTCACAGTATGAGGCCGACCCCATAGAAGAAGACAGAACGCCATAAACTTAAACATTTAGCGCTCCGCACTGATTTCTTGGATTTGCGCTGGACCCCCCTAAGCGCCCGGGGGCGGCGCCAGAGGCGCCGCCGGGAGGGCACCAGCGCGGATCCAAGAAGTCCGCACCGAGCGCCAAAAGTTTATGTTTATTCGGGTCGGGCGCAAGGGGGGGATAGCAAAGGGGGGGGTTGAGAATCATCTCACGTGGCTGATTTTCCCGGCGCCTCCCGGCGCCGGGAGGCGCCCATGTATCGAGGAATGGGCCCCTCGGTGGGGCCGAAACCAGCTGCATGCAGCAAATTTCGTAACCCCCCCTCTCCCAGTCCCCCCCTTTCGTCCGGCCCGATCTTCGATGCCAACCCAATCTGATCGGTCACAACATGTGGCCGATTATCGGGCGGGTGGCCCTGGGGGTGACCTAAATGGGGGGCGAAGAGAAGAGGCCCAGGGCCCCTTTGGTGCTCCTGCCGGCTCCAAGAGGGGCTCTAAAAGGCCCCCTTCAGGCCCTTTGCTTCAACCCTCCACTTGGGTCACGCTCTCCTGACTGGAGCCCTGGAAATGAGCATCAGCACCAACACAGGAGGTTGCCTCCACAGGAGGAAGATGATCCTAGATTTCGGTGTTGGTGGTAATATTTCGGCCACCTTGGAAGCCATAATATCACCACCATTACCGAGATCGGAATCTTCTTCCCTCGGAGGAGGCACACCGCCGATATTGGTGTTGGTGTCAACCTCTAAGCCTGTCACCTTACCGCCCGCCAGAAATCCCAGACACCCGGAACCACCGCCTGCCGCCGGCTTCCGCCAGCGGACCGTTCGCCGTTCTACCACCGCCGGCTCCCGCCGATGGGCGAGAGTTGCGCGCTCCGAAGGCGGCCCCCCCCACCCCCTCTCTGGAGCGCCCCGCGTGTGCAGAGTAAGGCCTCGCCGCGCAGGGGACAGACCTGTTGGATGCTGATTCTGTTGAGGAGTGAAAAAAACGCTCCTACCCTGGGTTACAAGTGCGTGGTCAGTGATCCTCCTGGGAGCTCCCACAGGCCAGAGAGCCGCCAGGACGCCGCGCGGCACGCGCGATACGCAGGGTTTACCCTGTCAGCCCACAGGAGGTTCAGCGCACAGCGCCTCATTAACCAGGGCGGGGGCGTTTTTACATCCTTGCTTCTGGGGACCTTCTTGGAGACACGCGCTCCATTCGTGCATCGAAGCTTCGTCGAACGTCAGTCGATGTGGAGTCGACCCTGAGTCGACGCTGAGTCGAACCTGAGAGTCGCACACGAGTCGAACTCGAACCGAACCTCCGAGACGAACTGGGGTCGACCTGGAGTTGAGCAGATCCCACAGGTCGGGCCAAGGAAGCCTCTGCCCCTCGCAGGATGCAACGGCCTGACGAGGAGGACGAGGAGGAGGCTGAGGAGGACGAGAGAGGAGGAGGAGGAGGAGGAGGAGGAGGAGGAGGAGGAAGAGGAGGAGGAGGAACAGGAGGAGGAGGAGGAGGAGGAGGTCCCTGCGCGCCGAGGTCCATGAAGCCACTTGACAGCAGCGCCGGCGCAACGGGCGCCAGCAGCTCCAGGCCGATCCTGTCCTGCGCGTGCCCAGGCGGGAGGAGGCTTCGAGCACGAGCCAGGAGAGCCCCGGAGGCCGATGCCCCTCCTTTCCGCCCCCCCTCCACGACCTACGGACGTATCCGCGTGCACACCCTCGCGGTCTGGACACCCAGGGGCGATCCCGTGGAGATATGATCCCACAGGTACCCCCCCGAGCGGGGCACACGGGGGCCGCCGCTGAGGAGTGGGCTGCGAGGCCGCGAGCACGAGTTCCGCCCACGGCGTCCTGCACCCGCTCCCGCTCGCGCCCCCCTCTCCACCCCATCCCCTGTGCAATCCTGGAGGATCGGCGGTGGACAAACCTCCCTTTCGTAGACCTCCCCTCAGTGAAAGCGGCCTGGCACCGAAACCGACGAACCCGGACCCGCAGAAATGACGCCCGCGCCGCCTTCTCGCGAACCGAAAACGGCCAATTCCTCCATCGACGTGTCAGGCTAGGAGGTCTGCCCAACCCCGAGAGGACAGGGCTCCTGGCCGAGCCTCCGTCTGCGTTGCCCGACTGGCACGAGATTCGGCCGCAACACGCGCTGCCTTTCAGACACTTGAGACACATGCTCGGCCTGCCGCGCACAGCACCACAGTGCGCTCACAGTGGCCACTCCGCTGCAGAGGGCAGCCAACTGGCCACATCTCGGCGAAGCCCTCCTGTTTGGACCGCGGAGGCGTCCGCAGAAGGGGACCTAGCTTAAGTGAGGAAACTGCAGTCCGAGGGCCCCAGCAAGGCAACACAGGATCTCAACAGGTCAGAGACTGGGGCCCTCTTAGCGGCAGGGGGGCCAGACAGCAAGACAGGCCAGGCCAGAAGACGCAAGGGAAGCACAAGTGAACGCAGCTGAGCCCCCAGGGTTGACCAAGCTGTTCGCTTGCCCAGAGAACGTTTTCAGCTATTTTGCTGGGGGGGGAGGGGTGGCCCGTAGTCGGTCCCAGAGTGCATCGTACTATCTAGCGGGGGAGGGCACCAGTGCCGGTGGAGCGCGCTAGCATCTCATCTTCCTCACGCGCCTATGCCATCAGCCCGTTTTTCATCCTTCGCTTCTTGCCCCCAGTCCCTGACGAGCCGCATTGCCACACCAGGCACCGCAGCACCGATACCGAAGCAGCCGCCTCGTGGACGCGTTGTGACTAGATCCCCGCTGTGGTGCAGCGATCTCTTAGGCAGCCATCTGCTACCTAATTTCCATGTATCACCTCGAAGGCGCCCCCATACCTATTTGCTGCTGACACCTCTCAACAACTAACACGTGCGTCTAGTTACGTCTCGCAGCCGTGCTCCAACAAACTACCAGAGAAACACATTGCCACATCCTGACGTGGGCATGCTCAACGACTGGCCCGCGCCAGGAGCAATCGCTTTTGCCTGGGCAACCTGCAGACGTCTGCAGATGCGTGCGACTTGTGCGAGCCCTCTCGAGCAAAGGAAGAATCCGTGCATCCCGCGACACCATGACGATCCAGAACGGCCGACGTCAACACGAGCGCGCCCGCCGAAGCCGCTGCCTGGCGAACTGCCCCCACCCACCCACACCTCCGATCCACACCGCCGTGCTCCTCCTCGGCTCCCTCCTCGCCCCTCCCCTCGAGCCGCCCCGTGGCGGGCGCGCCGCCAAGCTCTGCGGACGCCGAGCTCGGCGCCGCAGGGCAGGCGCAGCTCGGGGCGGTCTTGGGCAGCGTGCGCCCCCGAGCCCCCGAAAGTTTCATAATTCTGTGTTCACTATCAAGGTTCTTGCGTGCAGCAAGAATATAAACAGACGTTGCTCCCCCCCCGCCCCCCCCGGGGCCTGCCCGACCCGCCCCCCTCCTCATCCCGCCCTCCCCCGCTGGGGAAGGCAAAAGGTACCGATGCCGCTACTCCCAGCCAAGCACCCCTCCCGGGGGCGGGCGCTCTGACCAGCACTTCGGGGCGCATCCGGCCGTGGCGGCGGGGGCCGCCCGCGAGCCCCCGAACGGGTGAGAACGAGGGAGGGAGGGGTAGCAGCATCGATGCCTCCTCCTCGTCCTCCTCCTCCTCCTCCTCCTTCTCCTCCTATCCTCCTCCGCCTCCTCCTCCTCCTCCTCCTATCCTCCTCCTCCTCCTCCTCCTCCTCCTCCTCCTCCTTCTCCCCCTCCTCCTCCTCCTCCTCCTCCTCCTCCTCCTCCTCCTCCTCCTCGGTATCCTTACTTCTCTGACCCTCTCCTCCTCCGCCTCTTCCCGCGCTGGTGCCATCCCCGCCAGCGTCGCCGTCGCTGCCACGAGAGCCCCACGAACAAAACTCCCTGCCGGCCCGGTGCGCGGTCCTGCACCGGTGGCGGCGCCGGCCACGACACCTCGGCGGCGCGGGGGCAGGATCGGACTGGGATACATCGGTGGCCTCTGAGGATGTCCGGGGCTGGAGAGGGCCTCCCTTGAGCAGGGCAGGGTGTAGTGAAAGCGACCTCGGGCCCAAACCTGGTGGGCGCAAGCCTGGGAAAATGACGGCCGCGGCGCCCTCGCGGGCACCGAAAACGGATTGTCCACGAGTCGACGCGTCGGGGTGGGGGTGCTGCCCACCCCCGAGAGGCATCGGGCGCCACGGCCGTTGCAGGGCGCTCGGGGACGCTCCGAGATCGTTCTGGAAGGCTCTCGAACGATCTGTCTTGGTGCTGGGCGAGCACCAGGCGGGAGAGGAGGAGCAGGAGGAGGAGCAGGAGGAGCAGGAGGAGGAGGAGGAGCAGGAGGAGGAGGAGGAGAAGGAGGAGGAGGAGGAGGAGGAGGAGGGGAGCGAGCACCAGGAGGGACGCGCCTCAAGAGGCCGCACGGGCCAATCGACGTCCGTGCTGCCTGCCCGTGCGTCGCGGGCCGCGTCGCTGTGCAAAAAAAGTTGGCACACGAGCGGCTCAAGCTGTTTGTTGCACAGAGGCGGGCCCTACGGGCTCGCACCGGGCGCCTGAACCACGATGCGGTTCGTCTCCTTGTTAGCACAGCTGCCCCGCTGATAGAATTGTATGGGGGAGGCCAGGATACTCTGCCCAAATCGGCCTTTCACATCAGAGGAACGCTCCAGGCTCGTCGCTTCAATCCGCCCAGCGCAAAGAGTGGGCGAGGAGGGCGAGGAGCTCAATGCTTCCACTGGTGCCAGCCTGGAGTGCAGTCAGACCTAGGCCAGAAGAGCATCCCAAAAAAGCACGAGACCCTCCGCCGGCAAAACTGAGGAGCCTCCGAGGGCACCCTCCCCCATGATGCACAAGAACATCCAACAAACTGTTTTTGAGTCGCGGGTCGAGAGCGCACCTCTTCCATTCGAAGCTAAGCGGGCCGCGCACAGCTTGAATTAACAAAGAGGGGGGTGTAGAAGGAGGGGCCTCACGTCAAGGCCAGGAGCGGGCAAAGCCCCGGAATCGGGCGGTGCCGAAGACGATGTGCTTGCAGAGGAACGCCTTGGACAGGAACCCTGCGGCGATGTACCGGAAGAAGCACATCCAACAGACACGAAGAACACGAGGCCACCCTCCCCGAGCCGACTTGATCCACGTACCTGACTACCTACCAAACCACCCCAACCCAACCCGAAGACCCGAATTTCGGGTTGGGGGGGGTATGGGCTCCATATGTGTTTTTTCAATGTTTCCCGACCCCCCCCCACTGGAAATCAAGGGTAAATCTGAGCCTTCGGGTTGGGTTGGGGTGGTTTGGTGGGTGGTGAGTACCACGGTCCGCCTGCACTGGAGCACTCGCCGCCGGAGGCGGGCGGAAGCGCGGCGCGCCGGCCAGCCAGGGCAGGAGGAGAGGAGGGCCTCGGCCTCTCGGCTGCCCCTCTGCCCGCAGGGGCCGCCGCGGCACGGGAAGAGCGGAGGGGGCGAGGAGCAGGACCAGGATGCACCCTAGGGCAAACCTGCGCTGCTCACGCCTGGGCACATGTCGGGGTGCTCATCGCCCGCTTGGTCGCGGAGCGACGCGGCACCACGCCGCACACTGCTGGGAGAGGGGGCCACGGTCAGGTTCAACATACTCGCCATGGCGTTGGCCCCGTTGAAGCGTCTTGCGCCCTCGACGGCACGGGGGAGGAGGAGGAGGAGGAGGAGGAGGAGGAGGAGGAGGAAAAGGAGGAGGAGGATAGGAGGAGGATAGGAGGAGGATAGGAGGAGGAGGAGAGGAGGAGGAGGAAGAGGAGGAGGAGGATAGGGAGGAGGAGGAGGAGGAGGGGAGGAGGAGGAGGAGGAGGAGGGAGGAGGAGGAGGAGGAGGAGGAGGAGGTCTGTTGATACGCTGTGTTGCGCTCGTGCCATGTACGGGGGGATCCTGAAGATGCAGGAGGATCTTCAAGACCGCGGACCACGGCAGACAGAGTTCCAGAGGTAATCCTCACGGGAGGGCTCCTCACGCTGGTCGCATGTGAGCATACAACGTCAAGGAATACAGCTCAAACATATTGCGCAAGTGGCTCCAAGGGGGTGCTAGATTGCATAACTTGCCCGCCAAGACCTCCCAAGCTGGCCCCAGCGGGATACAGAGTGCATCCAGGATGACCCCAAGAAGATTCCATAGGGCCCCAGGATGTCGCCTTCAGGGGTCCCAAGAGAGGCCTAAGAGGACACTGAACTACTGGCCCCAAGAGAGCAGCAACACATCCGAAAGAGAGTCCCTAGACCCTAGAGGCCAACGTACCAAAATTGCCCAGACGCCTCCACGGGCACAGCTGAGATTGTATGACTAGGGGCACTGCGCGCTCATACAAGCAAACGCGGGTCACTACTGCGAGCGGCTGTATTCCAGCGCAGCACCCTTTCAATCGTCAGGCCGAACCTCTACACTTTGACTCCACTGCAACCCGCTTTGTCTACAGCTGGCAACAGCGTCCTTGAAAATTCTGTTGCCCAGGCACAGCGGGTTCTACCTCTCCTCTGTTTCTCTGTGGGAGGGTTCGGGAGTACTGGATATGGTTGTGGACTTGCCGTGCGCACTGCATTGTCATCGCTCCCATTTGCAATCTCTGCAATGATAACAAGCTGCCGTTACAAGAAAAGAACTACGAACTACGTACTCAGTTTTGTGCAACCCGCCTGCTCGCGAACAACTGCGTTGGTGATGCGGCTGAAATGCGAGCGCGGGATTCGAAAAAACTTCCAGACGTAACGGCCCTGGAATCGTCCGACCGAGCCCATCCTGGACTCTTCAACCAGGCAGCGTGTAGACTGTACAACAGTTTGCTCAGCACGCACGCTTCAAAGACGCGGAACCTACGAGACACAGAAACTGAAGCGTGTGACACGCGCGCGCGCCAGTGCGTGACATTCCGCCCTGGCCGCGATGGGGCGATTCCTCCTCCCCCGACTACACGCAAGGGTAACCCTAGGCAAGAGTGACCTTTAGTGCACGGCTCCGGGGACTGCAGGTAGGCCTAATTCGAGCGCGCAGGGTAGTGTTGGGGGGGGGGCCCTATCTGGACGCCCGAGTTGTCCGGGATAACTGCGGTCCGGGGTAACTCCGGTCTGGGCCCCCGAGTCGCGAACATGCCGTTACCCCCGACTGCCACCAGCCCTGATGATTCGGGAGGGTTGGACCCCCGAGTCATCCGGGATGACTGCGGCAGCATCGGCTGGGGCCCCCGAGGCGCGAACCTGCAGTTACCCCCGACCGCCCCCAGCCCTGATGACTCGGGGCTCTGACCTGTGAGCCCGCACCGGAGGTCACTCGGGCGAAGGGCCCCTCGTGCGCAGAGCCAGCTCACCCCCGGGCCCAGGACCGGCCTGGCCAGGATCGGTGCCAGCGGACGGCAGACGCCGCTCGCACCTCCTCCGCCGCCCGCCACCGGCCTCGGTCCGTCGTCGGCCGCCGATCATCGGCCGTCTGCCGCCGTCGGTCGTCGCCGCCGCCGCCGCCGTCTTGGCTGAAGTCGTCGTCGCCGTCGCCGTCGCCGTCGCCGTCTTGGCTCAAGTCGTCGTCATCGCCCGCGTCGCCGTCGCCCGCGTCGGCGGATCTGCTTGTCTGCGGCGCTCTTCGGAGGAGCAAGACAACCACGGTGCAGGCGCTGTTTCTCGGAGGTGCGCGCAGACATCTTGGATCGGCGCTGGACCCCCCTCCCTGGCGCGTGGAGAGCGCGCCGGAGCGGCGCCGCGAAGGGAACCCAGCGCGGATTCAAGAAACCCGCGCGGACCTCCGAGAAATTACAAGCTCATGCTGCTCTCGTTGTGTTCCGGGTCGGCGCTCGGCGCCGGTCGCCGCTCGTCGGCCGTCCTCGGTCGTCGTTCGCCGTCGATCGTGGACCGGCTGGCGACGCGGGCACCTCCTCCGTCGTCCGCCGTTGGTCGTCGGTCGCTGGTCTCGGCTACACGCAAGAGTGGCCCTGGGCAAGGGTGACCTCTGGTGCGCGGCTCAGCCCGGGGCGCCGGGGGGGGGTGAAGGCCCAAGCGCGCCAGCCGATGCTGTCGCGTCGCGCTCGGCGGTCGGAGGACCCCACTGGGCCCGCACCAAAGGTCACTCTGGCGAAGGGTCACTCCTACGTGCAGTCGATGGTCGTCGGCCGCCGCTCTTCCCTGAGATCCGACGCAGCGAAAAAACTGCATCCTCGGTTTTTATATAAAAAAGCACGCACGGAGCCCTAGACCACATCTTCCCGTGTCCTTTCTCGAGCCAAATCGATCTGTGAGGGTCCCTTTGGACGCCCGAAATGGGTACAATGGGTACAATGCCCCACAACAAGTGTTGTCCCAAACCAACAGCGGCCGCTGTTGGGCAGGCGGCTTGCTGTCTCGAGTGGACACAGGCCGCGGCGGCGTGGACAGCGAATCCTGCTCAAAATGAACGGGAACTGCTGTTGGGCATTGTACCCCTTCTCTTGGTACCCATCTCGGGCGCCCAGAGTCCCGGGGCCCGGCCTGGATCGAACACGCCCGGCTCGAAAACAAGGGGTCGCCAGGACCTCAGGGCTCGTTCGTCGGCCGTCCTCGGTGGTCGCTCGCCGCCGGTCGCCGACGATCGGCCGCCGCGCCTGCCGCGACGGGGCCGCCGCAGCCGCCCCCGCGGCGTCGAGCGCGTCGCCGCAGGCCTCCGCCGCACCCCTCGCGGCGGCCTCCGCGCGCCGGCGAAGGCGCCGCGGGCGCTGAGCGCTCCGCCCGCCCCCCCCCTCACCCCACCCACCTCCTCCCTGCGTTCCTCCTCCTCCTCCTCCTCCTCCTCCTCCTCCTCCTCCTCCTCCTCCTCGCGTTCCTCCTCCTCCTCCTCCTCCTCCTCCTCGCGTTCCTCCTCCTCCTCCTCCTGCTCCTCCTCCTCCTCCTCCTCCTCGTTCTCCTCCTCATCTCACACTTCTGCTCTGCTCCCACATCCGACGACGACGGCGACTGACGAGGACGACGACGACGACGACGACAACGACGAACCCACCAACAAGTCCCTCCCCGATGGGAACAGCGACGGACACCGACGGCCGACGACGACGACGATGACGACGACCGCTGCAAATGACGACGACGACGACCGCGACGACCGCGACGACCGACGACGACGACGACGACGACGACGACGACGACCGACGACGACCACGTCGAAGCGCCAGCGGAAGAGGCGCGGCGCGCTGGCGCTGGCGCCTCCTGGTCCGCCCGGCGCATGCCGGCCACCAGCAGCTCGGCGAGCTGGCAGCATAGGGAGGGGGGGGTACCGCCGCCGCGGCGGCGGCCGCCGCCGCCGCCGCCCGCGAGAGCCCTCGGATGATCGTTGGCGCGATGGTCATATTGTTTTTTTTGTTCCCCCCCAGCGGACTATTTTGGGAGAAGAAGGAGGAGGACGAGGAAGGGGACGACCGCGACGCACCACATGTACTCTCCACACCGCCTGCCAGGATCGTTGGCGCGATGGTCATATGAGTACGGAGTCAGCTGCGCGTAAGAGCTCACAGGAGGAAGAGTAACCGATACCGCCACCCTTCCCTCGTCTTAGTCTCTCTGGACCTGCTGGGAAAGCCTCGTCGCGACGGCTGGACTCGTCTCGACATTCGAGCCACAACCATGGAGGGATGCAGATTAAGAACACACGGTCTAAAATTCAGGTATATTGGTTGATGTGTTTATTGCGCCAGCTTCTGCGTGGAATCAGTGCTGCTCTGCATCGACCTTCACTTGCTGGCGTAGTCCAGGTATGCCAGTTCTCGTTGTCAGAAGGCGCAGTTTACACAAGCATTGCCCAGGAAATGCGCAATCACTTTTGCTCGGTAATCGAAGGCCTTCGGCGGCCCTCGGAGGCACCCAGAGCCCGTGCGGCCGCCGCCGCCGTCGCCGTCGCGCCGTCGTTCAGGATCGAGGCTCGAGGCTCGAGGACGCACTTCTGGGCCATTTCAGAATGCCTCCTCAAAATAGGGGGGGAAGCTGGGGAAGCAAAGACACACCCACACCGCCACTCCGTGGACCTCTCCCAGATCGCGTCTTGACCAAGATTTCGAAGAGAGTCCAGCCGAGGCGACGAGATGAGGGTAGCGGTACCAGAATATTTGACGCGGCCAGAGAGTCTCAACTGGTTGGAACTCTGGGAAATCGGTCAGGAGAGGGTGTAAGCCAAATCCGCTCAAAATAGGTGCAGGACGAGGACAACATCGGGTGATGATAAATCGGAAATCTCTAAGTACTGGCTGTTCTGAGGAACGTCTCGAGCGCCGCGGCCTTCTCAAAGCGGTGCAGAACGCTCTGAAAGCGCTCCAGAACGCCCTGAAGCGGATTTATCCTCACCTCAGCCCCGCCTGACCCCGGCCCCGAGCGCCCCAAGGGCAGAAACTGCATCATCTCCAGGGCCCGCCGTCGCCACGAAGCCGTGGAGGCTCCCGGAGGCCCCCGGAGGCCTCTGGAGGCCGCCGGACGCATCTGGAAGCCCCCGGAGGCCCCTCGAGGGCCCCGGAGGCCCCCCGAATGCGCCCTCTTGAGGCCTTCGAGGGCCCCCAGAGGGCCGTCGAAGGCCTCCTCGAAAAGGCCCCAGGCATCGCCGGGGCGGGGCGCGAGACCCCCTGCTGCACCCCTGCTGCCCCTTGCGGATAAGAAGGCAACTCGCGGGAGTTCGTGGCTGCCATCATGGTGTCCCACGGCGAGCCCAGTCGCGCTCAAGGCGAACATACTGCATCTCCCGCACGTGGCGCTGTTGGACGCTAGTGGTCGCTACTGGGCGTGACTGGGCGCTATCTGAAGGCTATTCGGCGCTGCTGGGCGCTAGTTGGAGCTGTTGGGATCTTGTCGCCGATACTACGAATTCGACCCAAGACGGGCGGAGACTTCCGTGATTTACTGCCTAATTTGAGCAGGGACCGACCCTCCTGGCATTCGTGTAGGCCTTCCACGAAGTGTTCTTAAAACCTAAACGTGTTCTAAGAACCATAACACTGCTCTTATAACGTAAGCCCGATGTGTTAGAAGAAGACAGCCTCAAGAAGACAGCCTCAACCAGAAATGTGCTAAGAACATTTCGTGCAGACCACAAAACAATGATTTGAACATTCTTTGGTGGGCCTACAGGCGAGCCAAAACGCTTTGCCACTGCTTGACTCATGGCTGCTCGTCCTGCTTGATGCGGGCCCGCGCCGGCCTCCTCGGGCGGCTCCAGCTCCTCGACGCCCCAGCCGGGGTCGGGGGGCGCCGCCTCCCGGAGGACAGGATAGGAAGCAACTTCTGCGGCAACTCACGGGGGCCGCCCATGCCATCCTTTGGCTCCTGCGAACCGACGCGAACTCACGCGAGTCGACGCTGCTCGGCGCTGACAAACGCTAAATCGACGCCCATCGACGCAACAGCAGCGCCTTCTCGTCGACTGCCAAACGCCAGCGCCCATCAGCGCACTCTAGACAATGAATTCCGAAAACATTCAAGGCCCCCGTAGCCTGCTACCAACAGCAACTCCTGGGAGGTCTTGATCAGAGCGACTACGGGCGACCAAGCCCGATTCAGGGGACATCAGAAGCCAAGTCGCGCCAAATGAAGCCCGGAAACAAGGCGGTGCTCGACCCCCCATGCACCAAAGCTGATGCTGAATTTCCTCGCCGGTCAGAAAAAATGGGTAGAAACATGAAGTACGGAGGCGCTGAAGTAGCCTGGGCTTCCGTCCGCCCCCTGAGGACGAGGGAGGAGGGACAACCCTCGACCCGTGAACTAGGAAGGCGCCTGAAATGTACTGGGATCTTGGAATTCAGAGACCCCTACTTTCAACGACCAGCGGACAACCTCGCAGGAGTTGCATCCCGACGGGGGCGAAGGGCGGTCGCCGCTGCGCCTCGGCCTCTCCCGCGCGCCCACCGGGGTCTCTGGCGTTACACGAGCGGCGACCAGAAGCGGGCCTTACGCGAGGTGGCATGGCGATACGCGGCGGCTTACATTCGGACCTAGAACAGACAAGCCTCCCTCAAGAACACCCTCCGCCGGCCAAAACACTTTTTCCCGTCAGCGGCGAGAAGGCGAACTCCGCTCCAGCGAGAAGCTAGACAGGGGCACAAACTGGCGAATTGGCCGGCGGGCAAAGAGGGGGGGGGGGGGGGGGCACGGCCGAGAGGAAGAGGGGACGCTCAGACGTCGAGGAGTTCGACGATGAGCAGCCGTTGGGGAGCAGCAGCAGCCACGCGCGCAGTGCCAGAGCGCGGTGGGCGGCCGTGGCAAACCACGGTGGCAAGGGTGCCGGGAGGGCGGTTACCACCAGCTGGAGCTGGCGGGCGGGCGCAGTGGGACACCACGAACGGCAGAGGTGCCGCGGCGCGCCGAGGAGTAAGCACAGCACTGAGCCGTGCGGAGGCAGCCCCGCCGGCCAAAACACAAAGGACATCGTAGGGCCACCTGCCCAGGATGCACCAGAACATCCAACACACACACACACACACGGATCACAGTAAGGTACCCTCCCGAGCGCGGCGGCTTACGCGGGCCGTTGGCGCGGCACGCTGTGTTGGCAACGAGGGCGACCACGCGCGACCTTACGCCCGCAGCCAACGCGTCGACATCGGCGAAGACGATCCCGACGTTGTTTTGCGCCGCTCGTGGTTCTCCGGCCCCAACGGTGCTTCCGGGGCCTCGGTCTCTGAGGCCCGCCGACGCGCCCTGGGCCAATCGAGAACGGCTCCGGGTCGAGAAGCTGCCCCCGGGGAAGCCGCCGGGGCATCGGACTGGAACAGACACATCGGCGGAGGTCGGGGTCCTCCCCCCTGCGCCCTGCGGTCGGCATTCACGTTGCGATGGCCCCGGCAAGAAACAACACGGGCTGAAGAGCCTGCCCCCTGGGAAGGGGACGAGGCCTCTTGGGGTGCACGCTGTGCAGAAAAACCATACGTCGAGGTTAGGAGGCTATTTCGGCTAGGTCTTCGTAAGAACGATGGAAGGCTGCTAAGCTCGATTCATGGGGCCATCACTGGTTCAGCCGAGATGAATCCAAGAACTGGTGCCGACCAAGCGAGACTGAACCAGATTGAGCGGGATCGATCCAGATCAAGGCGGTGTTCGGCCACGGATAGACCAGCGCAGGGGCCGAACTTAACATCCCAGGAGCTGTGCCCTGACCTCTAGGGATGCACGCTGCGAAAAAAACACGGCGCCGGCGGTTCTGGGAAAGCGGAACGCCCCAGAACCCAAGACCCAGAGATCCTGACAAGTGTGGTGGCAAGTGCTGAACATGCAATGAAAATGCTGTGGGGGGGCTGTGGGTAAGGAAACACTGGAGAAGGGATCCAGGGTCTGGAAGCCACGAGAACTCCAATCGTGGATTGGCCGTGGATATCAATGCCGCCCTCGTCAGATACGGAACCATCCAGGGTCTGAAGCCTCCCGCGCACATGTCTTAACCAACGCCCCCGCCACATCCGACGCGCAGCCGCAGCCAGGACAAGCCTTTCTCAACCATGCACCCAAAATGCCCGAACACGTCTTCTCAGCGGCGGCAGGGCAGACGCCAGAAGGTTCGTGTCAAGGCGACTGCGGCGCTGGTTTCTGACACAGCGTGGATCGTCCAACCTTGAGCGATCCTTAGACCCTGGCGTTGCAATTTTTCACCACGGGCGATTCTGCCTTGTGTCAGGCCCCAGGACCATCATGGATCGATCCAGCTCTAAGAATGCAACAAGAAGATTGGATCTAGGGCTGTAGTCTTGATTGGGGCGATGCCGGAAATGTTTCGCGACGTCGGATCCGAGGGGATCGGAACTTTCCGATAGCGAAGACTGATTGATACTAGCAGGTCTGGGGCCAGCTGCTCAGAGACCCCAAGAATGCTCATCGAGCCCGAGGTGCGACGGAACAGGATCTCACCGCTTCGATATGGATTCGTCTCCTCCTCCCTAGCGAAACTCAAATCTCATGTTGGACCTTTGTTTTCAACCACAAGAAACTGATAATTCCGTATCTGGGGAACGATTCTGGGAGATATTTTTCTCATCCTTCTCACTCCTCCATGCTCCTCATGCTTAATCCTGTTTAAGAAGGCCCTCTCCGCTCTTCACCTCGGAGGCCGGCGCAGCAAACCAGACAATCTGGCGTGCCACCCCTGTCAAAGAGCGTAGGTTGTCAGGAAGAGGAGGCTGAGGAGTTGGAGGAGGGTTTCGAGAGAGGAAGAGGGGCGCAGTGAATCCAGAACTGCACAGCCTCCTTCAAACGCCAGGCATACACTGATTACCAGCGGGTCCGCATCCCCCCGCCCCCCGGCGAGAACAATGCCGGGACTTCGCGGAGGCCCCCGGCGCACCGCATCGCCGACGCATCAGCGATGCGGCTCGGTGGGGAGCCCAATGTTGTCCCAAAGACCTGAAGCTCCGACAGAGGTGGGGCGGCCGGTGTTGGGCCGTGTTCGGCCTCGGGGGGCCCTCGCCAGGCCTCGGGACCGTCAAACATGTTTGAAGGGGCCCCAGGACACACAAATGTATACACACAAATAAGAGCACTCCCCATACGTTCCTATATGTTTCGGGTTCTCGTCATCCCCCCCACTTCCCGACGATGAATTGCGTCTGTGTGTTTTTTCTCTCCCGCAAAAACTTTTCAGGACGATGAGCTGGCCATGGCTCGGCGGCGAGCACGGGGGAAGCGAGGAGGGGCGGGCCTTCGAAGGCTAGGAAGAGCCCCCTGGCCTTCCGAGGAGTTTTCTAATGAAGGGGCCTTGGGACACATAGATAAATACACACCAATAAAAGGATTCCCCACATTTTATCATAGTTTCTGGGTTTTCGTCTTCCCCCCCACTTCCCATAGTTGCCCATACGTTCCTGGGGATCGACGATTGATTGTGTCTGTGCGCTTGTTCCCCTCCTGTTCTCAGGCTTCCCTGAAGAAGCGGGCAACTTCTCAGGAGGCCAGCGCGCTTCTGAGGAGCCCCGCCGCCTCCTGACGAGGCCTTCTCCTTCTTACTTCCCTTTGGTCGGGCATGTCCCCCTACAGGCAAATCTTGGAAGACAAATTAAAAATAGTCGGAACAAATATCCAAATATATTCAAAGTAAACACAACATCGTCAACATATTGGACTAGTTTTGAATATTCCTCCTGTAGAGGGACAGGCCCGACTTAACACTTCCCCCCCATCGCTCGCCGCCGACGTGGGGAAGCGGTCCAGACATCCAGGGCCCACGCGTCGAAAGGACTGGAGCGGCCAGATGGATGTCGAACAAAAACACGAACACACACGTCGTTTATTTCTAATCGTGCTCATTTTTTTTGCCGTGGCAATGCTTCGCGGCGCAACGGCTGCACGCGAGCTGTAGCGGCAGGCAGCCACTAGGCCACCCCGAAAAAAGCAGCGCACCTCCTCGAAGATGCGCGCGCCGTCCTTGGCGCCGACGCTGGCGCCCACCACCTCGGACTCCAACTTCATGCCAACGCCCTCGACTCCTTGACCGCCACCTCGAGGCTGCTCCAGATGCATCTCCTGCAGCATCGAAACGCACTCGCACGGCTCGAAGAGCTTCACGATCGCCCCGCGCCACGCGTCGACATCGTCCTGCGGAGCTGCCACCTCCAAAGCCTCCTTCGCTTCGCGGTCTGCTGGTGGCCGCCCCTCTCGGCCAGCCGCCAGCCTGCTGCCAAACCGTGCGCGAAGGCCCTTGCCTCCGCTCGCTGGTCGGCCTCCTGCCAAACGCCTGGCGCCAACCCACCTCCGCCGTTGAGCACGGTGCCCTCCGACGCCATGTGGTTGACGCTCTGTGAGTCGTCGTCGCCGTCCGACTCGTCCTCGCTGCCGACCTCCGTGCCAGCAAACTTGCCCACTCCGTCGCCGTGCTCCGACGCCTCCTGGATGGGCCCATCATCGTCATCATCGTCCTCCTTCCTCCGCCCCCGCTGCCGCCAAGGGGCCCTGGAAAGAGAACATGCCAGGTTGAGCAACTTCGGCTCGAGCTCGGCGACGTGGATGCCCTTCCCCTCGACCCCGACCACTTGCTGCCCCTCCTGATGTCGGGCTCCAGCTTCGCCTCCCAGTCCACGCTGAGCGGCACCAGTGCCCGCTTCTCTTGCTCGCTCTCGCTCTCGACAGCCTCAGCGAAGCCGCGCACGTCGCAGTTCCCGTGCTCGGCCTCCTCCGCCTCGAGCTGAAAGCCCAGGCGGGGTCCCTGCGCCACCTCCGCGATCTCCTCGGCGGTCGCCCTGAGGAAGCCGCTCGGAGGGGCCCAGGCTGCGTGGATAGCCGCGTTGCGGCGCCGGCGCGATGCGCCCGCCACCCGCCGGCCCTCCACCGCGCTGACCAAGGCGGGCCTGGCCGCCCGCTCGCGGTCCTGCCATGACCCCGGCTTGCAGGGGCCCGCCACGGCATGGCACCAGGCCTCCAGCGCCCTCAAGCGCCGCCGCCTGGCCGCCCGTCTCGCCGCAGAGGGGCCCAACACCAGGTTCTCCTGCTGTCTGAGCGCCTTGGGCTGCCAGCAGGCTGGCAGCCCCCCGCAGCCGTTGCGCCCCGCCGCCCAGGCCGCCGCCCAGGCCGCCGCCATCGCAGGAGGCGCGCCGCCGCGGAGGACCCAGCTTCCCGCCTGAGCAGCGCGTCGAGCGCCGCCCCCTCGCCCGAAGCGCGGCCGCTGGAGGCTTGAGCCAAAATGGCTACGGCTAGTCGTGCTCAATTCGAATTGTGTTCGTTTCTAATTGTTCCTGGCCCCCTAGTGGCAAATAGGAGGCCCAGGATAGAACGGTGAGAAATGACAGGATCTTGGCCCCCCCAAAGAGTCACACTTGGCGCTCCGCGCGGATTGCTTGGACCTGCGCTGGACCCCCCCTCCCCGGCGTGCGGAGTGCGCCAGGGGCGGCGCGTCGAGGTGCCGCCCGGGAGCCCAGCGCGGATCCGAGAAATCCGCGCGGAGCGACAGAAGTCAACGTTTATGGCGTGCTGTCTGCTTCGATGCCTGGAAAGGGGGTGGCGCAAGGGGGGGCCGGCCCCCAAGAGGGCGGGGGGCTCCTCAGAGGGCGGGGGCCTCCTGAAGAGCTCAAGTAGGGGATCGACCCGTATCATAAGGATGCGCGGTAAGGATGCAAGTGCCATGAAGGGTCATGTGAACGTTTTTTCGAACGAGGTTGGCCAGCGATAGTCGCTAAGGATGGGCCGAAGGGGCAAGGATGCCATGGTACCCTTGGGAAGGTTGCCCATCCTTACTATGTGGGTTGACTGAACTCGAAGCCCAGACCCCCGACGTCATGATATGCTCATAATGTCGACCCTGAGAGATCTCGACCCATTCCTCGGGACCGGTGCTTCATCCTGCATCGTTTCTTGACAGACCCGAGGCCCAGCAAGGGCCCCCAGAGGCCGACAATAGCGAGAAACCTCCGGTCGGGATTCTGTCATCGCCCGAGGGGGTCCGAAGAGCTGTCCCCAGGCCCGCTCCTGGCCCATCACTTTGGACGCCCGAAATGGGTACTGAAAGAATGGGCACTATGCCCAACAACCAATGTTGTCCCGAACCAACAGCGGCCGCTGTTGGGCGGGCGGCCTCCTGTCTCGAATGGACACAAGCCGCCGCGGCGGCGCGGACAGCGAATCCTGTGCAAAATGAACAGGAACTGCTGTTGGGCATCGTACCCATTCTTTCCGTACCCATGTCGGGCGTCCAGACTGGCCCATCACCGGCACCAGGGCGGCGGCGGCCGGCTCCCGGCACCGCGGCTTCCCCCCCCCCCCCCCCCCGCGGCGCGGCCTCGGGCGCGGCGCCCGCTGCGGCGACCACTGGCCGAGGCAGGGCGCCTGGGCGGCGGAGTCGCAACGCCTCCTCCTCCTCCTCCTCCTCCTCCTCCTCCTCCTGCTCCTCCTCCTCCTCCTCCTCCTATTCCTCCTCCTATTCCTCCTCCTCCTCCTCCTCCTCCTCCTGCCTCCTGGGCCCTGAGCTTTACCCACGACGGCAAAGGATCCAGGACTATGAGATCCTGGTGACTGAACTTTTTCGAGCCGGGCGGTTTCGCCTTGTTTCGAGCCCAGGGACCCTCACAGATCGATGCGGCTGGAGAAGTGACGCAGAAGGATGGGGTCTAGGGCTCCGTGCGTGATTTCCTGCGATGTTGCATTTTCGTTCGCTACGTCGGCTCTCAGGGGTCTGCGACCACTCCTGGCCCACCTCCAGGCCTCCGCATGCGGAAGGCCTCTCAGGCGGGGGCCCGAGCAGACGGGGTCGCAGCATCGCCGATGCACGGCCGATGCATCCCCAGACATCCGGCCGCTCCAACCGATTGCTGCGGCGAGGGCCCCGCAGGTCCGGACCACTTCCCCGCGACCGGCCCTCCGCGCGGAGCCGCTGCTCGACGGTCCCGAGGCCCCTGCGAGGGCCTCCTGAAGGCCGAGCACGGCCCAGAAGCGGCCGCCCCATGCTTGGCCGGAGCGTCGGATCTCTGGCGATCAAGTCGGACTCCCCACCGAGCCGCATCGCTGATGCGTTGACCCCATGCGCTCCAGGCCCGGAGCTGGGAAGCCTCTGGGGGAGGCCTCCATAGAGAGGAGGCCCCTGAGGACCGGGACCCGGAGCGGAGCCGAGACCATCATGGGACGCACGAGGACATACTTGTACTACGCGTCTTCCTTGGAGGCGTGCGCCCGACCCGAACACATAGTACAACCATCTTGTACTATACCGCTTCCCGAGCGGTATGGCCAGAAAACGACCACCATGGAGCATATCTTATAAGATGTTTGGCGCGCGCGTCGCCCTTGGGGCAGGGGCGTTGGCACACAGAATTAGTATTCGCATGCGGCGGATTCCGGAAACCGTGAACCTCAAACTGTTGTCATCCCTTGGGGACGCACTTCCTAATTACTTCCGCCCCCCTCCGCCAGAGGCGGCCTCTTTTTAATTTACATCCGCCGCCCTCCGCCGCCGCCCGCCGAGGAAGAGATGGCAACTCTTTCGAGCCTCGACGGCGAGGCCCTTTCTGGAACGCCCCGTGCGGGGGCGACGCCGACTTTTCGCCGCGAGAGAGCGAGGCTTCAGCCACGGGACGACATCGGGTCGGGACGACATCGGGGCTCTCTCTCTGGAGAGCCGGCGGCCCTGGGAGCATGGCCCGGGCGCCGCGGGCCCGGGCCGGGGAGCGTCCCAGATCGGGGATATATTCAAACCTGGGTCCATCGGGGATAGCCAAGCCTGGAAGCTCCTTCCTGCTCTCGAGAGGAGGAGGAGGAGGAGGAGGAGGAGGAGGAGGAGGAGGAGGAGGAGGAGGAGGAGGAGGAGGAGGAGGAGGAGGAGGAGGAGGAGGAGGAGGAGGAGGGGGAGGAGGCCCTTCCAGCTCTCGGGGCCCCAGACCTCAGGGCCCCGTGAGCCCCCTAGCCGCCGTGGCCACGTGCCCGCAGAGGCACGTGCTGCCCTAGAGCAAGACGAGGGGGCACACTAGCCTACCTCCTCGCTGTTGACCACCCTCGCTGCCAAGAGACACCAGGCGATGCCAAGCTAACGGCCTGTCCTGGCCAGGCCGCTTGACGAGGAGGCGCGTGGCATGACTCGGTGTTGCCTGGAAGCGAGAGCGGGGTAGGAAATTCACGCTCTGGAAGACCCTGCGCGATCCTGCAGGATGCTGCGCCCGAGCCCGGGTCAATGCAGCCCTGGCCCTGCAGGATCCTGCAAGCTCCCGCGCTCTGACGGACCCCCCGCTCGCACTGACCCCCGTCTCCCGAGCCCCGACAGGAACGCTCTCGGAGCGTTCCGGGGAGCTCTCTGCAGAGAGCGCTCTCTGTAGAGAGCTCTCTTAGTTAAGCTCACTAAGTACAAACTAAGGTAAATTCAGTGTGAACGATGCCCAGAACTTAATAGTATGTTAAACTTGGGTTCCTGTGTCTGCCGGATGCTCAGGTCGGGGAGGCGTAAGACCCGGGTACGGGGGACTCGGGTTGGCCTGACGGGGGCCATCTCCAAAATAACGAGACCCACTCTGAAATTTGACGCGGGCTCCCGCTTGCAGACATCCCACGAAAACGGGACCGTCAGAATCCAGGACGCGTTCGTCAACAAAAAGAGTCGGCACATCTGAGTTCTGGCTTACTCGAGTCTTACGAGTCTTACACGTCGTTCATTTCTACTAGCCAGCCTTCGCCTGGCTTTTGAATCCAGGGGGCCTGGAACGTTGCACCAACACCCACAGAAAGAGGGGTGCCTCGCCCCTGGGGAGGGTGTCGCGCCTGTGTCCTCCGAATGATTATAAGGGGCAGCAAGCGGACACACGGCGGCGACGTCAGCTGGAAAGTGGACAGCGCTGCGGCGCACAGCGGAGGCGGAGGTGGATGCACTCGAGCAGGCGGGACACCCGGAGGCCGCCCGCTGGCGCGCGGCGTGCGGCAGCCCTGCGTGCGCGGCCACACCATGGCCGAGCGCTGCAAGCACGCCCGGCTGCGCGTGACCAGCTCCCGCCCAAGCTGGCCGCTCCGCGGGTCCTGCTGCCCGGGCACACGGGTGCGCGGGCGCGGCGTGGGCAGCGGGAGCCTGCCGAGCGGTGCCGCCCGAGCGCGCGGTCCTGCTGCGACCCTCGCTGCCGAGCACGTCGCGGCTGTCGAATGGCTATTCGGGCCAGAATGACTTTCGGCCCGGCGGCCGGGCGGGGCGATTCTGGCGGGCGGGCGGGGCGATTTCTTCATAGCACGATGACAGGCTCGGCGACGAAGTCGTGGAGCCACTGGGCCACCTCAAGCGCCGTGCGCACGACTCGACGACGCAATCGTGAAGCCACTGGGTCACCTCAACTGCCGTGCACACAAACGGAACTGGGGCGTCCTACGAGAGATGGCATGTCCTGCCAGAGATGCCTTATATGAATGGCCTCTCTCTGCAATAGCCCAAGACCTGGGTCGAGGTAACAAGGAGGAGTAGGAGGAGGAGGAGGAGGAGGAGGAGGAAGAGGAGAAGGAGGAAGAGGAGGAGGAAGGAGCAGGAGGAGGAGGAGGCCCCCTTTCGGCGGGCCTCCATGCGTCCGCGGCGGTGGGAGCGAGCGCCGCGTGAGGCAGCGGCGCGCGCGCCCGGTCCGCCGTCGTGGCCTCCGCCGCGAAGGCCTTCAAGGACGAGTTCTGAGGGCCAGAGGAACACGCAGCGGCATGACCATGATCTCTCCGACGTCCGCGCAGGCCGGGCCCTCCTCCCTGGCGCGCGGGGCGCACCAGGGGCGGCGCCGGAGGGGTCGCCAGGGGGGTCCCAGGCGCCAGTCCGAGAGATCCGCGCGGAGCTCTGAGAATTTATGTTCATGCCGCGTTCTTGTTCTGCGTGGGTGCAGAGCCCTGCGACGCGTATCGTTGAACCGATCCCCGTCCCCAGCGGCGTGGCCTGGACCCCACCGGCCGATTTACCCCCGTAGATGGGGATATAGGTCGTTCCCTTCGGGTCTCGAGGGGTGCATCCCCGACCGGGGGGGGGGGGTCATGCGGTGGGGCTCTCGAAGGGGATGGGCATGGGGAGGGGGGTCGGTTGAACGATACTGACGCCCTCTGCCCCCGCGTGTCCGCGGCCGCAGGGCTTCCCGAGGCAGCGGCGCTGGCCCGCGGCAGCGGCCTGCCCCTCGCGCGCGCGCGCGGGCTCGAGGCGCCGCCGCGTCGGGGGGGGGCCGCGGAGGGCGTACTTCTCGGGCGGCGGCGGGGTGGCGCAGGCGCGCGGCGCGCGTGTGCGAGCAGGCCGGGATCGGGCCCAGGCGGAGGCCGTCTGGGCTCCATCGCTGGGCGAGCCTCTGGTGGCGTTGCTGTGCAAGGGCGGGCTGGGAATCACCACCACCACCACCATCACCACCACCATGACCACCACCATCACCACCACCACCACCATCACTAGCACAACCACCATCGCCATCATCTTCATCACGACACCCACTACCATCATCATCATCATCATCATCATCATCATCATCATCATCATCATCATCATCATCATCATCATCGTCATCGTCATCATCATCATCATCATCATCATCATGATCATCATCATCATCAGCAGCAGCAGCATCATCATCAGCGCCATCGTCATCATCGTTATCATCGTTATCATCATTATCATCATCATCAGCAGCAGCATCAGCAACAGCAACAGCAACAGCATCATCATCAGCATCATCATCATCATAAGCATCATCAGCAGCCTCACAACCACGCTATCAGCGTCATCACCATCAGCATCATCATGTTCAGTGTCATCATCATCGTAATCATCACAATCATCATCGTCATCATCATAAGCATCATCATCATCCTCATCATCATCGTAAGCACCACCATCAGCAGCATCATCAGCATTCTATTCCTCCTCCTCATCATCATCATCATCAGCATCGTCAACATCTCCATCATCATCGTCATCATCATGAGCATCATCATCAACAGCATCATCAGCATGATGATTAACGTCGTCGTCGTTACCCTCATCATAAGCAGTATCCCAATTCGCGGCACGAGTGTCATCCTGAACGCTACCATCATCGCCGTCACTATCATGGCCATAAAGAGCTTACACAATCACCATCAGTATTATCACCAACGCCGCCGTCATCATCATCACCATCATCACCAGCAGCATCATCATCGTCATAAGCATCCTCATTGTCATCGTCGTCGCCAGCATCACCACCATCAACAACGCCATCACGAAGCATCATCATCATCATCATCATCATCTTCATCATCATCATTACCATAATCATCATCATGACAAGCAGAATCATCATCATCAGCAGCATTATCATCCTTATCAGAGTCAGCATCAGCATCATCATCAGCATCAACGCCATCATCATCATCATCATCATCATCAACACCGTCGGTATCATCCTAATCCGCATCTCCATCGAAAGCGTCACCGTAATCGTCATCAAAATCATCTCCACCATCAGCACCTCATCACCATCATCGGCATCGCCATTCTCACCATAACCATCACCATCGCCGTCAACATCAGCACTATCATCACCACCAGCATCATCACCAGCATGATCGGCAACCTTAT
>CAUYUJ010012980.1:0-67500 GCA_963575745.1 Prorocentrum cordatum | reverse complement strand
GCGGGCGCATGCGAAAGCAGCCACTTGGGCCGTCGGTGGAATTACCTATGGGGCCACGAAAAGCGTGAGAGGAGTGCCGAAATAGGTGCGATGGGCGCATGCGAACGCAGCCACTGGGGCCGTGCTGAAATGGGTGCGGTGGGCGCATGTGAACGCAGCCACTAGCGCCTTCGGTGGAACTCCCTCCCTATGGGGCCACGAGACGCCTGAGGGGTGTGCCGAAACGTGGGTGGGTGACGCATGCGGGCGGTGGCACTGGGGCCTTCGGTGGAGCTCCCTCCCTGTGGGGCCACGAAACGCGTGAGGGGTGTGCCGAAATGGGTGGTGGTGACGCATGCGGGCGGTGGCACTGGGGCCTTCGGTGCGGAGCTCCCTATGGGGCCACGAAACGCGTGAGGGGTGTGCTGTAATGGGTGTGGGTGGCGCATGCGGGCGGTGGCACTGGGGCCTCCGGTGGAGCTCCCTATGGGGCCACGAAACGCGTAAGGGGTGTGACGGAATAGACGTGGGTGACGCATGCGGGCGGTGGCACTGGGGCCTTCGGTGGAGCTCCCTACGGGGCCACGAAACATTGGTGTGGGTGACGCATGCGGGCGGTGGTACTGGCGCCCTCGGTAAAGCTCCCAATGGGGCCACGAAACGTGTAAAGGGTGTGCCGTGCGTGGGTGACGCATGCGGGCGGTGGCACTGGGGCCTTCGCGGAAGCTCCCTATGGGGCCACGCAACGTGTGAGAGGTGTGGCGAAATGGGTGTGGGCGACGCATGCGGGCGGTGGTACTGTGGCCTTCGGTGGAACTCCATATGGGGCCACGAAAGGGTGAGGGGTGTGCCAGAATGGGCGTGAGTGACGCATGCGGGCGGAAGCACTGAGGCCGTCGTTGAAGCTCCCCATGGGGCCACGAAACGTGTGAGGGGTGTGCCGAAATGGGTGTGGGTGCCGCATGCAGGTGGTGGCACCAGGGCCTTCGTTGGAGCTCCCTACGGGGCAACGAAACGCGCGAGGAGTGTGCTGAAATGGGTGTGGGTGACGCATGCGGGCGGTGGCACAGGGGCCTTCGGTGGAGCTCCCTATTGGGCCACGAAACGCGTGAGGGGTGTGCCGAAACGTGGGTGGGTGACGCATGCGGGCGGTGGCACTGGGGCCTCCGGTGGAGCTCCCTCCCTATGGGGCCACGAAACGCGTGAGGAGTGTGCTGAAATGGGTGTGGGTGACGCATGCGGGCGGTGGCACTGGGGCCTTCGGTGGGGAGCTCCCTACGGTGCCACGAAACGTCTGAGGGGTGTGACGAAATGGGTGTGGGTGACGCATGCGGGCGGTGGCACTGGGGCCTTCGGTGGAGCTCCCTATGGGGCCACGAAACGTGTGAGGGGTGTGGGTGACGCATGCGGGCGGTGGCACTGTGGCCTTCGGTGGAGCTCCCTATGGGGCCACGCAACGTGTGAGAGGTGTGACGAAATGGTTGTGGGTGACGCATGCGGGCGGTGGAAACGTGTGAGGGGTGTGACGAAATGGGTGTGGGTGACGCATGCGGGCGGTGGCACTGGGGCCGTCGGTGGAGCTCCCTATGGGGTCACGAAACGTCTGAGGGGTGTGCCGAAATTGGTGTGGGTAACGCATGCGGGCGGTGGCACTGGGGCCTTCGGTGGAGCTCCCTATGGGGCCATGAAGCGCTGTACTGGGTGGATGAAACGCAAGGAGGAGGGAAGAGGGAGGAGGAGGGCGGAGGAAGGAAGAAAGGAAGGAGGATGAGAACGCGGGGACCGTCTCTTCAAAACGCGGACCCAACACCACAGGATGGTTGGGAATCAGGACGGAAGTTTTTTTTGCAATTTTCGGCCCCAGGGGGCCCTCGCTGGGCCTCGGGACCGTCAAACAACGATTCAGGACGAAACACCGGTCCCGGGGAAAGGGTCGGGACTTCCAAGGACGCCGTCCTGAAAAAATCAGGACGTCGCATGTCTGGGGAACAGTCTCATGATAAGATTGGGTCAGGATGCGTTACAAGATTTCCAAGGGGTATCTGGCGGCCCTCATATCTGCGACCGTGTGGAGCATGAGATCCTGGAAAGCTTCGAGCGCATCATTATCAAGACCTCTTGCTCCTCTGAGCTACGAGCGGCCACTGCCCAGGGAATTGAGCAAAGACCGACCATCCCAGCGTTCTTCTTAGGCCTGAGAGGGAGTGTTCTCAGAATCTACACAGACAGGAAGACAGGTTGGTTACACAACGAGACTGTCTCAGCCAGAAACGTTCTAAGAAAATCTCGTGCAAACCATAAAAGGTTATTAACACATTCTTCGTTTGGGTGTGTGGGAAGGCATCTCCCAGCTCCGTTGCATCTTCATCACAGCACGCAGGTGCTACGCACGCACTTTGCGTTCTCATCTTGACAAGCGCTGCAATCTCGCATGATGATAATGTCAAATGTATTGAAGCCACTATCAAACATATTGAGGGCGTGTCAAACATGTTGGGGGCAATCGACCTCACAGGGTCGAGGGGGGCGGGGCGGCTTTGCGCCGATGGCCCACTCCCACCGGGACTGTAATGGTGGCTCGAGCCCTGCTAGGGTCACGTATTTGACGCCGGCAGCATGCGCACAACACAGCAATCGCTCGCCTGCTTCACTGGGCGTGCGCAATGCGCACCGGAAGCAAATCGGATTTTCTGGGCCTGGAATCGATCCTCCCGAGCGGGGTGCCCAGCAGAGTCGGCGCAATCATGGTGTGGAGAAGAGGGGGCCCCAGGCACAAGCCCAGACAGAGGGCCAGATCTCTGATCCACATGCCTGGGCCTACACGGGGAATGCTCTAGACTGGGAGGATGCAATTAAAAGGACGAGCAAGCCTGCTGGATAAATGAGGCGAGCGAGAAATTCTGGTTCTGTGCAGAAGTCCCCAGGGAGGTGGCGCCTCGAAATGCGAGCGAGGATGACGCAGCTAGCTCCCCAGATCGCAACTCATGTGCTCTCTGGCTGTGGCGCAATTCTAGCCGCCCTCCGAGGGCAGGCGGCCTTGCCGCTAGACGCCCTCCGCGCCGACCGCACGCAGCCCAAAGGTGAAGCAGACACCCTCGATCACCAGCAGGCCCGCTACGACGAGGAAGCCGCCGTGCTTCATGAAGTCCCTCGCCCCAACGAAGCCAGAGGCCAGTGCGATCGCGTTCGGCGGCGTGCTGATCGGCAGCACGAAGGCCATGGAGCACGCCAGGGTCACTGGCAGCATGAGCACCAAAGGATCCAGATGCAGCCGCGTCGCCAGGGCGTAGACGATGGGAAGCAAGATGTTCGCAGTTGCCACGTCGCTCATGAAGGTGGACGAGAATGCTGCTACACCCATGACGATCAGCGCAACTAGGGGTGCTGGCATACCGCTCAGGCCTGCCATGGCATTGCCCATCCTTACAGTCAAGCCAGACGCGACGAACGCGCTGGAAATCACCCCGCCGACGCCCACCAACAGAAATAGATCGAACGGAATCTTGGCTGCGATTCGCTTCCAGTCCAGGATGGCGCCTCCTTGAAACTCGCTGCTGGGGACGAAGAAGAGCAGCAAAGAGGTGGCCATGACGACCGTGGCGTCCGTCGTGCCCTCCAGTCCTGGGGCCCACTTGGCGGGCTCTCCGATCCACAGCACCACGGTGAGAGCGACGGCGCACAGAACCACCACCTGGTCGCGCGAGGCTCGGCCCATGGAGGCGTAGGTTTCTGCCAGGGATTGGGTTGGGATGGCGTAGCCTCTTGGCAGCTGCGTGCCGCCGAAGGCGAAAGACAGCCACGCCCAGCAGAAGCAGAGGAGCAAGATGCTGACCGGAAGGCCGACCGCGAGCCACCTCGCGCAACTGACGCCCTCGCCGACGAGGGACTCGTAGGCTGCTGCGAAGGCCAGGTTCGTCCCCGTGCCGGTCTTGGTCGAGATGCCCCCGATGGTGCAGCTGTACGCCACGGCTGTCAGCACGCGCCCGAAGAAGGGGCGCAGCGCGTCGGCCAGCTCGCCCTCGGACAGCGGGAGGGCGGAGCCCTGCTCGAGATCGCGTGCCACCCCCGCCGCCCGCGCGGTGCTCTCTCCGTGGAGGTCGCAGGGCACCGCGCCCGGGGGCGCCGCGCCTGCTGGTGGCAGCTCGCCCTGCCTGGCCTTGCGCTCCACGGCCACCAGCTCCTCGTAGACCGCGACGGCCATGGGGCACGCGATCGAGCACGTTGCTGTGTTGGACATGACCGCTGACAGCAGGGCGGACACCAGCATGAACGATGCCAGGAACGCTCTTGGACTGCTCGGTGTGATCGAGAGCAGCTTCAGCGCTACCCGCTTGTGGACCGCGGTGCTCTCGAGGGCGAGGGAGAGCAAGACGCTGCCAACCAGCACAAAGACGGTGTTGCTGAAGTATTGCCTCGCCACGTCCTTGCCAGAGGCCACGCCGAGTAAAGGATAGAGAACGACGGGCAACAGTGCCACAACGCCCAAATGCACCACTCCTGTGACCCACATGCCGGCCATCAAGGCAGTAGCCGACACCACCGCACGCTGCTGAGCCCACTCTTCGGCACCTTCGCTGGTCGTGGGGATGCTCATGAGCCCGAAACACAGCGCGGCGAACGTGAATACCGCGAGCAGGGGCCACGGCAGCTGTCTTCCCAAGAATGCCCTGCTGAGCCTGGCGCATCGCCCCTGTATACCCGAAGCGCCCATGGCAGCGAGCCAATTGCCAGGCGCTATTTGTGCGTGGGCACTGCGCCCAGGCCGCTTGATTCAAAAGGGACTTGAGCCAAAAATTGCTACGGAGGTTATTAAAACATTATTTGGTGTCGGAACGCTTCGCAACTGTTTGAAAGAGGGCGACGAACCGAAAGGGGCTCCGTTGGAGCTCCCTATGGGGCCACGAAACGTGTAAGGGGTGTGACGAAATAGGTGTGGGTGACGCATGCGGGCGGTGGCACTGGGGCCTTCGGTGGAGCTCCCTATGGGGCCACGAAACACTGGTGTGGGTGACGCATGCGGGCGCTGGTACTGTGGCCTTCGGTAAAGCTCCCAATGGGGCCACCAAACGTGTGGGGTGTGTGCCGTGCGTGGGTGACTGGGGCCCTCGGGGGAGCTCCCTATGGGGCCACGCAACGTGTGAGAGGTGTGGCGAGATGGGTGTGGGTGACGCATGCGGGCGGTGGTACTTGCCCACACATCAACCGTAAACGTATTCATATGTATATATCATATCCTTCAGCGGCCGAGTGCATCACCACAACGAGAGCTAGAACACGTTGCAAAACAATGGCACACGGCTTCGCGACTGCGCACACGCGCACACATTCTGTACGTCGCGGTCGCGACTTGGCGGAGGCAGTCCGCACGCGCGCTCGAGCGACCGGGGGGGGGCCAGCGCGAACTGTCCGGCGGCACGAGGGGGGAAGAAGGGGAACAGGCGGGCGGCCGCGGAGGGAGGGAGGGCGACGGAGGGCGGTCACAAGGCGAGGCGCATCGCCTTGAAGCGGCCGGGGCGGCCAGCCAGTTCACACACACACATACTTAAACGCACTTGAACACACACACACACACTGTTTTGGCATCGCGGCCACACGCGCGGCGCCGCGACACTGGGCAAGGCCAAGCGAAACAGCGGCGCGCGGGCCACGGCCAGCTCACGCGGCATGGAAGAGCCAGATCCACCCACAGGGGGCCGCACAGCATTACTCGCATAGGTAGCAGTCGCGAGGGGGACGCGGGAGGGAGACAGGGGGAAACCTACGAGGGAGAAGACGATGCTGAGGACGAAAAGCGATGCAGGCAGCAACGGGCCAAGCCCAAAAACGACATCACACATACACACACACACACTGGGTTAATGATGCGAGGACAACACACGCACACACTCAAACCTACAGGGAGGAGGAACGGAGAAGGGCAAGGATATGAAGGCTCTATAGGTCTGGGCATGGGTGCTCTTATGCAAGCTGCCACATGGCACGAGACCAAAACCTCGCGACCATACACCGTGTCTCCGAATGGTCGGCAAACCTACTAGCATCAACGGGATCAAGAAACAAGCCCGCATGAGACCCCTGAGGAAAACCACCCTCGCAGGCAGCGCGCCCTGGCGACACACGCCTTGGGTCGGCGGCACACGCGGCAGCCCGCAGATAATCATAGTCCGCATCACCCGACCCCAGACCCCGGCGCCGCGACTTCTTCCTGGTGTGGACCCCCAGAGGTCTGGACCCCTTCCTGGGTCACCAGCTTCTCGTCCTGAGTGGATGCCAGACGGCCCCGAGACCCAAGCAAGACTCCCAGAGGTTGCACCGCGATGTTGATTTCACGACGCGAGGGAGTAGGGGACTGCCGCGGCGCCCGAGGTCTCGGCACCGACCCCAGCCCATGTCGGCGCAGGCGAATAACTGGCGCGCCACCCGACCTCCGTCGCTGCCGCCGCCGCCCACACTTACGTCGGGCCTGTCCCCCTATTGGGGAATGTTGGATGAAACATCGAAAAACATCAGAACATGAACCAGCACGTATCAAAAATGGTCAAACACCGTCCCCGTACAATTGATTGCCTTCTTTTGGGAGATTCCCCCTGCAGAGGGACAGGCCCGACTGAAGCCCACGCCCTCGCCGCAGTCGCCGTCTGCGCCGCCGACGCGCCCCGCTGCCGCCTCGCGCCGTCGCCCGCGCGGCGACGACGGCGCCGCCGCCACCGACGACGCCGCCGCACGCGGAGGCCGCCGTCGTCGCCGGCGCGGCCGCAAGTCGCCGCAGGTCGGCGGTCGCTGGGGGAGCGAGGAGGCACCCATGCCCAGAGGGTTCCAAATGCGGGCCGTACTTCTGTCCACATCCACTGTCGGGGATGGACACACCCCCCTTTAGTAAAACGTGGTCTAGTGAAAACGACCTGAGGCCCAAACCTGGCGGGCGCCAGCCTGGAAAATCACGGCCACGGCGCCCTCTCGAGAACCGAAAACGGACAATTCACTAATCGACGTGTCACTGTTGGGGTTTCTGTCCACCCCCGACACTGCAGCTTGGAGTTCTAGGGCTCCTTTCCCCAGAGCCCCGAGGCGCACTGGATATGGCTAAAGGTGCTGGCCCCTAGAGGCTAGATTTTTATCCCTGTCCAGTGCGACCCAGCCTTGTGGCGCGCCTTCTAAGAAAGTCCAAGACGCACTGGATATCGATGTAAATCTTGACCGCACCAAAGGGGGGGTTGGGGGAGGGGGTTTTCCAGCAGTGGTCCCCCAGGGGCTTCGCACCCCCTGTTCTGACGAGGTTCCGAGGCCCCTGGGGGGCTCTCTGGGACCGCTCCGTGGGGTGTGCCCTGGCCAGGATCCCGAGGAGATGTTCTGGCCGAAGTGGCGGGGGGCTCTCCAGGACGGTGCCTTTTTCCCTAGTGGCGTTCGGCTAGAGGGTTCTCAACGTGGTATAAGTTGTTTATGCTTTTATTTATCTTACATATATATACATATATATAATGGTATTATGCGCACAAAATATGGAAGAGTCGAACCAGGGGGGCGGCGAGTCTGAGGACGCCCGGTCCAGCAACCGCTGCGCCCGAGATGACCTCAGAATTGATTCAGGACTCGTGCTCTCGCCTCAATGCGGCTACATGTTCGGCTTGCTCGCGCCTCAATGCCCCTGCAACAAATAAACTAAGGTGCGCATGGTCGTGCTCTCAACCCTGTCCCGCATAGCCGACCATCTGCTCCGCGACCCGCCTCTTCAACTTTGCTGCTAGTCGGTCTCTTCGCTGGGGCAATCCTCCTCTGAGTCGTGGCGGCCTTGCCGTCGACGGCGTCGTCGTCGTCGGCGCCCGTTCGTTCGCCGCAGATCGGCATCGTAGCGACGTCGCCAGTCAAGTTTTCGGGTCGTGACTCGGGTCTCTGGCAACCGTTCGGGACGATCCAGGCATCCCCAAAACGCACGGCGATGCGCAGCGGCTGGAAAGCATCCCGTGGGCCGGGAAACCGCCGAGAACCAACAGAAACTATACCGGAAACCGCTTTCGTCCGACCTGAAAGGCGCGTCGTCGTCGTCGACGTCGTCAAGGTCATCGTCGACTTCGTCGACGTCGTCGTCGTCGACATCGTCAAGGTCATTCATCGTCGTCGTCGTCAACGTCGTCGTCGTCGGCGACGTCGTCAAGGTCATTCATCGTCGTCGTCGTCGACGTCGACGTCGTCGTCGTCGGCGACGTCGTCAAGGTCGTTCATCGCCGTCGTCGTCGACGTCGACGTCGTCGTCGTCGGCGACGTCGTCAAGGTCATTCATCCTCGTCGTCGTCGACGTCGACGTCGTCGTCGTCGGCGACGTCGTCAAGGTCATTCATCGTCGTCGTCGTCGCCGTCGACGTCGACGTCGTCGGCGTCGGCGTCGCGGGGCCGCTCGCCGAAGGCGCGGGTCTCCGCGAGCGCAGGGCGCGGCAACCCGAGGGCCGCCATGGCGCGCTCGGGGGGGGGGGGGGCCGAGGCACTTGTGGCTGACACGGCGGCGCGTCGTCGGCGGCGGCGTCGTCCAACTCCTCCCTCCTCCTCCCTCCTCCTCCTCCTCCTCCTCCTCCTCCTCCTCCTCCTCCTCGTCTTCACCTGTTTCCCTCGTTTTTTTTGTTCCTTCTCCTCCTCCGTTCCTCCTCCTCCTCCTCCTCCTCCTCCTCCTCCTCCTCCTCCTCCTCCCCCTCCTCCTCCTCATCGTATCCCTGCCCTCCCCCTCCTCCTCCACTTTTTGGACGCCCGAAATGGGTACCGAAAAAATGGGTACTATGCCCAACAGCAAATGTTGTCCCAAACCAACAGCGGCCGCTGTTGGGCGGGCGGCCTCCTGTCTCGAATTGACACAGGCCGAGGCGGCGCGGACAGCGAGCCCTGTTCAGAATGAACAGGAACTGCTGTTGGGCACTGTGCCCATTCCTTCGGTGCCCATGTCGGGCGTCCAGACACTTGTTTCTGGATAACTCCTCCCTGTCACACCCTCCGTCGTGTCGGAAGGGCGGGCCGTGCGTTTCGCCTGAGGCCTCCTCGCCATTTGTGATGCAGCTTCACTGATGGAGGGTGCGTCGTGTTCAAAATGCCGCCGTAGCGCCGCGCACATTCGTCCGAAAAGTTCGCAGCTGCTTCACGGATGAGGGAGGGTGGCTTTTGAGATGTGGCTGTCGCCGCAGCGCGGCGCACATTCGCCTTGTTCACAGCAGGCTCAAACATTCGCATGGTCGAAATTCCAGGCACGGTGCCAGGGCGCAACACCAGGAATGCTGTTCTGGCAGTCTGCACGTGCCAGGACGCAACAGTCACGGTGATCCGCGGCGTCAAAGTCGCAGGATCGGCGTTTCTGTAAGATTGAAGATAGGGATCCTGGAGGGAGGGTGTGTTGCAACATCTTTGATGTATCTTGGGTTTGCACTGGTCCTCCTCCTCCTTCCTCCTCGCCGATCCGCCTCCTCCGCACAATGCTGCTAGTCATCCTTCAATCTCTTCCTCCCCTCTTCTTCTCCCCTCGCCTCCGCGAAGTGGGAAGGGATGGGTGGGAGGGGTAGGATAGAAGATATGGCGCGAGAGCACCTAGCTTGCCTCCCAGCCCTCCCGCCTTCATGATCTTTCCATAATGTGGACTCCCAGAAGACTCGACCCATTCTCCAGGACAGCTTTCTCACCCTGAGCCGTTTTCTGACGGCCCTGGGGCCCAGCGAAGGCCCCCAGAGGCCGAACAACACCAAAAACCTTCGTCGTGATTTTTGTTCAGGACCCGGGGGCGTCTGGGCCTCTCGCTCCTTCATGTCTTGGTTCCGGGCGAAGGGGGTCTTTCGTAATGAGGTCGCCAGAACACTTGCTATAGTTCACTGTGGCGCAAGGCGCGTGGCAGCCAGGCGCTGATATTGCACGACGTGCGTATCCCGCACGACCGATTACGCGAACTATTGCGCACATGTTCGAGACCCTCTTTGCAAAGGGCCCATTCCCACGAATCCGAATCTCACTTTCCCCGCCCTCTGTTGAGCAGGGACCGGCCGTCCCGGCATTCCTATAGGCCTGTCACGCCATGTTCTTAGAACCCCAAGTTGTTCGAATCACAGAAACAGCGCTCTCAGAACATAGCACGACATGTTCAAACACGACGGTCTCGGCCAGACATGTTCTGAGAACAGGTGGCGCAGACCACTCGGGGATGGACAGACCCCCCTTTAGTAAAACGTGGTTTAGTGAAAACGACCTGAGGCCCAAACCTGGCGGGCGCAAGCCTGGAAAATCACGGCCACGGCGCCATCTCGAGAAACGAAAACGGACAATTCACTAATCGACGTGTCACTGTTGGGGTTTCTGTCCACCCCCGACACTGCAGCTTGGAGTTCTAGGGCTCCTTTCCCCAGAGCCCCGAGGCGCACTGGATATGGCTAAAGGTGCTGGCCCCTAGAGGCTAGATTTTTATCCATGTCCAATGCGACCCAGCCTTGTGGCGCGCCTTCCAAGAAAGTCCAAGACGCACTGGATATCGATGTAAATCTTGACCGCATCAAAGGGGGGGGTGGGGGAGGGGGTTTTCCAGCAGTGGTCCCCCAGGGGCTTCGCACCCCCTGTTCTGACGAGGTTCCGAGGCCCCTGGGGGGCTCTCTGGGACCGCTCTGGGACGCACTGGACAATTCACTAATCGACGTGTCACTGTTGGGGGTTCTGTCCACCCCCGAACCGCAAAAGGCTCTCAGAACACTTTCTGGTGGGCCTCTAGGCAAGCCAGGACGCCTCGCCACTGCTCGACTCGTACGGATCCCCCCGGCGCCGCAGGCGACCCGAAGAGGAGGAGCAGGAGGAGGAGGGAGAGGGAGGGAGAAGGAGGAGGAGGGGGAGCTGAAGGAGGGAGGAGGAGAGGAGGAGGAGGAGGAGGCAGAGGAAGGAGGGAGGAGGAGGAGGTAGGAAGGAGGAGAGGCAGGAGGAGGAGGAGGAGGAGGAAGGAGGAGGAGAGGAGGAGGAGGAGGAGAGGAGGAGGAGGGGAGGTGCCCCCGAGCCCTTCGGAGGCACCCTCCGAGCCCGGCCCTGGCAGGCCCGCCCGCGTGGGCCGCCTCCGCCCCGCCGGGCCGCTCGGCGCGGGGGCTCCCCCGCACCCCGCGCGGGGCGGGCCGCCCCGCAGAGGCCCGCCGCCCGCGGCCGAAGGCACGCGCGGCCCGGCGCCGCGGCGCCCCGGAAGGCCACGCCGGCGCTCGGCGCTCTTGCGAGCGGAGACGCGAGGCCCCGGGTGCCGGGGACTCGAGTTGGCCTGGCAGGAGGGCCCTCGTGAGAATGACGAGACCCGCTCTGGAATTGGGCGCGAGCTCACGCGGCAGACCTCCCAGGGAAACTGGGCCGTCAAGATCCAGGGCGCGCTAGCCAAAAAAAAACCTCGGCAGGCCCGAGTTCCGGCTGATTCGAGTCTCACGCTTCCCCGACTCTTGCGAGCGGGGCAGTGGCCAGCGGCAAAGGGCCAGCAGGGCGGGCCGGAGGGGCAGGGCGCAGGGGCGCAAGAGAAGAGAGCACCGCACAACTCCAAAAAACGGTGGGCGCCCCGCGCGGGTCTCCCGGATCCGCGCCGCACCACGCCCCCGGCGGCGCGTCCGGCGCCGCCCCTGGCGCCCTCCGTGCGCCAGGGAGGGACAAACAGCACATACAGTGCAGCGGACGCGTTCCGAGGCCTGGCCATGGGGGGGCTCCTGGGACGGGGCCCCCCCCGCGGCCTGCCCCGTGCAGGCACTGCGGCCGCGACCGCCGCTCGGGCGCGACGCGCCTCCCGCCGAGCGCCCACCCCCTCCCAGAGGGCCGGCGGGGCGGCCAGGGCCGCTGGTGTGCCGGCCAGCGCCCTCTGGAGGAAGCTGCGGCGGGAGGCCGCTTGTCGGGCGCGGGGGGTCCAGGGAGGGGGGGGGGGGGGGGCAGGCGCTGCGGTCCCTGCGGCCCCTCCCGCCGCTTCACCGTGCTCCGCCCCTCCTACCCCCGCCGCCCTCCAGCCGCGTCACGCTCCCTCCGTCCTCGTCTCCCCTCCTCTCGAGGGGAGGGGGGACTCGAGGGAGAGGGACAGGGGATGCAGGAGGAGGAGGAGGAGGAGGAGGAGGAGGAGGAGGAGGAGGAGGAGGCAGGAGAAGGACGGAGAGAGGAGAGGTGGAGGTGGGCGGGCGGGCGGGCGGGCGGGCGGGCGGGCGGGGTTAGTGAGAGGAGTGAGGAGAGCGCGAGGAGGAGCGAGGAGTGGTTCGATGTCCCCTCCCTCCTTCCTCATTATGGTCATTCTCTCATTTACCTGGTATGCACTTGCTACAGCCACTCACTATCGTGACCAGGCTGTCGAGTTTGATGAACCCCCTGGGGCCGACCAGCCCTGGGGGGACGGCAGTCAACGACTCCTCGCGCCATCGGGTTCCAGGTTCCAGGTTCCAGGGAGGGCGCACGGGGGCAATGCCCGCCACTGACAAGGAGAGGCCCCGCTGCCGCCGCCGACGCCGCCCTCCTCCAAATGCACCCGCGAAAGCACCGCGCGCGGGGAGCCTGGGGGAGGAGGAGGAGGAGGAGGAGGAGGAGGAGGAGGAGGAGGAGGAGGAGGAGGAGGAGAGAGGAGGAGGAGGAGAGGAGGGGAGGAGAGGAGGTGGAGGAGGAGGAGGAGAGGAGGGGGGAGGAGGAGGAGGAAGAGGGGGCACCCTGAGACACTGAGCCCTGAGCTGAGCGTCGGCGGCGCGCCCCGAGGGGGGGGGGGGGGAACGGAGGCAAAGGGGGCTGGCCTCCCCCAAAAGCCACGGACGGCCTCCCAGAGGGCGCGAGGCCTTCCGAGGATCCCGGCCGCCTCCCGCGAGGCCCGGGCCCGCCTGCCTTCGCCCCCGCGGGGCGCGCCGCCGAGAGGTTCTTGCTGGCGCTTGGGAAGAGGCATATTGGATGTGCTTGCGCGCGCGCTTGGGGAGTGGTTGGGGGTAGCCAGGGGGTGAAGGTGAAGAGCTTCGCCTGGTGGCGCTGTGCCCGCTTGTGGATCGATCCCCGCCCCCCGTGACATGGCCTGGGCCCCTCCTGGGTTGGGATGCATGCGGCTCCCTTCGGGCTTCCCGGAGCCCATCCCTCGCGTGGCGGGGAGGCCGCACGGCCCATGGCCGTCCCGGGCCCGAGGTGCCGCGGTCCACGGCGGCACGGAGGGTGGGCATGGGCGGTACGATGCCGGTGGACGGAAGAGGTCGTGATCGGCGCCGCTTCAGCCCAGAGGCCCTCTCTGAACAGCAGGGTCGCGTCGTAACGACCACGGCGCTGGCTTCTGCCACCACGCGGATCGCTCACACTCGAGGAGGAGGCAGGAGGAGGCAGGAGGCAGGAGGAGGAGGAGGAGGCAGGAGGACGGAGAGGAGGACGGAGAGGCGGACGGAGAGGATGTTAGTATCGTTGAGGAGGAGGAGGAGGAGGAGGAGGAGGAGGGGACGAGGAGGAGGACGGAGGAGGCGGAGGCAGGAGGAGGGAGTGAGGAGGAGGAGGAGGAGAAACGGCCGGAGGAGGGAAAGGAGGAGGAGGAGGAGGAGGAGGAGGAGGCAGGAGGAGGAGGAGGTAGGAAGGGAGGAGGAGGAGGAGGAGGGAGGAGGAGGAGGAGGATGCGGCAGTAGGAGGAGGAGGAAGGGGAGGAGGAGGGAGGAGGAGGAGGAGGAGGAGCAGAGCGAGGAGGAGGAGGAGGAGGAGGAGGAGGGGACAGCACAACTCGCTCGGCGGAGCGGCCGGCTCCGAGCGCCCGGCGGCGTGGAGCCTCCCGAAGCCGCCCAGAGAGGCTGCGGCCGCCGGCGCACCGGCGCGACCGCGGGCCGCGGCCGCAGCCCCGGGGCGCCGCACCGGAGGGGCCCACGTCCCCAGCAGTACAGGGTATGTTTTCAAAAACATGTTTTTCCCCATATCCTAAGGATTGGGGTTCTTATTATTACTCTGACGCCTCCCACTGCTCCTCCTTCCTCCTTCCTCCCGCTCGCGCCTCCCACCTCCCAATGATAATCACCAGATAAGACAAGACAAGATAAGATACCACAAGATAAGATAAGATAGCACAATATATGATAAGGTGAGATAAGATATATGACAAGGTAGGATAATATATAAGATAAGACAGCCTATGGAGTAATAAGATAAGACAAGATATGATGCGATAAGATGAGTTGATATAAGATAAGCTAAGACCAGATAAGAGATTTCAAGATAAGATAAGATAGAGGGTAATAAAGGTAAGATAAGATAGGACTCGATAAGATAAGATGAGACTCACTCTCACTCAGACTCACTCACAGTCACATTCACTCACACTCACACTCTCTCATGATCACAAAACGCTGCCAGGGGCATCACTGGGGAGCCCCAAGGGGGAGCCACCCTGGCTGATCTCACGAGCCCGTTCGCGCCGATTTTGGTGGGACGTCTCAGCTAGAATTGCCGTTTGGCGCCCCCAACATGTATCTCTTGAGAGCCTCATGGTCGCAAAACGCTGCCAGGGGCATCACTTGGGAGCCCCAAGGGGGAGCCACCCTGGCTGATCTCACGAGCCCGTTCGCGCCGATTTTGGTGGGACGTCTCAGCTAAAATTGCCGTTTGGCCTCCCCTAACATGTCTCTCTTGAGAGCCTCATGGTCACAAAACGCTGCCAGGGGCATCATTTGGGAGCCCCAAGGGGGAGCCACCCTGGCTGATCTCACGAGCCCGTTCGCGCCGATTTTGGTGGGACGTCTCAGCTAAAATTGCCGTTTGGCCTCCCCAACATGTCTCTCTTGAGAGCCTCATGGTCACAAAACGCTGCCAGGGGCATCATTTGGGAGCCCCAAGGGGGAGCCACCCTGGCTGATCTCACGAGCCCGTTCGCGCCGATTTTGGTGGGACGCCTCAGCTAGAATTGCCGTTTGGCGTCCCCAACATGTATCTCTTGAGAGCCTCATGGTCACAAAACGCTGCCAGGGGCATCATTTGGGAGCCCCAGGGGGGGTCCACCAGGGGCTTCATAGTCACCAAACGCTGCCAGGGGCAGCATTTTGGCTTCCCAAAGAGGAGTCGACCCGGGCCTCCTAGTCGCCAGACACTGCCAGGGGCACCATTGGGATTCAGACTCGCACCCAGACTCACTCATTCACAAGCTCACTCACACTCAGATTCATTTCTTCAGAGTCAGGCACACACAGACGTACCCATACTCAGACTCACCCACACTCAGGCTCACCTAACCCAGACTCCGTCAGAAGCCAGTAGCGAAGAGGGCAGAGAGGAGAGAGAGAGAGAGAGAGAAAGAGAGAGAGAGAGAGAGAGAGAGAGAGAGATCGGACAAGTAGGCGGACCAGGGTCCGTCCGCGAGGCGCACTGCGGTGCGACAACTCGCAAGCACTATTTGCGGCGGCGCAGCCTTAAGATACGAGGGCGGGCTACAAAACCCCCTCCCCCGGCGCAGTGCGACTGACGCTACAGACGGCGGACAGACGATGAAGATCTCACCTGACAGACCGCGTGAGGTAAAAGGCCCCAACAAGAAAGGCGACGTGCTGGCACGTGGCTAGGCGGCTTGGCGGACCGCCAGTTGGGCGCTTGGCCGCTAAGCGGCGCGCAGTGACGGGGCACCCCCCGCCCCCACGCCCTGACACCGTGGACGCGGAGCCACACGTACACACGGGCAGGCAGAAAGGAGGAAATTAGCGCGGGGCACCAGGTGGAGCGCCGCGGAACGATGACAACATAGCTTGGATGTTGAGTGACGGCACGACACCATCGGGCGAGGTCGTGAGCAGCTCGGCGAAGGCTCGCCCAGCGCTGTGGAGGCGCTGGAGTAGAGGACCTTGACGAGCTTGGGCAGCGGCGAGGTCCGCGGCGTGAGCTAAGCACCTCTGCTGAAGGGCAGCCATAGCCTGTGACAGCTCGGTTTCACGGTCGGTGAGAGGTGGCTGCTCAGTGACATCCGCCGAGGATCTCGAGACAGAGGCGAGGTCCTCGGTACGCCTGTCCTGGTGGGCTAGCGGCGTGCGGGACCCTGAACGCTGACGTCCGTCACCCTTAAAAGGTGACTGGAGGGGCCGGCGCGACCCCAGGGCTGGAGCCGCTAGGGCCGCGCCCCGAGAGGTCAGGGGAGCCGCTTCCTCTCGCTCCGCAACGGAGGAAGCGTGGGTGGGGCACGAGGGCCTGTCTGGTTTAGTACCCTGCGGGGGGGCTGAAGCCGCCCCCGCGGGTCGCTGACGATGGGAAGGTGAAGTGGTATGCACGGTGGGGCCAGTCGTGATGACGTGCAAGGCCGCTGAGGTCGGTCGCGTAGAGGGTTGGTGACTCGGTGGGGCGGCATGGTCGGCAGCGTGTGGTGTCGGCGGTGCGTCCTCAATGCCACCCAATCCTCGGGGGGCACTCGGGTCGTGGTCGGCGTCTTGGCGGTGACCGATATCGTCGTATGTGGGCGTTAACACTCTTGGGGACGGCGTCGCAGTAGGATTTGCGAGGTTTCCCGACGGAGCGGGGTTATCGTTGGCTGGTCCGTCGTCCAAAGCGTCCGATCCCCCACCGAGGCTGAAAAGGTCATCGTCCTGCTCATCAGCGTCTTGAAAAGGAGCGGCGTTGTCATGTGGGTGGGCTGACGCACTCAATGGCGGAGTCGGGGGGGGGGGTGCGGGTGCCCGCCGGGGCAGGGTTGGCGCTGGCTGACTCGTCGCCCAGGAAGTCCAAACCTCCACCAAAGCCGAACGGGTCGTCCTTCTGTTCGTCGAATAACACCCGTTGGGCCTCGGCCCAGAGCTCGTCGGGGTTTTGTGGGATGTCTGGTCCAGCCGCGGGTGGAGCCTGGTCAGACAGCAGGGGATTTGGTTCCATTTTGTTTAGTTCTGCAGCAGTGAACCCAGCCCTGCGGTGTGGGAGTGGAAGAGTACGATGTCTCCGCTCGTAGATGGCAACGGCGACTCCATGGAGCACGGTCGCTTGGCGGTGTCGTGCTTTGGCAGCTTCAACGATGTCGTCTGGAGGTTATGAGTACGTGCCGCCGCTGTGGCGAGGGCGTCAGCCTGACGATTGAACTCCTCCGCGATGGGCCCGATGAGCCCGAGGTCGATGCCCGTGTCGCCCTGGTGGCTAGCGTCTTTCTCTACGCGGAACATGTTTGGCTTGGCCATGACACATCGGTGGACCTTTTCCCAGAACTCCACGTGCGTGCCCTGCGGAGGTGAGTGTCCGTCGATGATCCTTTGGAAGCCGTCGACCACCGCCTGGTTGTCCACGAAGACGTGTACGGGCCGTTCTGCACATGCCGTGAGGTGGACAATGGCGAGGGTCTCCGCAAGCTGTGCGTTCTGCGTGATGCCGTGAACGCGCGCACTGTAGTTCATGCGGTGGTCGATGCCGTAGTAGACGCCGGAGCCCGCTCTTGCAAGCAAAGGGATGGCTTGGTTGGTGCATGCACCGTCCGTGGCAGCGTAGACCCATGTCCAACCAGTGTCGTGGTCAAGGTAAGTGGTGTAGGAGTCCTGGGCTGAAGCCGCAGGATCTCCATCAGGCGGGGGCCGCGGTATGGGTTGAGGTAGCGGGTCCCTCGCGAGGTCGGCTTGCAGATCGAGGAGGGCTGGGTCCTCATCGAAGAGCCCGCAATGTCTTGTGTGCGGGGGAAGTCGTGCCCACTGCTCGTCACTGATGAGGGTGGTGAGAGGGACTCTTTCACGGGCCCAGCACTTGCAGTCACGCACAGTGTGCTCCTGAGTTTCCTCTTCCTCGTCACAGTAGCGGCAAATAGGGCTGGGATCAGCGGACGTATTTGATCGAGAACGTCGCTGTTGGGTGTGGTCCCCGCCCGACAGGTAGTTTAAGAGGAGCGCCAGCTGCCATGCGTTGCTTTTGGCAGCTCCTTTGGTGCGGGCGAGCCACGTGCTGGCGAAAAGGTCGAGGCCCTGTCTGACCGAAGCAAGGTGACCAAGGTCATGACGCCGTGGCTTGATTTTTCTGAGAAAGGCTCTGCGTTGCGAGGCGCGCTGCATGTGAAGGAAGGCGTTTTGGGGAAGGTTCAGCCAACTGATCTGACAGCCCCAGTCGTCGTACATGGTGCCAAATGTGGGCCAAGTCCAACGGAGCTGCTGAAGCGTCTGAACAAGTCGTCCAACAGGTCCTCCGCCAAATAGGGTCTGGACATGGTGTTGGAGATCCCTGACGAGGCCGCAGAGAGTGGCGTCGCGGTTGACCTGTCGCCGCAGGCACAGGAAGACTTCACGCTGCATAATGGCGTCAATCTCCAGGGCGTGCCCTGGGACGCACACGGCCATGAGAGTCCAAAACTCGACCCACCTGTTTCCCTTGGGCCGGATAGCCGCCTTAAGGGCATGGTTGTAGGCGGTTTTGACGGGGCCTGATGGGGCTTGGATGTCAGTGCCCGTGGTACAGACGCTGGCAGCAAGGGAGCGGGCGTGCCGCGCCTTAATACGCATCGGAGATGGGAGCTTGCCAATACGCGGCAGGCGACTAGTCGCCCTGCGAACACGGGCGTCAGCGGTGGCCGTGAGGTTGAGCGCGGCTGGGACCGGCGCTGCCTCGGCGTTGATGTAACTTCCGACGAGCTTAAAGGAATCGACCACGCGTAAGGGCCGTTCCGCCAAGGTGAGCTGGGTAACGGCGGTGTGAAGCTCGTCAGTAAGCGCCCACCACGCCACTTTTCCAGGATGAATGCGTTGACCAGAAAATCGATCAAACTTGGCGGTTTCATCAAGAGATTTCTGCAACTCGGGCGCGGTGTGGGTAGTGGAGTTGCTGTCGTCAACAAATGTAGTGCTGAGTGACCGCGGCACGTAACGATGCTGTCTCTTGGTCCAGACGCACATGAGCAGCTTAATGTCGTCCAGGGACCAAGAGCTTCCCTGGAGGTGACCGTTTGTTCTGGCCAGTTCCTTAGAGTACGCACCGTTCATGCGGATGTAACGTTTGTGGCGCCTGTAGAAGTTCCTGCGGACAGTAACGATGTCTTGGGGACACCCCGCGTGAAGCGCGAGGTTAAGGCATATGTCCGTGATGAGATAGTCGAAACACTTCTGACGGTCCAGGGCAGCTCCAGCCAAGGGAAGGAGAAGGGCTCTGGCGTGTTCGATGCGAAGGGCGAGAGAAGTGCTGACGTCCCCAATGGTAGCTTTGGGGACAGCGCCAAAATTCGTGGCGTGGGTCCATCCTTTCCGCCATTCCGTGAGGCTGCGGTAAGCTGGTGCTTCCCACGCGTACATCCAAACGGAAAGCACCGAGAGAAGTCGTTGGTCCGTTGGGAGTTCGCCTCGGCCTTTTCGGAGGCACGGGGTTGGGACGTGGAGGAGGGGTTCTGGGATGGTGCCAGTGCGTTGCATAGCTCGTAGAACGCTGGCGAAGAGGCGAAGAATGTCGTCGGGAAGCTCCTTTGCCTCCTTAGAAGTCCAACCGTCCAGACCCCCCGCGCGTCTCGGTGAACGGGTGCGAATGAAGTGGATGAGTTGGTCGTCGGTGAGGTGGAAAGGGGTAGCTGGTGATGGAGTAGGCAGCTCCTGTCGGTACTCGTCGTAGAAGTCGGCCCACGTCGGCATGGCTTCGGCATCATGTCCCGCACGTGCGCGGTACCTGCCCAAGATGGGCTCCCAGGTGTCAACCATGAGCTTCAGCATGTCCTTGATGTTAGCAACAATGGCGTTGGCAGGGAGGATGTCGGGGACTTGCGCAGGTGGTGGTTCACGGGTGTGGTCGTCGTCGCTGTCCGTGTCGGGCGAACTACCGTCGCCAGGGCTGAAGCCGCCAGCTTCGGTGTCAGCGTCGCTGTCGTCCGTGCAAGCTTCGTCAGGTTTGAATGCGTTGGTGTCACAGTGGAGTTGCGTATCGTCAGGAGTGGTAGGCGTGCGGAGATACGCCGTGGGCGAGCTATCAGCAGCTCGTGCGTATATGGCCGCCTTTCGCCCGCTTGGCTCACGGACGCCCTCGGCCCATATCCTGATGCGTTCCGCCTTGGCACGGTTCGAGCGTCGCGCCAGCTCTAAGTCGAGATGTTGGATCAAAACGTCAAGGTGCTCCCCGTGCGGCACTGGCTCGTCTGGGGCCCAGGCCTCGGGGAATTCCAGGAGAACCGTGGGGCGCAGCTTGTGGCATAAGAGGCGGGCCGCGGCCCACGTGCAGTCGATGCGCTGCACGAGGTACGGCGGGATAGCACGGCAATCTAGATGGTGGTGCTGTCCGATGAAACGGAGCTCGCAGAGTTGCCGATGGAGCTTGCGCAGTCGGTTCATGTGAATCGTGGAAGCTCCATAGGTGGGGAACGCGCGGGGGACAACCGGTCGATCCTCGAACGTAGGCGTGAGCCCGTGCATGGTGGGGGGGCTTCTTTTTTGGGTGGTGGGGCGGTGGAGGTGGCAGATCGCGTAGACGGGTGAGATGGTACTCATGACTGGCCTCGTTAGCCAGGGTGAACATGCGCTCCACGTCGTCTCGTGCGTCGGCCTGCTCCATGCGGTCCTGGTACCGCCCAGCGATGAGGGTCCCAAGTGCTTGCAGATCGTGCCCCTCATGAACTCCATCGTCGGGCGGGTAGGGCGTAGGGGCAAGAAGGCGTCGGGCCGTATGGTCGAGGCGACTGAGGTCAAGCGTGACCTGCAGGCCAACGTGAGACTTCGCAGGCAAGTCGCGAAGGTAGCAGAAGTCGGTGACAATGGATCGCGCCGCCTGGTTGGCAATGATATAATCGATGCGCGAAGTGCGGGGGCACTTGGTGACGCGGTCCCAATCAGGGATATTGCCATAGGTGTGCATGGTGTGATCTGGTGTGCCCTCAGCGACGTTGGACCATCCGTGCTGCAACATGTGCAGAAGGTGTGGATTGTCGTCAATGTTCGTGTTGGCGTCCATGCTGATGAAGTAGGGTGCTGAGCCGACCCTAGCGGCGGCACAGTCAGCGAGCCGAAAGAGAGCTGTGCTGTCTCCTCCAGCAATCCCGTAAAGGCTCGCTATGTAGATCCCCGCGGGCCCATGGTTAGTTCGTCGCCGCCTACGGCGGTGTTGAGTGCAGAGTGGGAGAAAGACCTCATGCCATCTTTTCTTGGCCTTGAGGGCGGCGATACAGGGCGCATTGTCGTCGACAGTGGAGTCGACGATGGCATCCTTAGAGAGTATGGCGACCCCTCCCGAGGCGCCAGTGTTGCCCACAACGGTGTGATCAGTGCCGCCGTGGGCAGCTCTGCGCTGGGCTCGCGCCAGATCAAGGTCAGGCCCAAGACTGGCGTGGTATCCACCGTGGAGAGGATTGGCGGCGCTGGTAGCTATGGCTTGCCTAGTCGGCTTGGCATGTCGGGTCTCCTGCAGTGCTATGACAGCGGCGTTGTGGTCGACACCAAGGGCGGTGATGGTTGGCCAGTTCGCTGAGAGACTGGTGATGTTAAGGCTGACGAGGTGTATGAAGCGACCTGGCCCGTCTCCATCGGTGGAACTGGGGTTTGCGCGCCCCGCACGGTGAAGGTCAGCTTGGCCCTCGCCCCAGTAGGAGGCTTGGTCACAGTAGGAGCTCATGGCGTTGCTATGGGCTAGCTTGATCGGGGCTGAAGCCGCCGTCAGGCCAACCATATAGGCGGGACACGGTCGGCACTGCGCCAGGGGGGGTTCTTAAATATTAGTAAAAATGTCACGAAAATTCCTCCTCACTCCTGTACTATAGGGGACGAGGGGAGGAGAAGTGAGACGGCAGCAGTGGGAGAGGGAGGCGACTCCTCGATCCATCCTGCCGAACACAAAGACATAAACGAGACAGCGGCGGCGGCCAGGCGCGGCGGCGGCACAACGCACGCGCATGTACTGCGCACGCGCCACCGCTGGTCCCTCCTGCGGTGACACGCCCGCCCCGTCAGTGTCTTGATGAGCAGCATCTGGTGGAACGGCTCCAGCAGCGCGATCGGAGGCCTGACGCTGGGCCTCGTCCATGCCCGCTGCCGTGAGGCCCACGTTGCGTACAGGGCTGATTCCCCGCGGGGCCGCAGCTGCCGCGGCAGCTGCCGAGGTGGCGGGGGCACCGCCCCGACTCTGAGGTGAGAGCGGTGAGCCCCCGCCAAAACCCGCCACAAGGTTCTTGACACGGTACTTGTTCTTGAACGGGTCGAAGGTTGGCGCCTCGTCGATGGGGACGATCACGCGGGTGAGCAGCTGCGGCTCGTGGTCCGTGGGCGGCGTCGGCTCGAGGTCGACCTGGCTAGGGTCGATGACGCTGGCTCCGAAGCGTGGCACCACTTCGGGGGGTCGGCCATCGGCCTGAGTCTCGCGAGGCGGCGAGCTCGTGGAGCTCTCTGGGGCCTTGCGTGAACTGTGGCGGCTGCAGGTCCTGCTGCGCGGGACGCGCCACCCGTGTGACGGTCGCGTGGCGAAGTCGCCTGGGCATTAGCGCGCTCAGAATCCGCCCTGCTCGGGGATCGGATCGGCGCCGCGCAGGGTGATGGGCTGGGCTGGCGAGAGGCGCTTGTGCCGCCTTCAGCCGTGGCTGTGGCCTGGTCGGGGTCGGCCGCGTCTGGGCGGGGGCTGACGTGGTGGGCGCTTCCCTCGCTGTGCCTCGGGGAGGCGCTGCGATGCGCCTGGATGCGCGTGAGGACAAGCGGGGTGAGCGGCTGCCTCTCCCGCTCAGGTGGGGCAGGTTTGGCCTGGGCAGGGCGCAGTGCTGCAGCTACGTTTGGCGGGGGCGTGTGCTGGCGCGGTTGCCAAGCGCGCACGTTCGCATCGCGCCATCCTTCGGGGCGCCCAGCCTTGCCACGGTTTGTTGCAGCCCCCTGGGCTGAAGCCGCAGGGGTTATCACTGCAGGCTGGTTGCTGGAGGGGCCCTCATGTCGGCCTGAGTAAAGGCCCCAGGCGCGCGTGGACCCTGGCACTGGCGAGGTGGCCCTTAGGGCATGTAGGGGTGCACGCGAGTAGCCGATGGCCGCTGGGTGAACCCTGGCGTTGGGGGATTGGCCGTAGCTGGAGGCGGCTGCTCCAGCAGCCGCAGGCATGGCACCTATGGGACCACGGTGGTAGGCGGCAACCCCGTCGTAGGCCGTGTTACCGCCTGTCGGGACTCGCGCAGGGGAGCGGTAGCGTGGTGTGCCTTGCTGTCCTGCGTCACGTTGGTCCCGCTGCTGGATGCGCTGCTGGTGCCGTTGGTGGCGCTGCCAGTCGGCTCTCGAGAGGGGACGGGTGTCGGGGAGGATGGTGGGCACGTCGGGCCGCTGCCAGCCCCGATAGACGTGCTCGAAGGCGTGGTCAGGGTTGGTCCCCCCTACGGGTGAGTATCGTCGCACATGCTCCGTGTAGTCGATGTTCTGCGGCTCTGAGATCGCCGTGATGTTGATGGCCCGCTGGTGCGCTGGTCCATAGAGGCAGAAACTACCACGGTTGCTGCGGTCGTGGTTTAGCTCAGCTTCGGTCGTGGCACGGCTCACCATGGCGTCACAGAGTCGCATATCGTCGTCGAGAGCTTGAGGCCCAGGACCACCCTCGGCGTCCCAGTACAGTACCACATCTCGCCAGCGGGTGCGGGTCATGTGGGTGCGCTCGGCGATCAACTCGCAGACGGTCCTGACCGTGACACGATCCCTGTACATGTTGGTAATGGCTAGGGAGAAGGGTCGACGGACCGTCTTGTTGAAGGTGAGTTCCTCCTTGAGGGCCTGATGGGGGCTGAAGAGCACGTAGCCTTCCCTCCAAAGCGGTTGGTCGGGGGAAGGTTCTTCGGGCATCCCCGTTCCTGTGAATCCAGGTGGCCGCGTTGTGCCGTCAGGCAATCCCTGCCTGGGGACGCGCCGCGGCTGTGGTGGGAGGTACCATTGGCCATGGTAGCCTGCTTGCCCTGGTTGTGGAGGTTCCCCCCCGGGGCCTGAAGGCGCTCGGGGGGGTTCCTTGAGGTCGTGGAGGGCTGGCGCGTTGCCGAATTGGCGGGCAAGGATGTGCGGCGGCATCCCTGTGGCACGGACGTCGAGCTGGTTGTGTGGCCTGGGGGGGTGGGACACCTGCTGGACAGGCAGCATGTGTCGGAGTCCCTCTTATTGGTGCTGTATGCACACGTCCAACTGTTGCACGAGTAGTCCGTGGACCAGTCCATAAGTGTACGCTGTCCGCTGCGGCCGCAGTCTGGGCACGTTGGTTGGCCCGAGGTGCCAAGCTGTGTGTTGCGGCGAGCCGCGCAATATTGGCAGCATTGGAATCGACACTGTAGGCAAGACCAGCGTCCTGGTCAGGGCGGTAGCGCATGCTCGTTTGTGCCTGGGTCGTCTGGGTGGGGTCTCGGGCGATCCCACAAGGGCCAGACGTCAGCAAACCAGGATTGGCCTGTAGTGCGGACTACCTCGGCGGGGGGGCGTGCGTCCTCGGCATGGCACCTGATCCACTGGGGCCCCATATCCGCTGGTACCATGACGGTGCGCCAGGAGTCGTCCCCCTTAACGTGGACTTGGGTCGTTGCCCAGAGCTTAGTAGTGGTGTCGCCGTGATCATGATGGAGGATGACCCAGCCGTCACGCCCGTCCACCGTAGGGTCAATGACGCGGTAGCCCATGACTGTCGTCCCCCACGGTAAGTAGGCGCCATCGTGGTGATCACCAGGGTCGAGCCAGACCTCGATGCCTGGGGCGTTGACACGGGACCGCACATCACGCACGTGGTAGGCGAGGACGTGGTAGGCAGTCGGCTCCTCCTCCGTCACAATGTGCTCCCACGTCTCGATGCCGCTGTTGTCGGAGGTGGAGTTCCCGTCGCTCTGTCGTGACGAGCGAGAGGCCGATCGTCGCGCACGGGCGCGGCCTCGGGCGAGGGCGGCAGCCGCACTGATGAGGGATGGGGTACGGCGTTCGTCGACTCCAGATGACGTCGATGAGGGGTCTGGACTGTGGGCTAAGGCTGTGCCTGACTTGTGCGTGCGTGGTGGGTCCGACGCGGCCCCAGGGCTGGAGCCGCTGGGGCGCGACCCGTGTGCGTCAGGTTGCCCCCGCACGGGGACAGCTTGCAAGCCCGTGTACACCAGGTCGATGAGTGGTTTCGGGTCAGCTGGAGTATGTGGAGCGAGACACGTGGTCTGGGCTGATTAGGGTCGTCCCTGGTGGCTGCTTCCGTGTCGTAGTGCTGTTTGGCCCATGCTCGCGCCGCTTCTGGCGAGTATAGCGCCTGCGGTGGTGGCCATGCTGCCGCGATGGTTGATCTGCGCCTAGTGCTAGCTTCCTGGTCGTGAGCTTCAGCCGCCTCACGAAGATCTGGATGATCGTAGCCAGCAATGTGGAGGGCGTGCGCGCAGTCACCCATGCCATAGGCGTGTGGAAGGGCACGGCACCTGGAAGCAGCTTCTGTGGGGGCACACCAGTCCATGCGGATGAGGTGGCTCAGGACCCGAGGGTAAATGAGGCGCGCTCCGTGAGCCTCCCCTTTCACGTAGTTGTGCCTGTTTTCCCCGCGCGGTGGTTGGGTGGCTTCGCACATCCAGAGTGCGATGGGTCCCCACGCGAGGGTGTCGTCTTCGAGACTATAGGGCGGGTGGGGCGGTATCGCGTACCACGCGGCCAGCGAAGGGTGCACGCTCACGTACGTGCGGCCAACGTTGGTGCCAGTTCGACCCTTCGTTTCACGGCGGGGGCATGGCAAGAGGTGCCCTCCACAGGCAGCAAGACGGGCCGCAAGGTCGCCGCGGGTCCCATGCCAGAAAACAGTGGGCGCGTCGGTGGTGGGTTGACGGAGGTCCCAAGTGAGGTATGGGAAAATTGTCTCGCCCGAGTTGCCGCCCGAGTCTTCCAGCACCCAAGTGAGGCGGTTCGGTGGCCTCTGCATGATGTCCGTCCACGGCCCCAGCACTTGGAGTGTTGGGTCGTGAGTGTATCGAGGGTGGTCGTGGAGTCGTAGAGCGTCTTTGATGTCCTCAGTGGACACGCCACTGTTCCCTAGCGCGAAGCCGTTTTGGTACAGGGCGTTAAGTATGCTCTTCGGCGGCTCGGGGACCGCTGGGTCACGCTGGATGGTGTTGCGTGAGTTGCGCGTCGGTGGCTTGAGGGCAGTGTAAGGCGTACCAGGGCCTGAAGGCGCCTGGGGCCTGTCAGGTGATGCATAGCGTGCTCGCCGTCGTGGCGGTTGGGTGTCCGCGTCGGGGGAGGGGGAGGAACCACGAGCGTCAGCATGTCGGAAGATGGACCACGGGCTGCCAAGGGTGCGTTCTCTCGTTTCCCTTGGCTCGGTGTCGCTACCGTGTGCTGTGGCTTCCTCGTTGGTCGGTAGGTTACCGAATGTCGTGCCGTTCTTGGAGCCGTCTCGTGGCGTCGGGCTGGTCGATCTTGGTGTGACAGACGAGGCTCGCGATACGGCGGCTGTGACTTCAGCGATGGCGGCGGTGGTGGCGGTGGTGACGTCGGCGACTGCGGCGGCAACAGCTGCGGCGTAGTGTTCCTGTAGCAGCGGATGTCGGAGTGCGTGCACCTGATGGTCGTCGTGTTCGTCGGCGAGCGTGCACGGCATTTTGTGTGTGGCCTCGTCCTTCGGCTTCCTGCTCGGTTGGCAACAGCGGAGGCACCAGTGGGCTGTGGATGAGTCCAGGGCCCGCGCACATATGCGGGCGCCTACGTGTCCGACAGCTCCCTGGGCAAGGAGTTTGGCACCGACGAGTAGAAGACCACAAACAACTCCACCCGTGGCTATGGCCCCTAGCTTGCCGCTGGCCCATTTATGGACGCCCCCGAAGCCGCTCCCGACTGCAGTGGCTCCGCCCGAGACACCATCTCTGAGTTTGTCGCTGGTCCATTTGAGAGTGGCCCTCAATGTGGACGTGACATAGTATGTCGTTTTGCGTAGGAATATAGTGGACACCGATGGGCCTGGTGCGGTCGCTTGGCGTCGTCGTCGTTGTCGGTAGCTGGGGTCTCGGCTCGGGGTCGGCAAGTATCCATCGATCTGGTCCTTGTACGGCTTTGCTATCGCGATGGCGTACGTGGCCACCAGGAGGCAGATGAGGCAGCCACAATGTCGTGATGCCGCTGAGCTGTGCTGGGGCTCGTGGGGACCGCTGGCATCTGGGTGTTCATCTTCGATGGGGTCGTTGTCGATGTCGGCCTGCCAGTGGTCGATGGCACTGGGGTTGGAGTCAGTCACGTTGTCACCTCCTGCGGTCTGGGGATGTCCAGGTCTAGCCTGTGGTGCAGCGGGGCTGAAGCCGCCACTGCACGGCCTGGCATGAGCTGGCGAAGCAGTGGAATGGCTAGTCACATCAGCGGCAGTGACGCCTTCAGCGTCGTTAGGCCGCGCAGAAGGGTCGGCCTGATCTGAGGTGTGGGGCGCACTGCGTTGCCACGGGGCGAGCCCAGAGTGAGGCTCGCTGTCGCGGTCACGCTGAGCCGAGTCGCCTGATGGTATCGTGCCGTCTCGATCCTGGATATCGATGTCGTCCTGGCTATCCTCCGACGCGTGGAACGAGTCCATGGATGTATTGCCGATATCGCTGGCCGCGTTGTGCTGGAGCAGCCATGATACGGGATCTTCTGCGGCCTGATCGGTGCCGTCCGTCGGCGCCGCAGCGAGCTCCGCCTCGACGAGCGGCAGCATGTCTGGCGGTTGGTGCAGGATAACATCAGCGAGGTACGCCATGGCGTCATGGTCGGGTGGAGGGAGACCTCTTGGCAGCAGAGCACGGGCCCGTGAGAGGTATGGCGGCAAAGGTGCCATGAAAGCCTCAGGGCCAACAAGCGTGGCACGAGCGCCCTGGTACTCCAGAAGGAGGCCGAAATAGCGGGTGGCGTACTCGCGGCTGCTCTGGATCCGAGTGAGGTTGCGGTTGATGCGATGCCTGTCGGGGCCCGCTCTGTGCCAGATGTCCTCGCACATGTCGACCGCGGTGCGATGACGCAGGGCGTCGGTGGTGTCCTCGGACGCCTCAAGGAAGAGGTGATCGTACTGTGGCAGATGGAGCGTCGCCAGGATGTACGGGACGCAGTCTTCGAGCCATGCCCAGAACATGTCCTGGTTATCCTCACCTGGTGCCCACGCCGCAGCACACGGTATGAGCCGGGCGCGGATCATCATCAGGTGCCAGAAAGCAGGGTCTTCCTCGGGTTCGCCCCTATCTCGCATGGGAGTGGTGGGACCCGTTGGGCAATAGCGGGGCACAGCAGCGGGGCTGAAGCCGCCACTGTGTGCCTGGCCAATACTGCACGGACTCGCGGCAGCGGTGCCGTTGACGATCGGGCCCAAGATGGTGCAGTGATCGTACTTGTAGATGCTGTCATCGTAGAGGTAGAAAAGGGACGCACGTTCGACGTGCTGCAGTAGAAACCCACCTCCATGCTGGGGCGCACCGCCTGAAGACGGGTGTGCTCCAGCGAGCGAGGGGAGGGCCAGGCTGAAAGCAAAGCGCCACATGATGGCGAGGCCTGGCAGGCGGCGCGAGCGATGAGCCAAAAGCTGCATGTCGGCACGCATCTTTTGGTACCCCTGCATGCTCATGTACATTGCAACAAACACACCCACAGCAAGATGACAGGTGTCCCTACACCAGGTAGCTTGCTCGTGCTGCTGCCAAAGATGACATGATATAGCAAGGAGGATGTACGACGAGAAGTGAGAAGGGATGCCTCTGAAGGCGCTTCCTCGGAGGGCTGAGGCGGGCCCTATGAGGCACCTTCAATAGGGTTCCTGTGTGGCCCGCCCTTTGTCTTTGCCTTTGTCAGCCCCTGGGGGCCCCGTCCCTGGGGTGACCTGGCCTGGCTGGGCGATCCACCTGCAGACAGCCACGGGATCGGCAACTGGTGCAGCTTCCTCCTTTTTGGTATCGAGGGTGGCCACCTGGGGCTGGTGGATGGTACCCCCCGTGAGGTGCCCGAGGAGGGCCTGGATGTCGCCGCGCAGTGCAGCAGCTTCGGTAGTTGCCGTCTGTTGCTGAGTGACGACGGTGGCAAGCCCTCGCTCCAAGCCTGAAACGTGCTACGTGAGTGTGGCCTGGGATGAGAGAACGCCCGCAAGCTGGACCTGCATGTTGTCCACCGTGTTGGCAAGCAGCTCGTGCTGTTGTTCCATGTGTTGGATGCGGGTCGTAGCGGCATCTGACAGTTTAGGGGCCGTAGCGAAGCGTTCGCCGAGGGTGTGCGGTTCGCGCGATGCCACGCTGAATTCATCCTCTGATGAGAGGATCTCGACGTCGCCTGGTACCTCGGCGGCTGCGTCAGCGCGCCCTTCCGTGTGGCCCCCACCTTCGGTCGCCCCCGTGCCAGGTTGCGGGTCATGCCCGTCCCCACCTGGTCCTTGGACGGCCGTCTGCTCGGCAGCTCCATCCGTGCCGTGCGGGGGTGCAGAGGAGCTGCGGCCTGGAGCGCCGTGTGATCTTGCGTGCGGCGTGGCGTCGCGTTTCCCGCTGGAGGATCGGTGGCGCTTGGCTAAAGGCTCCTCCTTGGGGATCGGGAGCGGTGCGACGCCCTCGCCTTTGGGCGTGGCAGTCATGAGGTCGTGGAGGTAGGGGCTCTGGGCCGCTTTGGTTAGGAGTGTGCCCGTGGCGGGGCTGAAGCCGCCACCACGGGCGGGCGGCGTCACAGGCTCTGTGATAGTGGTAGGGGTGACATTGGTAACGTTGTCCCTCTTCGGCACGACCTCAGCCAACGGGGCCTCGGTGATGCTCCACGGGATGGGGCACCCTGCGACCTGTACCGTATATGTGGGTGGGGGACGATGAGCGCGCACTAAGGCAAACTGCGCCGAAGTGGCTGGGTCCCTGGCGGTGTGGTAGACCTCACAGTCCCATTTGACGGACGGGCCCGTGAGAGTCTTGGCAAGCTGAGTCAGCGTGGCATGGCGTGCCGCAATGCCCGTGATGCGGTATCGCGTCTTGGCGTGAGTGGCTTCGCAGCCACGGATGCTGACGGCAGCGGCCTTGGCGGCGTCTGACCCACGTGCAACACGGATCCCCAATAAGCCTGACTTGCCGTGCCTGACGACTCCTAGGGCTTTGAAGTCCACCGACTTCTGAAACGCCTCTGCCATCGTGATGGGCTGGTCCTCGGGGAACCACACGGTCTGGTAATTGTCTGCCGTGGGCTCGTCCGCACCTACGTTGCTGAGGTCGTAGGTGGCGCCGAGTTGCCCCGAACCCGCCAAGACCTTGTCAACTGCTTGAAGACTGACGCCGAAAGTGGCAGCCAGGGACCTTTTTTTCCGACGCCCGATCCGTACCTGCCTAGACTTTTTCAGGGTTCGAGGATGGTGACGGCTTTAAAGTTGCCGTGGAAAAGGGCCTTGAAGGTGTCCTGAAGCTGACTGTCGAGCTCCTGGCGGCGAGCGTCTTTCTTAGACTCCCTGTGCTTTTGGTTTTGGCGCGCCTTGTCCTGTGGAGCGGAGTCCCCTCGGAAAGGACCCTTGGCGCGTGGACCACCGTTCACGGGGGCGCCTCCCGAAAACTGATCCTCGAAGGCCTGATGCATGGAGGGGACTGCGGCGATGGCTTCGGTTTCATGTATGGTGACCCGAATCCAGCATACGTGGTCGGCAGGATCAATGGTGGCGACGGCTACTTTTTCCGTGCAGGAGACTTCCTTGGTGCCCAGCTGGTACACGGTCACAGGGACGTGCGTGTGAACCACATTGGGCGCCTTGGGGTGGCGCTTCAGCACGGGGACGGCGAGCTCGGTGCCGACGTAGTTGTCGTTTTTTTGGGCCCATGACAGCGATCGCGAGCTGACCCGTGGTACGCTTACCCTGCTCGAGATGGTGCTGCAGCAGCCGCTCGCCACTCTCGTAGTCGTGGAGGCTGATGCTGGGCTTGTACGTCTTGCCGTCGTCGAGTGATGGGGGTTCGGCCAGGACTGGGACCTTCCAGAAGGCCGGGTCCAAGGGCTATTTATTTGTTGCAATAAATTATTATTATTTTTTCATTTATAAATTATTAAATATATATTAAATAATTATTATAATATTCAATATTGTATATAAATAATTAGTTCGATATTGATTATAATTTGGACGTCCCGCAGCCTGAAAGACGTGTGCGGACGCAGTTGGTGGATAGTATTTTACATTTTCTTATTTGTGTGTCACCACCATTGCGCTTAGGCTTGCTGCGCTGGTGGTGATCCAGCGTGTAGCTGATCTGATTGGCGGCACACATGCGAATCAAGGCACTGCCGAGCTTCTTGGTGTTGGTCTTGTGCATGTCGTACGTGGCCTGCAGCTCGTCCGCGTTCAGCTCGGCGAGCCCGTTGTATGCGGCTGTGGGGCGGTCAGACCCCGCTTGCTTGAAGGCTGCTATGCAGTCCTGTTTGCGTTGGAGGAGGGATCCTTCAGCTGCAGGACGTGAGCTCGGCGGCTGCTTGGAAGAGCGACGGCGCTCCGGCTTGGCGGGGGCCATTGCGGCGGGCGCTCTGGTGGGAGGGAAGAGGTGACGCGAATCAGTAGGGTCCTGCTGGGACCCCTCCGGTCTCGCGTGGCCTGGGAGACTGGCTCCGAGGCGGGGCGCTTCGCGTCGCGGCTGCGGTCTGAGTGCAGGGCACTCTCGAGCCGAGACTAGAGAGAGAGAGAGAGAGAGAGAGGGAGAGAGAGAGAGAGAGCTGAGGGCGGGGACTTTGGTGTCCCCCTCTGGATCGAGAGCGAGAGAGGGGACGAGGATGGTGAGGTGCGCGCGAGCGCGCAGGGCGCTGAGCGAGAGAGGAGAGATGAGAGAGAGCGAGGAGAGAGAGAGAAGAGAGAGACGAGGGAAGATAGATGAGAATGAGTGAAGGATGAGAAAGAGAGAGACGAGTGAGAGCAAGAGAGAGTGAGAGTGGAAGCGAGAGAGAGGGAGGAGAGAGAGATGAGTGAGAGAGAGAAGAGAGAGGCCAAGTGCGGAGAGAGAGGGGAGAGAGGACGAGGGAGGGGGAGTTGAGAGAGAGTCAGGCGAGAGAAAGGAGAAGAGAGAAGAGAGAGAGAGAGAGAGAGAGAGAGAGAGAGAGAGGGGAGAGGAGAGAGAGAGAGAAGAGGAAGAGAGAAAGAGAGAGAGAGAGAGAGATAAGTTTTAGAAGAGTGATGAGCGAGGAGAGAGAGAAGGAGAGAGAGAGAGAGAGAGAGAGAGAGAGAGAGAGAGAGAGAGAGAGAGAGAGAGAGAGAGATAGAGAGAGAGAGAAGAGAGAGAGAGAGAGAGAGAGAGAGAAGAGAAGCGAAGAGAAGAGAAGAGAGAGATAGAGAGAGAGAGAGAGAGCGAGAGACGAGAGAGAGAGAGCAGAGAGAGAGAGAGAGCGGGAGAGAGCGAGGGAGAGCGAGAGAGAGCGAGAGAGAGCGAGTGAGAGCGAGAGAGAGAGAGAGAGAGAGAGAGAAAAGAGAGAGAGAGAGAGAGAATGAGCGAGAGAGAGCGACAGAGAGCGAGAGAGAGCAAGAGAGAGCGAGAGAGCGAAAGAGAGAGAGAGAGAGAAGAGAGAGAGAGAGAGAGAGAGCGAGGGAAGAGAGAGAGAGAGAGAGAGAGATAGAGAGAGAGAAAGAGAAAGAGAGAGAGATATAGAGAGAGAGAGAGAGAAGAGAAGAGAAGAGAAGAGAAGAGAGAGAGCGAGAGAGAGAGAGAGGGAGAGTGAGAGAGAGAGGAGAGAGCAGAGAGAGAATAGAGAGAAGAGAGAGAGGAGAGAGAGAGAGAGAGAGAGAGAGGCAGAGATAGAGGCACAGAGAGAGAGGCAGAGAGAGAGAGAGAGAGACCGGACAAGTAGGCGGGCCAGGGTCCGTCCGCGAGGCGCACTGCGGTGCGACAACCCGCAAAACACTATTTGCGGCGGTGCAGCCTTAGGATACGAGGGCGGGCAGAGACCCCCTCCCCCGGCGCATTGCGTCTGAAGCTACGGACGGCGGACAGACTGTGAAGATCTCACGTGTCAGACCGCGTGACGAAGAAGGCCCCAACAAGAAAGGCGACGTGCGGACACGAGGCTAGGCGGCTTGGCAGGCCGCCAGTTGGGCGCTTGGCCGCAGCGCGGCGCGCAGGGACGGGGCACCCCCCGCCCCCGCGCCCTGACACCGTGGACGCGGGGCCACGCGTGCACACGGGCAGGCAGAAGGCGGAGATTAGCGCGGGGCTCCAGGCGGAGCGCCGCGGAGCGATGACAGCATAGCATGGAGGGTGAGTGGCGGCGCAGCACCATCGGACGGGGGTGTAAGCAGCTCGGCGAAGGCACGACCGGCGCGGTGGAGGCGCTGGAGCAAAGGGCCTTGACGGGCTTGGGCAGCGGCAAGGTCGGCGGCGAGAGCTGCGCACCTCTGCTGGAGAGCGGCCGTAGACTGGGACAGCTCGGCTTCGCGGTCGGTGCGGGGCGGCTGCTCTGTGCCCGCGGCCGCGGGCCTCGCGGCGGGGACGAGGTCATCGGTGTGCCTGGCCAGGTGGTGGACCAGCGCGGCGCGGCGGTCCGTGCGCTGGCGGCCGTCGCCGTGGCGAGGCGACTGGAGGGTGTCGCGCGGTCCCAGGGCTGAAGCCGCTGGGGCAACGCCCCATGAGGGCGGAGGAGCCGCAGCCTCGCAGCCTGCAACAGTAGGAGCGTGGACGGGGCGCGACGGCCTGACTGGCTCAGTGCCCTGCGGGGGGGCTGAAGCCGCCCCCACGGGCTGGCGCTGGTGGGGGGGCGGGGTTGGTGGCACGGAGGGGCCAATCATGATGCCGTGCGAGGGCTCAGAGGTCGGCCGCGTGACCGGGTGGCGACTCGATGAAGCGGCATCGTCGGCAGCGTGGGGTGTCGGCGGGACGTCGTCTATGCTGCCACCCAATCCGAGGGGATCATAAAAGTCCTCGTCGGCGTATTGGAGGTGAGCGACGTCATCATGTGGGTGCGGTGCCGCTCTCGGTGGCGGAGTCGAGGTGGGCGTCGTGCGGATGCCCGACGGGGCAAGGTTGGCGCTGGCTGGCCCGTCGTCCAGGAAGTCTAGTCCCCCGCCGAAGCCGAACGGGTCGTCCTCGTGTTCGTCGTATATCGCCCGTTGGGCCTCGGCCCAGAGCTCGTCCGGGTTCTGCGGGATGTCTGGTCCAGCCGCGGGTGGTGCCTGGTCCGACAGCAGGGGGTTCGGTTCCATTTTGCTGAGTTCAGCCGCTGTAAACCCAGCCCTGCGGTGTGGGAGTGGCAGAGTACGGTGTCTGCGCTCGCAGATGGCGACAGCGACCCCGTGAAGCACGGTCGCTTGGCGATGTCGTGTTTTGGCAGCTTCAACGATGTCGTCGGGGAGGTTGTGCGTGCGTGCCGCCGCTGTGGCAAGGGCGTCGGCCTGACGGTTGAACTCCTCCGCGATGGGCCCGATGAGCCCATGGTCGATGCCCAGGTCTCCCAGGTGGCTGGCGATTTTTTCGACGCGAAACATGTTGGGCTTGGCCATAACACATCGGTGGATCTTTTCCCAGAGCTCCGCGTGCGTGCCCTGCGGCGCTGGATGTCCGTCGATGATGCTTTGGAACCCATCGACCACCGCCTGGTTGTCCACGAAGACGTGCACGGGCCGTTCGGCACTCGCCGTAAGGTGGACGATGGCAAGGGTCTCCGCAACCTGGGCGTTCTGCGTTAGGCCGTGAACGCGTGCACTGTAGTTCATGCGGTGGTCGATGCCGTAGTAGACGCCGTAGCCCGCTCGTGCTAGGAGTGGGATGGCTTGGTTGGTGCTCGCACCGTCCGTGGCAGCATAGACCCATGTCCATCCAGTGTCGTTGTCAAGGTAGGTGGTGTAGGTGTCCTGGGCTGAAGCCGCAGGATCACCCTCAGGGGGGGGCCGCGGGATGGGCTGTGGCTGCGGGTCCCTCGCGAGGTCGGCCTGCAGGTCGAGGAGGGCTGGGTCTTCGTCGAAGAGCCCGCAGTGTCTTGTGTGCGGCGGAAGACGGGCCCACTGGTCGTCACTGATGAGGGTGGTGAGAGGGAGTCTTTCTCGGGCCCAGCACTTGCAGTCGCGGACAGTGTGCTCCTGAGTTTCCTCTTCCTCGTAGCAGTAGCGGCAGATGGGGCTGGGGTCTGCCGACGTGTTTGATCGGGATCGTCGCTGTTGGGTGTGATCCCCGCCCGACAGGTAGTTCAGGAGGAGCGCCAGCTGCCAGGCAGTGCATTTGGCTGCTCCTTCAGTTCGCGCGAGCCACGTGCTGGCGAAGAGGTCAAGGCCCTGTCTGACAGAGGCGAGGTAGCCAAGGTCGTGTCGCCGTGGCTTGATCCTCCGCAGAAATGCCCTGCGTTGTGAGGCCCGCAGCATGTGCAGGAAGGCGTTTTGGGGTAGATTCAGCCAGCTGATCGGGCAGCCCCAGTCATCGTACATGATGCCAAATGTGGGCCAGGCCCATCGGAGCTGCTGGAGTGACTGGACGAGTCGCCCGACGGGTCCTCCACCAAACAGGGTCTGGACGTGGTGATGGAGGTCTCTGGCGAGCCCGCAGAGTGTGGCGTCGCGGTTAACCTGCCGCCGCAGGCACAGGAATGCTTCACGCTGCGTGATGGCGTCGATCTCAAGGGCGTGTCCCGGCACGCACACGGCCATGAGAGTCAGAACTCGACCCACTTGTTCCCCTTGGGGCGGATAGCCGCCTTGAGGGCGTGGTTGTAGGCAGTCTTGGCTGGGCCTGATGGTGCTTGAATGTCGGTGCCCGTGGTGCAGACGCTGGCAGCCAGGGATCGGGCGTGCCGCGCCTTGATAAGCATCGGCGACGGGAGCTTGCCAATGCGCGGCTGGCGGATAGTCGCCCTCCGTACACGGGCGTCTGCGGTGGCCGTGAGGTTAAGCGCGGCTGGAGCCGGCGCTGCCTCGGCGTTGATGTAACTCCCGACGAGCTTGAAGGAATCGACCACTCGGAGGGGGCGATCCGCCAGCGTGAGCTGGGTGACGGCGGCGTGCAGCTCATCGGTGAGCGCCCACCCTGCCACTTTACCAGGGTGAATGCGTTGACCGGAGAATCGGTCAAACTTGGTGGTTTCGTCGAGAGATTTCTGCAGCTCAGGAGCGGTGTGGGTAGTGGAGTTGCTGTCGTCAACGAAGGTAGTGCTGAGTGATCGAGGAACGTATCGGTGCTGCCTCTTTGTCCACACGCACATGAGCAGCTTGATGTCATCCAGGGACCACGAGCTGCCCTGGAGGTGACCGTTTGTCCTGGCCAGGTCCCTGGAGTACGCTCAGTTCATGCGGATGTAGCGTTTGTGGTGTCTGTAGAAGTTTCGGCGGACAGTAACGATGTCTTGTGGGCACCCCGCGTGCAGCGCAAGGTTTAGACAGATGTCCGTGATGAGGTAGTCGTAGCACTTCTGTCGGTCAAGGGCTGCTCCAGCTAAGGGGAGGAGTAAAGTCCTGGCGTGTTCGATGCGCAGGGCGAGAGAAGTGCTGACATCCCCAATGGTGGCTTTGGGAACGGCGCCGAAGCTCGTGGCATGGGTCCATCCTTGCCGCCAGGTCGTGAGGCTACGGTAGGCCGGCGCCTCCCACGCATACATCCACACGGAAAGAACCGAGAGTAGCCGTTGGTCCGTCGGGAGTTCCCCTCGGCCTTTTCGGAGGCACGGGTTTGGCACGTGCAGGAGGGGCTCGGGGATGGTGCCAGTGCGTTGCATAGCACGTAAGACGCTGGCGAAGAGGCGAAGGATGTCGACGGATAACTCCTTTGCCTCCTTGGTCGTCCAGCCGTCGAGTCCCCCCGCGCGGCGCGGTGAACGGGTGCGAATGAAGTGGATGAGTAGGTCGTCGGTAAGTTGGAAGGGGGCTGCTGGTGATGGCGTAGGCAGCTCTTGGCGGTATTCATCGTAGAAGTCCGCCCACGTCGGCATAGCTTCGGCGTCATGGCCCGCGCGAGCGCGGTACGTGCCCAGGATGGGCTCCCAGGTGTCGACCATGAGCTTGAGCATGTCTTTGGTGTTGGCAACGATAGCGTTGGCGGGGAGGGCGTCGGGAACCTGGGCTGGTAGTGGGCAACGTATGGGGCCGTCGTCGTTGTCCGTGTCGGGCGAGCTACCGTCGCCGGGGCTGAAGCCGCCGGCGTCGGTGTCGGCGTCACTGTCGTCCGTGCTAGCTTGGTCAGGGTGGAAGGCGGTGATGTCGCAGTGGAGCTGTGCATCGTCGGGAGTGGTAGGCGTGCGGAGATACGCCGTGGGCGAGCAGTCGGCAGCTCGCGCGTATATGGCCGCCTTTCGCCCGCTTGGCTCGCGGACGCCCTCAGACCAGATCTTGATGCGTTCAGCTTTGGCTCGATTTGCACGTCGCGCCAGCTCCGAGTCTAGATTTTGGATCAGACGATCGAGCTGCTCTCCGCGTGGCGCTGGCACGTCGGGGGCCCAGGCGTCAGGAAAAGCCAGGAGGGCCGTGGGGCGCAGCTTGTGGCAGAGAAGGCGGGCCGCGGCCCACGTGCAGTCGATGCGTTGCGCCAGGTGCGGCGGGATAGCACGGCAGTCCATATGATGGTGCTGTCCGATGAAGCGAAGCTCGCAAAGTTGCCGATGGAGCTTGCGAAGGCGGTTAATGTGAATCGTGGAAGCTCCGTAGGTGGGAAAGGCGCGGGGGACGGCGGGTCGCTCCTCGAACGTGGGTGTGAGCCCGTGCATGGTAGGGGCCTTCTTTTTTGGGTGGTATGGCGGTGGGGGCGGCAGGTCCCGCAGCCGGGTGAGATGGTACTCATGGCTGGCCTCGTTTGCCGGGGCGAACATGCGTTCCACATCGTCGCGTGCGTCAGCCTGCTCCATGCGGTCGTGGTATCGTCCGGCGATGTGGGTCCCTAGTGCCTGGAGTTCGTGGTCCTCATGAGCTCCGTCGTTTGGAGGGTATGGCGTGGGGGCCAGAAGGCGTGGGGCCGTGTGATCGAGGCGGGTTAGGTCGAGTGTGACCTGCAGGCCAACATGGGACTTCGCTGGCAAGTCACGCAGATAGCAGAAGTCGGTGACAAGGGATCGCGCAGCTTGGTTGGCGATGACATAGTCGATGCGCGAAGTGCGGGGGCACTTGGTGACGCGGTCCCAGTCAGGGATATTGCCATATGTGTGCATGGTGTGGTCTGGTGTGCCTTCAGCAACGTTGGACCATCCGTGCTGCATCATGTGCAGCAGGTGTGGACTGTCGTCGATGTTCGTGTTGGCGTCCATACAAATGAAATACGGGGCTGAGCCGACCCTCGCGGCGGCGCAATCAGCAAGCCGAAATATATCGGTGCTGTCCCCTCCAGCGACCCCGTAGAGGCTCGCAATGTAGATCCCAGCGGGACCGTGGTTGTTTCGTCGCCGCCTACGGCGGTGCTGGGTGCAGAGCGGGAGGAAGACCTCGTGCCATCGTTTCTTGGCCTTGAGGGCGGCGATACAGGTCGCAATGTCGTCGGCGGTGGAGTCGACGATGGCGTCCTTAGAGACGATGGCAACCCCGCCCGAGGCGCCGGTGTTGCCCTCGACCGCGTGGTCCGTGCCACCGTGAGCAGCTTTGCGCTGGGCACGCGCCAGGTCCAGGTCAGGTCCCAGACTGGCCTGGTATCCTCCGTGGTGTGGATTGGCGGCGTTGGTGGCGATGGCTTGCCTGGTAGTCTTGGCATGTCGGGTCTCCTGCAGCGCTATGACTGCGGCGTTGTGGTCGACACCTAGGGCGGTAATGGTTGGCCAGTTCGCTGGAAGACTCGTGATGTTGAGGCTGACGAGGTGGATGGAGCGACCTGGCCCATCTCCGTCGGTGGAGCTGGGGTTAGCACGCCCCGCACGGTGGAGGCGGCCTGGCCGTCACCCAGGTAGGAGGCCTGGCCACAGTGGGAGCTCATGGCGTCGCAGCAGATTGGCTTGGACGGGGCTGAAGCCGCCGTCGGGCCAAAAGTGCAGGCAAGGCATGGTCGACGCTGCGCCGGGGGGGGGTCATAAACATCTGCAACAATGCCTCGAAAAAACCTCCTCACTCCTGTACCGTGGGGGGCGGAGGGAGGAGAGGTGAGACGGCAGCAGGGGGAGAGGGAGGCGACTCCTCGATCCATCCTGCCGAGCGCAAGAGCAAAAGCAAACCGGCGGCGGCAGCGCGGTGCGGCAGCGGCGCAGCGCGCGCGCGAATACTGCGCACGCGACACCGCTGGTCCGTCCTGCGGCGGCGCGCCCGCCCCGTCAGTGCCGTGATGAGCAGCATCAGCTGGAACAGCTTGTTCGTGTGCGCCCTCCGCGCTCGCCTCGGGCGGTGGGCCCAGTGGCAGCGGCGGCGCACGCCCTGCCAGCGCGTCAGCCACTAGCTGGGCGTGGCGAGCGGCGCGGTCGGTGGCCTGGCGCTGAGCCTCGTCCATGCCCGCTGCCGTGAGGCTCGCGTTGCGGACCGGGCTGACTCCACGCGGGGCCGCCGCTGCCGCGGCAGCGGCAGAGGTGGCGGGGGCGCCGCCGTGGCTCTGAGGAGACAGCGGTGAGCCGCCGCCGAAGCCCGCCGCGAGGTCCTTGACGGAGTACTTGTGCTTGAAGGGGTCGAAGGTCGGCGCCTCATCGGGGGCGACGACGCGGGTGGGCGGTGGCAACTCCTGGTCCGTGGACGGCGTCGGCTCGAGGTCGACCTCGTTAGGGTCTTTGGCGCCGGCACCGAAACGTGGCACCACCTCGGGGGCTTGGGCGTCAGCCTGAGTCTCGCGGGGCGGCGAGCTCGTGGAACTCCCAGGGGGCTTGCGCGAGCTGTGGCGGCTGCTGGGCCGGCTGCGCGGGACGCGCCCGCCCGTGCGGCGGTCACGTGGCGAGGCCGCCTGGGCGTTGGCGCGCGCAGAGTCCGCCCTGCTGGGGGAGCGGATCGGCGCTGCGCTGGGTGCTGGGCTGGGCGGGCGGGAGCCGCCTGTGCCGCCCGCCGCCGAGGCTGCAGCCTGGTCAGGGTCGGCGGCGTCAGGCCGGGGGCTGACGCGGTGGGCACTACCCTCGCTGTGCCGCGGGGAGGCGCTGTGGTGTGCCTGGGTGTGCGTGAGGACGAGCGGGACGTGCGGCTGCCGCTCGCGCTCAGGGGGGGCGGGCTTTGCCTGGGCAGGGCGCTGCGCTGCGGCCACGTTTGGCGGGGGCGTGTGTTGGCGCGGTTGCCAGGCGCGCACGTTCGCCTCGCGCCATCCTTCGGGGCGCCCTGTCCTGCCGCGGCTTGGTGCAGCCCCCTGGGCTGAAGCCGCAGGGGGTGCCGCTGCGGACTGGTTGCTGGCGGTGCCGTCGTGGCGGCCTGGGTAATGGCCCCAGGCACGCGTGGACCCTGGCGCGGGCGAGGTGGCCCGTGGGGGAGCCTGCGCGAGTGCGCGCGGGTAGCCGACGACCGCTGGGTGCACCCTGGCGTGGGGGACGTGGCCGTAGCTGGACGCGGCTGCCCCTGCCGCCGCGGGCCTGGCTCCAATGGGGCCGCGGTGGTAGGCGGCGCCTCCGCCGTGCACCGCTCTGTCGCCTGTCGGGACGCGCGCAGGAGAGCGGTTGCGTGGCGTGCTCGGCTGACCTGCGTCGCGTTGGTCGCGCTGCTGGGTGCGCTGCTGGTGCTGCTGGTAGCGCTGTTGGTCGGCTCTCGAGAGCGGGCGGGTGTCGGGGAGGATGGGCGGCACGTCGGGCCGCCGCCAGCCCTGGTAGACATGCTCGAAGGCGTGGTCTGGGTAAGTCTCCCCGTCAGGTGAGTAGCGCCGTACATGCTCCACGAAGTCAATGTTCTGCGGCTCGGGGAGCACCGTGATGTTCACAGCCCGCTGGTGCGCTGGTCCATAGAGACAGAAGCTACCACGGTTGCTGCGGGCGTGGTTCAACTCGGCTTCGGTCGTGGCACGACTCACCATGGCGTCACAGAGGCGCATGTCGTAGTCGAGAGCTTGAGGCCCAGGGCCGCCCTCGGCATCCCAATGCAGTACCACATCCCGCCAGCGCGTGCGGGTAGTGTGGATGCGCTCGGCGATAGACTCGCAGACGGTCCTGACTGTGACACGATCCCTGTACATGTTGGTGATGGCTAGGGAGTAAGGTCGGCGCACCGCTTTGTTGAAGATGAAATCCTCCTTGAGGGCCTGGTGCGGGCCGAAGAGCACGTAGCCTTCCTTCCACAGCGGTTGGTCGGGAGACGGGTCTTCAGGCATCCCCGTCCCTGTGAACCCTGGTGGCCGCCTCGTGCCGTCGGGCAATCCCTGCTTGGGGACGCGACGCGGCCTCGGTGGTAGATACCATTGGCCCTGGTATCCTGCTTGGCCTGGTTGCGGAGGCTCCCCCCCGGGGCCTGAAGGCGCTCGGGGAGGCTCCATGAGGTCGCGCTGGGCTGGCGCGTTGCCGTATTGGCGGGCGAGGATGTGCGGAGGCATCCCTGTGGCACGGACGTCGAACAGGCTGCGCGGACGAGGCGGATGTGGGCATCTGCTGGAGAGGCAGCATGTGTCGGCGGCCCTGTCGTCGGTGCTGTACACGCACGTCCAGCTGTTGCAAGAGTAGTCCGTGGACCAGTCCATAGGTGCACGCAGTCCGCTGAGGGAGCAGTCCGGGCACGTCGGTTGGCCCGAGGTGCCGAGCTGCGTGTTGCGGCGGGCAGCACAATACTGGCAGCATTGGAATCGGCACTGTAGGCAAATCCAGCGTCCTGGTAGGGGCGGGATCGCTTGCTCGTCGGTGACTGCGTCGTCTGGGTGGGGTCGGGGTCGATCCCACAAAGGCCAGACGTCGGCGAACCAGGACTGGCCTGTAGTGCGGACCGCCTCCGCGGGGAGGCGAGCGTCGTCAGCATGGCGCTGGATCCACTGGGGCCCCTGGTCCGCTGCGATCATGACCGTGCGCCAAGTGTCGTCCGCCTTGACGTGGACTTGGGTCGGTGCCCAGAGCCTGGTGGTGGTGTCGCCGTGGTCGTGGTGAAGGATGACCCAGCCATCGCGACCCGCAACCGCAGGGTCAGTGACGCGGTGGCCCACAACGGTCGCCCCCCACGGTTGGTAGGCGCCATCGTGATGCTCGCCTGGGTCGAGCCAGACCTCGACGCCAGGGGCGTTCACACGGGACCGCACATCGCGGACGTGGAAGGCGAGGACGTGGTAGGCGGTCGGCTCCACTTCCGTCTCGATGTGCTCCCACGTGTCGATGTCGCTGCTGTCAGAGGCGGAGTTGCCGCCGCTCTGCCGTGACGAACGTGAGGCGGAGCGCCGTGAGCGAGCATGGCCTCGGGCGAGGGCGGCGGCCGCGCTGATATGGGACGGCGTACGGCGGTCGTCGGCTCCCGATGCCGTCGGTGAGCGGTCTGGACTGTGTCCCGAGGCGGCACCTGGCTGAGAGGTGTGCGATGGGCCAGACGCGGCCCCAGGGCTGGAGCCGCTGGGGCGCGGCGCTCGTACGTCAGTCTGCCACCGCTCGGGTACAGCCTGCGCCGTGGCAGTGTACACCAGGTCGATCAGTGGCTGCGGGTCCAGCTGGAGCTTGCGAAGCGAGGCACGCGGACGGGGCTGGTTGGGGTCGGCCTTGGTGGCTGCTTCGGTGTCGTAGTGCTGTGTAGCCCATGCTCGCGTTGCCTCTGGCGAGTATAGTGCCTGCGGCGGTGGCCACGCTGCCGCGGTGTCCAGCCGGCGCCAGATCTTTGCCTCCTGGTCGCGGGCTTCAGCCGCCTCGCGGAGGTCTGGGTGATCGAAGCCGGCAATGTGGAGGGCGTGCGTGCTGTCGCCCATGCCACAGGTGTGCGGGAGGGCACGGCACCTGGAGGCAGCTTCGGTGGGGGCACACCAGTCCATGCGGATGAGGAGGCCCAGGACCCGTGGGTAGATGAGGCGCGCTCCGTGAGCTTCCCCGGTCACGAAGTTGTGCCAGTTCTCACCGCGCGGCGGTTTGGTAGCCTCGCACATCCAGAGCGCGATGGGTCCCCAGGCGAGGGTGTCGTCTTCGAGGCTGCGGGGCGGGTGAGGCGGCACCGCGTGCCACGCGGCCAGCGACGGGTGCACACCCACGTACGTGCGGTCGACATTTGTGGCGGTTCGGCCCTTTGCTTCACGGCGGGGGCCCGGCAGGAGGTGACCTCCGTTGAAAGCAAGACGGGCCGCAAGGTCGCCGCGGGTCCCGTGCCAGAAGACCGTGGGCGTGTCAGTGGTAGGAGCACGGAGGTCCCACGTGAGGTAGGGGAAGATCGTCTCGCCTGAGTTCCCGCCCGAGTCTTCCAGCACCCAAGTGAGTCGGTTCGGGGGCCTCTGCATGATGTCAGTCCACGGCGCCAGCGCTTGGAGCGTTGGGTCATGGGTGAATCGAGGATGGTCGTGGAGTCGCAGGGCGTCTTCGATGTCCTCCGTGGTCACGCCACTGTTACCAAGCGCAAAGCCGTTCTGGTACAGGGAGGTGAGGATGCTCGTCGGCGGGACGGGGACCGCTGGGTCGCGCTGGATGGTGCTGCGTAAGTTGCGCGTCGGTGGCCAGAGGGCTGGGTGGGGCGTCTGCAGGGCCTGAAGGCGCCTGGGGCCTGACGGGTGATGCGTGGCGTGCTCGCCGTCGTGGTGGTTGGGTGTCCATGTCGGAAGAGGAACCACGGGCGTTGCTTGCATCCACTTTGTCGTCGGGCGCTCCGTGCACGCCGTCGCCGTCGAGGGTGCGCTCACGTGCTTCACTTGCCTCGGCGTCGGTGGCCTGAGCTGCGTCGGCTTCGCGAGTCGGCGGGTTGCCAGAGGCCGCGCCGCTTGTGGGGCCGTCTCGCGGGGACGGGCTGGTCGACCGTGGCGTGACAGACGAGGCTCGCGATACCGCGGCAGTGACTTCAACGATGGCGGCGGTGGTGGCGGTGGTGACATCGGCGACTGCTGCGGCAACTGCAGCGGCGTAGTGTTCCTGTAGCAGCGGGTGTCGAAGGGGATGCACGTGCTGGCTCTCGGGGTCGTCGGGATGCGTGCGCGGAAGCGTGTGTGGGGCTTCATCGCGCGGGCTCCTGATCGGTTGGCAACAGCGGAGGCACCACTGGGCCGTGGGTGAGTCCAGGACGCGCGCACAGATGCGGGCTCCCACGTGTCCGACGGCTCCTTGAGCGAGAAGTTTGGCGCCGACCAGGAGGAGACCGCAAACCACTCCGCCTGTGGCGATAGCTCCGAGTTTGCCGCTGGCCCATTTCAAGGCGCCCCAGAGGCCAGACCCGACTGCGCTGGCTCCGCCCGAGACAATGTCTCTGAGTTTGGCGCTGGTCCACTTGAGAAGACCCCACAAGGCGGGCGCGGCGTCGTATGCTATTGTGCGTCGGGGCGTAGTGGACACGGATGGGCCTGGTGCCGCAGCTTCTCGGCGTCGTCGCTGCCGGTAGCTGGGGTCTCGGCTCGGTGTCGGCAGGTACCCGTCGATCTGGTCCTGGTACGGCATGGCTACCAAGATGGCGTACGTGACCGCGAAGAGGCAGATGAGACAGCCGCAGCGTCGAGAGGCCGCTGCGCTGTGCGGGGCCTCCTGGGAGCCGCTGGCGTCGGGGTCCGCGTCCTCGATGGGATCGTTGTCGAGGCCAGCCTGCCAGTGGTCGACGGGACTGGAGTTGGAGTCAGTCGAGTTAGCTCGGCGGACGTGCGGGACGGGGTCCTGCCACCTGAGGTCTGAAGACGCCCAGGTCCAGCCAGTGCTGCAGCGGGGCTGAAGCCGCCACTGCGCGGGCTGGTGGGAGCTGGCGGTGCGGTGGCATGGCCTGGCTCGTCGGCGGCGGTGGCACCTTCGGCGTCGCTGAGCTGTGCGCTGGGGTCGGCCTGGGCCGAGTTGTTGGGCGCACTGCTGCGCGACAGGGGGCGCCCTGTGTGGGGATCGCTGTCACGGTCGCGCTGGGCAGCGTCACTTGGCGGTGGCGTGCCGTCGGGGTCCTGGGTTTCCGTGTCGTGGATGGAGTCGTTCTGGCTATCGTCCGACACGTGGAACGATTCCAGGGATATGTTGCTGATATCGCTGGCAGCTGCGTGCTGGAGCAGAAGCGGTTCAGCGTCGGCCGCGGGCTGGTCACACGTGGCGTTTTGGGCGGGGGGGCCTGCGGGCGGTGGTAGGTTTAGCGGTTCCATCGGTGCCGCGGCGAGCTCCGCCTCGACAAGCGGCTGCAGGTCTGGCGGGTGGTGCGGGATCGCATCCACGAGATACGCCAGGGCGTCTTGGTCGGGCGGAGGGAGGCCTCTTGGCAGCAAGGCGCGGGCCCGTGAGAGGTATGGCGGCAGTGGTGCCGCGAAAGCCTCAGGGCCGACGAGCTGGGCACGAGCGCCCTGGTATTCCAGAAGGAGGCCAAGGTAGCGGGTGGGGTACTCGTGGCTGCCCTGAATACGAGTGAGGTTGCGGTTGGTGCGCTGTCTGTCGGGGCCCGCTCTGTGCCTGATATCCTCGCACATGTCGACCGCGGTGCGGTGGCGCAGGGCGTCGTTTTTCTCCGCGGAGTCCTCCTGGAAAAGGTGGTCGTACTGTGGCAGATGGAGCGTCGCCAGGACGTGCGGGACGCAGTCCTCGAGCCATGCCCAGTAAACGTCCTGATGGTCCTCACCTGGTGCCCACTCCGCGGCGCACGGGATGAGCCGTGCTCGGATGTTCATCAGGTGCCAGAAGGCGGGGTCCTCATCAGGTTCACCCCTGGCGCACAGAGGGGAAGCGGGACTCTCTGTGTTGCTGGTAGTCAGGCCGTGTGCGTGGGTGCTAAGCACGGCCATACTTAGCAGCCCACATAGCGTGTTGGGCTCCACGGTGATGCACAGGTAGGGCACGAGGAGCCAGATGGCTCGCAGCGAGGCGCCTGTGGTCTGTGGGGGCCACGGTGGAGCCGACTGCGGCGCTGGCTCAGCGGCGTGGTTTCCAGCGTGGCACGGCCCACCGCTGTCAGTAATGTCGAAGCTGTCAGGTCGGCACGCTGTGGGGGTGCGACACTCTGGAGGGTACACGGTGCGACGTACGGCGGCAGGCGTCGTGGTCGGTGGTAACTCTCGCAGGTGGTCGTGCGCGGCGCGCGTTGCTTCATGCGGGGGCGGTGGCAGCCAGGGCACTGCTGCGGGGCTGAAGCCGCCACTGCGTGCCTGGGCCTTGCCAGCGGCCCTGTCGAGGATATGCTGCACGACGGTCGAGGACAAGCTGAAGACAGGGTGCCATCGAGGATATGCTGTACGACGGTCGACCGCAGGCGTCGTATTGAGTGATGGTAGCCCTCGTTGCTGAACTTGCATGCGGTGCGAGGCGTGGCCGGAGGACGCAGGAGTCAGCTCAGCTGCGGCAAAATCGGCGGTCGACTGCGATGCATGTGTCGTAGTTGACGAGGGCGTGCCCGTAGGAGACGTGCTGGTACTCGGCGTAGGCATAGTAGTAGCCGTCAAAGTCCCAGGGGGGCAGCGCGTGGGGCAGGGCCCCTGGTGCTGCTCAGGCCAGGCGCTCGCGGGGGCGCCCAGCAGCCCGGTGCCGCACGGGCCAGCGGCGGCGGTGCTGTTCACGATCGGGTCCAAAATGGCGCTGTGATCGTATTTGTAGATGCTGTCATCGTAATGGTAGAAGTACGTCCTACGCTCCGCATGTCGCAGGAAAGCCTCTCCTCCGTGCTGGGGCGCACCGCCTGAAGACGGGTGTGCTCCAGCCAGCGAGGGGAGGGCCAGGCCGCAGGCGAGGCGCCGCATGATGGCGAGGCCTGGCGGGCGGCGCGAGCGATGAGCAGAAAGCTGCGTGGCAGCACACGTCCTCATACACCCCTGAATGCTCATGTACATCGCTACAATCACGCCCCCTGCAAGACTACGGGTGTCCCTACACCAGAGAGCTTGCGCGTGCTGCTGCCAAAACAGACATGATGTAACAAGAAAGAGATACGACGCGAAGAGGGGAGCGGTGCCTCTGAAGGCGCTTCCTCGGAGGGCTGAGGCGGGCTCTCTGAGGCACCTTCAATACGGGACCTGGGTGGCCCGACCCTTGTCCTTGCCTTTGTCGGCCCCTGGGGGCCCCGTCCCTGGGGTGGCCTGGCCTGGCTGGTCGGTCGCACTGCAGGCTGCCGCGGGCTCTGCGGCCGCTGCGGCTTCCTCCTTCTTAACTTCCAGAGTGGCCGCTTGTGGCAGGTGGATGGTGCCTCCCGTGAGGTGCCCGAGGAGGGTCTGGATGTCGCCGCGCAGTGCAGCGGCGTCGGCGGTTGCCGTCTGTTGCTGGGTGGCGACGGTGGCAAGCCCCCGTTCCAGCCCTGAAACGTGCTCCGTGAGTGTGGCCTGGGAGGAGAGAACGCCCGCAAGCTGCATCTGCATGTTATCCACCGTGGTGGCTAGTAGCTCGTGCTGCTGTCCCATGTGCTGGATGCGGGTCGTGGCAGCATCGGGCGGTTTAGCGGCCGATGCGAAGCGCTCGCCGAAGGTGTTGAGTTCGTGGGAGGCCTCGCTGTATTCATCGCCTGATGAGAGGATCTCGACGTCAACGACGTCACCTGGTACTTCGGCGGCTGTGGCAGCGGCGCCTTCGGTGTGGCCCCCTCCTTCCGCCGCGGCCGTGCCAAGCCAGGGGTCGTGGCCACCTGGTCCTGGGGCGGCCGTCGGTTCAGCGGCTCCGTCCGTGCCGTGAGGGGGCGCAGAAGTGCTGCGGCCTGGGGCGCGGGGTGGCCTTGCGGGCGGCGTGGCGTCACGTTTCCCGCTGGAGGAGCGGTGGCGCTTGGCTAAAGGCTCCTCCTTGGGGGTCAGGAGCGGTGCGACGCCCTTGCCTTTGGGCGTGGCAGTCATGAGGTCGTGGAGGTAGGGGCTATGGGCCGCTTTGGTGAGGAGTGTGCCGGTGGCGGGGCTGAAGCCGCCACCACCGGCTGGCGGCGTCGCAGGCTCTGTGATGGTGTAGGCGTGACGATGGTAACGTTGTCCCGCTTCGGCGCCACCTCAGCCAGCGGGGCCTCGGCGATGCTCCACGGGATGGAGCACCCCGCGACCTGCACCGTATAGGTGAGTGGGGGCCGATGGGCGCGCACTAGGGCAAACTGGGCCGCAGTGGATGGGTCCCAGGCGGTGTGGTAGACCTCACAGTCCCATTTGACGGACGGGCCCGTGAGAGTCTTGGCGAGCTGGGTCAGCGTGGCGTGGCGTGACGCAATGCCAGTGATGCGGTAGCGCGTCTTGGCGAGGGTGGCCTCGCAGCCGCGGATGCTGACAGCGGCGGCCTTGGCGACGTCAGACCCCCGCGGAACACGGATCCCAGCAGGCCTGACTTGCCGTGCCTGACGACTCCCAGGGCCTTGAGCTCCACCGACTTCTGGAACGCGTCTGCCATCGTGATGGGCTGGTCCTCAGGGAACCACACGGTCTGATACTTGTCGGCGGTGGGCTCGTCTGCACCTTCGTTGCTGAGGTCGTAGGTGGCACCGAGTTGCCCTGATCCCGCCAGGACCTTGTCGACCGCTTGGAGACTGACGCCGAAGGTGGCAGCCAGGGACCTCTTTCCGACGCCCGATCCAAACCTGCCTAGGCTTTTGCAGGGTTCGAGGATGGTGACGGCTTTTAAGTTGCCGTGGAAGAGGGCCTTGAAGGTGTCCTGGAGCTGGCCATCGAGCTCCTGGCGGCGAGCGTCTTTCTTGGACTCCTTGTGATTTTGGCGCGCCTTGTCCTGTGGAGCGGAGTCGCCTCGAAAAGGGCCCTTGGCGCGTGGACCACCGTTCACGGGGGCACCTCCCGAGAACTGGTCCTCGAAGGCCTGGTGCATGGAGGGGACTGCGGCAATGGCCTCGGTCTCGTGTATGGTCGCCCGAATCCAGCAGACGTGGTCGGCAGGGTCGATGGTGGCGACGGCTACCTTTTCCGTGCAGGCGACCTCCTTGGAGCCCAGCTGGTACACGATCACGGGGACGTGCGTGTGGACCACTTTGGGCGCCTTGGGGTGGCGCTTCAGGACGGGGACGGCGAGCTCGGCACCGACGTAGTTGTCGTTTTTCGGGCCCATGACAGCAATCGCGAGCTGGCCCGTGGCTCGCTTGCCCTGCCCGAGGTGGTGTTGCAGCAGCCGTTCGCCACTCTCGAAGTCGTGGGGGCTGATGCTGGGCTTGTACGTCTTGCCGTCGTCAGGCGAGGTGGGTTCGGCAAGAACAGGGACCTTCCAAAAGGCAGGGTCCAAGGCGATGAATTGGGTGTCCGCAGCCTGAAGACGTGCGGAGCCCGATGGTGGGTGCGATGTGTCACCGCCAGTGCGCTTAGGCTTGCTGCGCTGGTAGTGGTCGAGCGTGTAGCTGATCTGGTTGGCGGCGCACATGCGGATAAGGGCGCTGCCAAGCTTCTTCGTGTTGGACTTGTGCATGTCGTACTTTGCCTGGAGCTCGTCCGCGTTCAGTTCGGCTAGCCCGTTATAGGCGGCCGTGGGGCGGTCAGACCCCGCTTGCCTGAACGCTGCGATGCAGTCCTGCTTGCGTTGAAGGAGGGACCCTTCAGCAGCAGGGCGCGTGGGGCGGGAGCTCGGAGGCTGCTTTGAAGAGTGACGGCGCTCCGGCTTCTTGGGGGCCATTGCTGCGGGCACTCTGGTGCGGAGAGGTGACGCGAATCAGTAGGGTCCTGTTGGGACCCCTCCGGTCTCGCGAGGCCTGGGAGTCTGACTCCGAGGCGGGGCGCTTCGCGTCGTAGCTGCGGTCTGAGTGCAGAGCACTCTCGAGCCGAGAAACTGCCAAGAGAGAGAGAGAGAAAGGCAGCCCGAGAGGAGAGAGGCATGTAGAGAGAGAGGGGGACCCCAGAGAGAGGAGAGGGGCAGGGAAAGGGAGAGGCAGAGACCAGAGATGAGGGCCTAGAGAGAGAGAGGACGAGAGAGCAGGAGAGAGAGAGAGAGAGGCGCTCAGTCACATTGAATCCATGATTCGTCCTACCGAGTCCCTCCACCAAGGGAGCGCCAGCAAGGAGATGCACATATGGGGATCCCCACGCAGTGAATAATTGTGAAAAAATTGTAATACATGATCAATATATGGTCCAAGGTATGTTGTTTTCAAATACAGGGCATGTTTTAAAATACATAGTTTTTTGTTGAAAAGCAAAAATTTGATACATGATCCATATATGGGTAAATGTAAACATGAACTCATCGTTGTTTTTGATACTAAATCCCTGCATGTTTCATGCATGGTCCGCACGCGGAGCATGCATCAAAAACAGCACTGTAAGCTGCGGCTGGCAAATTCTGGACGCCCGAGAAGGGCACGGACAAAAAATGGGTACAACGCCCAACAACAAAAGGTTGTCCCAAACCAACAGCGGCCGCTGTTGGGCAGGCAACCTTCTGCACCGCCGCGGCGGCGCGGACAGCGAGCCCTGTGCAAAATGAACAGGAGCTGCTGTTGGTGTTGTACCATTTTGTTCCGTACCCGTGTCCCTCGTGCCGAGAAATAAGATCAATCAAATCATCACTTCTGAAATCTGGGCCGGCTTCCTGGAATCGTCTTCAGAGTCTGGGCCAGCCTCTGGCGGTTGCCGCTGGAGGGGCGGCTGTGCCCCAGAAGCTGGGCCAGCGTCTTCCGCGAGTTGCTCGAGAAACGCTGGCCCAGCTTCTCAGGAGGAGGCTCTGCAAATCAAATGCTCGACCACAATACATTCCAACCACTCCTCTTGACCCAGGTGGTATAACGATCTTGTTCTCTCCTCGTCCAAAGCCCCTGTTCCCTGTGGGGAGGGGTGCCCTGCCCCTTTCCCTCCCCGCGGTCTGCTTGGGGGGGTCGCGAACTGTCAGGGCGCCCAAGATGGCCCAAGATGGCTGCAGGGAGGGCGTGCGATGCTCCAAGATGGCCTTCGAGTCGAGATGGCTCAAGATAGCCGAAGATTGCTCAACTTTGCTTCCAACATGCTCCAAGAGGTCTCCAATACCTCTCCAAGACGGTTCCCATTGCTCCCGGAGTCCCCAAAGGATCCCCCCGAGAGGCCGACATCTTTCAACCACCAAACAGAGATACATGAGTTGTGCCTTCTCGCCTTTTCGCTTCTGATGCGCTTTCGAGGCCTCAAGGTGGCCCCAAGGTGGCCCATGAGCCCCAAGAGAGGCCCAAGAGGCCTCCCAGACGGCCCCAAGAGCACCCAAAAGCGTTTTTAGACCGCCCCAACAAGGCCCCAACCCAGGTCGGGGCCCCCAGCTTGTGTTCGATGGCCTCTAAGATGGCCGCAGGAACCCCAAAAGGGCCCCACGAGCAGAGGGCGCCAAGACCCCCCGGAAGAGCCCCACGAGGACCCCAAGAGCCCCCCCAAAAGCCCCAAGGGGGCTCCAAGGGGCCCGAAGAGGCTCCCCAAGGCCACCCCCTTTGCTCCCAGGAATCTCCCTGTTCACCCCAGTTGCCCGCTTTGCTTCACCACATGTGTCTGTTCGTCCCGTTTCCCCTGTCCCCCCCCCCCGGCCTTGCCCCTGACTCCTTGTGCAATCAGGGCCCCGTCCCCGAGGGGCCCACAGTCTCCCCGTCCCCCCGAGAGGTGGCCGGTCTCGGTCTCGCGCTGAGCCCCGCCCCGGGAAACTCGCTCGCAGCTAGCAAGGGGCTTCGTGCCGCAGCTCCGCTGGCGCGCGCGTGGAGTGCGCCGCAACACCGCTCGAGGGCCTATGCTGAGCAGAAGCTGGGGAAACCAAAAGGAACCGATACCTCTACTCCCCAGACCTCTCCTGGGGTGCACTCCGACCAACCGTACTCTCGAGGCGAAACCAGCGGTGACGATGAGGGGCTTCCAGGGGGCCCAGGAGGCGAGGGAAGCGTAGCGGTATGGGTACCTTTCCTTGAGCAGAGACCGACCGACCGACCGACCTGCCAAAATGCTCTTAGAGCACAAACAACTCCGAAGAGCAATGACATGCTATCTGAAAATAAACCGATGCATTTTAGCAAAACGGCTTCAGGCGTAAGTGTTCTGAGAACGTCTCGTGAAGACCACAAGAGGTTCTTGGAACACTCCTCGGTGGGCCCACAGGCAGGCCGAGGCGCTTCGCCACTGCTGGACTGCTTCCTCCGACGAACCACGCTCACCTGAGCAGGGGTTCCCCGCTTGCACGGGTGGCCCGATGCACCCCGCTCCGAGAGAAGGCTCCGAGGGGGGGGGGGCGGCCGACGGGCCTCCGTACCCGAGGCGACGAGGAAGGGCCGCGCGCTCTGCCAGCCCCCCGCGCGGAAGTGGCCTGCGTCCCGGGCCGCCGCGGCGACGCGCGGGGGGGAGGATTTTGACCGGCCGGCCAGCGCAGGAAGAGGAGGAGGAGGAGAGGGAACGACGCTGGCAAGCAGGAGGAGGAGGAGGCGCGTAGGAGGAGGAGGCGCGTAGGAGGAGGAGGCGCGTAGGAGGAGGAGGAGGAGGAGGAGGAGAAGGAGGAGGAGGAGGAGGAGAAGAAAAAAAAGAAGAAGAAAAAGGAGGAGGAGGAGGAGGGGGAAAATGAGGGGGGGAGGAGATGCAGGAGGAGAAGGAGGAGGAATGCGACGTCTGGAGACTCGATTGCCCTCAGAGCGTCAGTACCCCAGGGGGAGCTAGGCTGGTCAGCAGGAGGAGGGGGCACGTAGGAGGAGTCAGACGAGGAGAAGCGTAAGAGAAGCAGGAGGAGGAGCAAGAGGAAGGGGAGGGTGACCGTTACCGTTACCGATGGTGCGTGGTGACTGGCAGCAGGGCTAGGCACGCGCAGCAAAGTTACAGATCAGGGAACCTCCCTCCAGATTTCAGAGGCTTCCTTTTTTTCAGGTTCCCGAGGGTTTCTTCCCCAGCTTCCGTTGGTGGGCCACAAGGGTCCTTCAAACCTTGCGGGGAAAAACCACAATGCCGACCACAAACTTCACAAACAAAAACTCCCCGAAGAGAGGCAAGTTGGTGAGGACGGCGGCACAACTCAGCAACAGGATGATCGAGACCCCCACCCATTCCGCCCTCAGGAGGCCCCAAGTCAGCAGGAGGGCCCTCATAACCTCGCCGCGGGTCTGGTGCCTGCCGCGGGGGAAAGGGCACGAATTCGTTGCAGAACTTCAGAGCGAGGCTTACAGACAGTAGGCCAGAATTCGCACAGAGGGCCTCGCTTGCTAAAAAAACGGGCACCGAGGGAGCACTTCAACGTCGTAGACTTTACGACACAGTTGTGGCCCGAGCCCCGCAGCCTACAGAGCCTCTCGCCAAGGCTGCGCACTAAAGTCTTCGCACGACAGCATTGCGGGCGATTTCGGGACTCACGGTCCGAGGAAGACAGCACCTCCCTCTGCACAGCAAGGAGGCGTCCAAGAACCTTGGAAGCCCGCATCAGCCTGGATCGCGGTCCTGGGGTGGGGATCTGACATCTGGCCAGCATCAACGGCCTTGCCCGCGGAAAAATCAGCAACCCGGTTAAGATAGACCTCCTCATGGCGTCATGCACATATGGAACATTTGGGACTGGGTGGGGTGACCTTCAACGGCGCCGCCACGGGACCTCAAGGTCATCTGGTAGACTGCCCAGAGATCCAACATGGAGGATTTCGCTTTACGCTTGAAGGACTTCCTGACACCCCGAACCACAGACAATCACAGCGCACCTTCACATGACCCGTGGACCTTTCGAGCAACTGGATGAGAGAAGAAAGCTCGGCACGGCCAGCGGTCTGCACCACGGTGGGCAAGGTCCTGCTGGGAATTCCACCCATACGTGAATCGGCGCCTTGGTGGACGACCGCCCAGCCACAGCGCCTGAGTCTCCAGTCCAAGTGATGCGCACCCCCCGACCCATCGATCGCCCAAACCCCTCCGTGTATCTTGGCTCCGTTTCCCAACGCCCCCCATCCCCATCCCTTGTGCACAGGCGCAGGGAGGCGGCCACAACGGGCACTGAGAGGCGGCAGACCGCGGAGCCAGAAACTCACAAAGCCGGGATCGGCTACAACATCAGCTTTCAAACTGTCCGGTCGGCCGATCGCAGAGTCGATGATATCGCCATTGCATCTACACTGCCAGAACCGATGCAGCGCGGTATCAGGAGCAAGGCCACATCTAGGGCAGAGGCCTGAAGTGGCCGAGTCATAGCCTGCACATGCGAGTCGGTCTTCAATCCAAAAACCAGCGGTCAAAACGTTGCGAACCATACCAGCGGCCTCAAAGGAGCCAGCATCGTCGAGTTTTATTTTTTTCAACGCTTAACGAGGGACAATGAAATGAATTCCCCCTTCCAAACCTGATCCTAAAAATGCTTGGAAGCCGTGCTCCATGACAGCCCGAAGCACAGGGCAATCAGCTCCCGCCACAGCTGATGGGGGAAAGCGTCGTCGCTGAGGCGCGGCCACGCGTCGCCGGGGAAGATCCAGCAGACAGGGCCGCGGGGCGCAACGCCTAAGTCGAGGAGCACAGCGAGGGGCCACCCTTGGCCGAGCTGTCTATTCCCAAGGCCAGGTCGCGCAGGCCCCAGGGGTCCACCAACCCGAGCACATGGCCGCTTGAGCCCTCATAGATTGGATCTGCCCCCCAGCGAGACCTAAGACCTGGTGACTCCAGGAACCGACCGCCAGAACCCCTGGTTTGTAGAGCTTCCTAGCCCTGCCAACAAGACGACTCAGAAAGGCGACCGTCTTGGCCTTCTTGGAGGCCCGGCAACGCCGCTGCTTCAATTTAAGAGTGAGCCTTTTCTTGCCAGCCGTCATCATGGCCCCCAGATCACGCGCCGAGTCCTGGAGCTTGATAGGGAGGCCAACTGCTCTAAATCTCGCCGCAAGCTGCCTGCCAAGACTGCTGTGGCCAAGACTGCTGCGCACCCAAGGCTCTGAAGCTGGTGGGTGAGACGCGCGGCGGCAGGAACGAGGGCGGCAATAATGTCAGGTTCAGTGCCACGGTGGGATTGCGTGATGTCATCAACGCATCCTTTCACCTGCACTGGCTTGCAGGGAACCGAAGCACAATCAGGGATATCGGAAACGTAGATGTTTACCCAGGAGATGGTTTGCATACAGCCGGCTAAGATACCATGCCCCCTTTCAATGATATCCAAAACACAACCACCAACTTCAAGGATACGTGGTGCTTCATGAATAATGATGCCTAAGTAGAGCAAGTGCAAAGGAGACTCCATCTTTACCGCGAGCTCGATCAGCTTGCGCGGAATCACAGGGTCGAGAAATCGGGCCAGGCCCCAATGCGCACCAACCGAGCACAGGCCGAGCATTCCGGCGACCTCGTGTCCTAGCTCTCGCAAGAGAGCAGCCTGAAGGCCACTAGATCCTCGCGTGAAAATGCCCCCAAAATTATACCTTTCCCGACTCCACTTCCCCAAATCGTGGTTGCGAGATGTGCAATAAACTCGACAAAGTGTGGGGAATTGGCACATTGGCCTGCCACATTCCATACTCTTAGGGGTGAGAGCAATCGCGCTCAGCAGGACCTGAGTAGGCCGCGCCAGCTGCCGCTCGGACTGGGCGAAGAGACGAGCGCACCCCACAGCCGCATCCCTGGGGAGGTCCAGGAAACTACGGGGGGCCCGATGGTCAAAACCAACTGCAGCCTCAGCCGAGAAGCATCTGGCTCCCCCCGAAACATCAGTAGCGGTGAGCGGTTCAAGCTGCCCGCAGCAAAGCTCAACGCAAGGGGCCTCAGGGTGTCCAACACCCCCGACAGGTTAGCTCTAGCGCCGGGGGAGTCCCAAACGCGAATCCAAAATTCATAGCGATGCTGCAGCATGTCCGCAGGCAGCTGTGTAACGCCAGCTGGGGGATCCAAAACCTGGGGGGCGCCCCCTAAATCGTGCTTCAACAGAGCATGAACCTTCTTGGCGCTCTTGGGGAGGGACACCAGCAGCCAATTGTTCATCCCAGCTTGAGAGGGCGCCCGCGTTGCTGACCACGCAGCTCGCATGCAGGAAGAGATCACATCAGACAGGTCGTCAAGCATGGCCACTTCCGTGGGCGCCTCGCTCAACTGGGCCTGCCACCGTTCAAGGCCATGGGGAGAATCACAGTGGAGATACAGGCCAATCTTATCAGTGAGGCTGTGCAAATGAGCGCCTGTGCGGTTGATCATGCGTGTGGATTTCCTTATCAAACTCATACGGTACTCAGACCATCCCTGAGACACGTGGGCCCAAAAGGCCATGGCAAGTTCACGAAAACTCGGGCCTTCGGGACCCCTCCGAGCAATGGCGGCGGTCTTGAAGGCAGGGAAATCTCCGCGATGAGCACAGCCATCTTTCAAGCCGCGAGCGACCGCACGGGACTCAAACATGGCCTCGGTCGCCCTGGGTCAGAGCAGGTACTTACTGGTAAGGTCGTCGTTCAGATGATCCCTTAGGTGCGACGGAAGAGCAGACTGAAAAAACTGCGGTGCGACCGCCTGTCCTCGGTCAGGTAACTGCACCAAAATCTGGCTCCAGGGCAAGTCAGGGCCACTGCAAACTGGAACAGGAAGAGGGCGCAGGCGTTTCCGCATGGTTTGTGCACGAGCTTCATGTTTCAGGGGTACCGCGAGACATGCGCGGGTCTTGATGGGGCTCGGGGTATAGGTAGATACTGAAACGTATTCTCCAAGATCAGCGGAGACAATCACATTGTCGATCAAGGTGCCACGCCCCTGGGTACAAGTCACTTCCGCGCCAATAGGTGCAAGATCACGGGCTCGCGCAAGTTGTGGGAAACCAGAGAGAGTCAGATCAGCTGGTGGAATGTTAAGGTCACCCATGAGCATCGAAGGAATGGTCAAGGTCCCCAAGAACGCAGCAGCGGCCCGCATTCGTTCGACGTTGCCCCCCGAAAAGCCCAAGTCCGAGAGAAGGCAAATCACCCCCGCAACAATCACACACGATTGTGTTCTGAATTCGAAAAGTGTAAATCCGGGCCCATGCCGAAATCTTGAACGCCCGAGCAGCACGCCAGAAACTTCCGAAAGTCCTCTCGAAACCATCCCCCCCACTCCTCCACGGGCGCCCCGTCCAGGCGAAGGGAGGGCAGTAGTCAGATAGGGCCCCCGCCCCATCTGGGATGCGTCGCGCTTAGCTCAGGCCAAGCCCTCTGGCCTCAGGTGATGTTCAGCAACAGAGAACCCGTCGCACAGCGGCTTGATCTGCTGCAGGGAAGTCATCGCCATCTGGTTCCATGACGCGATGTTGCAGAACAGGAAATCGATGCTGTCCACGCTCATCCGCGCGAGCTTGGACTTGCCATAGGTGCTAAACCTGCTGCTGCGCCAGGCGCAGCAACTGGGGCGGCACCTCCAGGAGGAGCCACGGGCACGCCAGCTGGAGCGCGGGCGGGTGCCACAGGAGGGGCGCCAGCGGGCGCGCCTGATGCAGCAGCAGGGTGTGGAACTCCAGCTCCAGGTTGTAGCTATTGCAAGGCCTTCTCGAAGGATGCAGACTCATATTCTCGGACCGACTTGAGTCCCTTGGCAGCCTTGATGGCAGACTGCTGCTGCATGAGCTTCTCCATGCGGCCCAAGTATTCCGTACTGAGCGCGGTCGCAATCCTGCGCGCCCGTAAAGTATCCAAGTATTGTCGGTTGGTGTCCTCAGTGGTAGCGTCACTAGCACCATCGGGCATACCACCATCATCAATATGTAATTTGAAGTCACGGATCTGCTTCCAAAACTCGTAGCGGGCGTTATTGGCCGTGCACAAAGCCTGCAGCATCTGTTCGTCCGTGTACTTAAAATTGGTAGGGATAGCTGGCATGGCCGCTGCAGCCGCCTGCGCAGGCTGCTGCGCGCTCGGAGCAGCAGGCGCAGCGCGCGGGGCGGCAAGAAAACACCGCAGGAACGCGAGAAAACACCCAGGAACTGGAGCTTGACCGCGCGCAGCAAGTTCAGGTGGTTCTGGAGAGCGAGCGGCGGCAGCAACAGCTTCCCGTTGAGCCACCGCCGCAATCTCACGCCCAGCACGCTCATCAGCCATGGTCTGGTTACAGTACTCGCCAGGATCGAAGCTGTCCATCTCCTCATACGCAGCACGATGGGCCGCTGCGGCTTGCTCCAACTGGCCCACTGCCTCTGCGTAGGAGGCCGCGGTGTTCGCCAGGGCCTCCCTATGGCGGACCGCAGCCGCCAGGCGCTGCTCAACCTCATGCAATGCCAACCTCTCTGCCTTTGAGTCTCTCCCCACTGCCGGAGCAAGGGCGGCGCGTTGCTTGGCGACCTTTTTCTCGGGAGGGGGAGGGGGAGTGGGACGAGGAGGGGTATATAGCGAGCGATCACAATGATCCTCACCGAAGACAGTGGCCTGCCCAGGGTGGCGCACACCCAACCGCCTACGCCACCTGGGCAGGCTGGGGGACGACGGGAGGCGGAGGAGGGCAGGCGGGGGGCGGGAGAGAGGCTGGGCGGCGCCTGGCGGCGAGGGACGCCTCCACGTCTGCGCCCAACGCGACGGCCCCGAAAGGCGCCGCACGACGCGCGCGCGGGGCCGCGCTCGCCGCTCTCTCTCCTTCCCCCCCCTTCGCCCGAGCCCTCTCCTTCCGCTCCTTCCCCCAAACAAGGCTGCCAGGGACCTTACCCTGGGCGATCCTCTGAAGATTATGAGACCCCGCCTTCTCGAGGCGGCCCGAACACTCCTTACTCAGGTCTCTAAGGTGCTGGGTCGAATACGCTCCACATGTAAGGCACCACAAAACATTGGCCTCAGGCCAATACGCCAGAGCATGGGAGGGGTCCACAAGACGACTTCTGACACAGACCGCAGCCGTCGGACGAAAAACCGACCCAGACCAGACCATGGGAGTGCACGGCGAATTCAGAAAAGCCGTTAAATCACGGCTGGTCGAACTGCACCCACATTTCTGACACCGCGAGAAATCCCCACAAACGATAGGGCACGAATGGGTGGTCCGAGCCGCCGCCGAGCGCAAAAGCTGGCGAGCCGACCTCCGAACCTTCACCTTAGGGGGTCGGGGAGGCCGACGGCCTTCGTGCTCCAAAACATCAGACATCACATCCAAGATATGATTCTGCACTTTCCGAGCAAGACCATCCGCAAAGCGGACGGGCGCCGAAACTCCATAGGGCACCTGGACCTGGCTCGCAAAATGGCCAGCAACGAAGTCGGCCACAGCATTCGCCAGGACAACTCCAGGATTCAAACCCCGACGGACGGCATCATCCACACTGAGATGGCTCGGAATCTGCACAAGAGCCACATCACCGAGACGCTCCAGAGCACTCTGGACACGGCTCCACAAATCAGAATGGGTCTGAATTCCCTTGCGGAGGCCAGCCTGGACACGAGCGAACCCTCGGGCAACATACGCCGAGTCCGCAATATAACCCAGGCAGGCTCCATCACCCGCCGACTCTAGGAAGACCACAAGGGCCCAGAGCTCACCCCGATTCACAGACTGCTTCCCAGAGATGCCCCCCCCTTTTAAAAACTTGATGTCGGCTTCCGACACCAGGGGGGGAAGGTTTACCACATCATGGCCAAAAACCGCGACGCCCCAAGACACCCGCCTAAGACGCTGATCCTTCGTGAACTCCCCACCACTCGCGTCCCCAGCGCCCCAGATGCGAGTTCCTTCACAAGGCCCAGGAAACACACCAACGGCAGAGAGGATCGGGTCGTCGGGAGGAGGAGGGACCAACGTCCATTCGCGGGGTACGAGGCCGCGAAGCCAGAAACATGGAAGATCAATGGCAGCAGCCGCCGCCTTACGAGAGAACGCATTGTCTATTCGCTGGAATTCGGCATTGCACGGGCATTGCCAGAAACGATGAATGTCAGTCTCTGGCTCAAGCCCACACCGAGGGCAAGTGACCTCGCACTCCCCCCCACACGCCTGAATTCGAGCTCGCGTCCAGACAGCCCCAGAGTGGGACGAGGAGGGGGAGGAGGAAGAGGAGGAGGAGGAGGAGGAGCAGGAGAGAGAGATGAGGAGGAGGAGGAAGAGAGGACGAGTGTTGCAATCAACTCTCCCACGAAGCCCATCTTCATGGGTCCCTACAAGAGTGTGCTTCCAGTGCGGGAAGTTCCCCATTGAAAGACAACCGTCTGAGAATCCTCGATCGTGCCAAAACACCATTCCTGGGACTCCGACGCCGTGAATCAAGGTGACTGGCAGGCCCCGGCAATCGGGCCTTCAACGCTGCGCATTCGTGTGACTGAAGCTGCGCCCTGACGACTCAAATCGCGCCAGACCATCATTCCAGAGATTTCTACCCCACGAAACCTTCCAAGGACTGCAGATGTTTGCGGCAGCTGTGTGCGGCCAGCGAGAGCCGCCTCTTGAAAAGCAGCACCCTCCATTCCTGAAACTGCTGCAACTTGTCAAGCCGAGCGTGCGCGGCGCTGAGGGGAGAGCACAGTTAGAACACCACCCACACTCCATCCTTGAAACCGTTGCAAACGATTACGGCGAATGTGCACGGCGCTAAGGCGAGAGCATCATTTTGAAAAGGAGCCGCCCTTCATCCTTGGAGCAGGACGGCGAAAGGCGCGACCTCAGGAGCGACACTGCACGCTGTCGCGCCCCAAGCAGAAACCGAAAGAGGTAGAGGAGGAGGAGGAGGAGGACGAGGAGGAGGAAGAGGAGAAGGAAGAGGAGGACGCCACCCAGCGGGGCCCAGTCAAGCGGCCGCCACTGGAGGCGTACGACGGCGCCTCAGGGGCGAGGAGGAACGAGGAGGAGGAGGAGGTGCTTCTTTGCATGACGGCTTCGAGCGCTTCGGGGCGAGCTCTTTGTGCTGCTGTTGCGCCTGTTGACACGTCGGATCCGCATTCCTTTCGCACGGGTCACGCCGAACCAAATCAAGGACGAGCGGGAGGAGGAGGAGGAGGAGGACGAAGAGGAGGAGGAGAATGTGGAGGTCTCCCAGACACTCGGCGGATACGTGTTTGTTGCGGTTGCGGCGTTTGTCCGTTGTTAATTTCGACAAACAGAATCTGCCCCTGGCGCGCGGGCGCGCCCCAAGGCGGGTGGCCCAACGTCGGTCCAAGAAATCTGCTGTTCCTTGTTCGATCCATGACATCTGGGGACCACGTATTGACAACAGGAGAAGCAGCATGTACTATGGGAGGGGGAGGCGGACCCCGCTCAGTGTGCCAAGGTGGTACGAGGTCGATCTTGCTGTCCGCAGGCGCACGTCGAATCAGGGTTAGGTCGGGCATGTCCCCCTACAGGCGGACTTGGGGCGAACAGTAGCAAAACATATCCGAAAATAGTCAAAACCTGCCAGAGAAATCGTCCACAGACGATTGCTTTACTATTTTTGAAAATTCCTCCTGTAGAGGGACAGGCCCGACTTAAGATCAGGGTCCACGGGGCTCGACTGTGTCCATATCCACAGCCTACCGAAGTCCCCAAAGATCGGTCTCGCAGGCGGTGGATCTGCGACATGGACAGATCCCAGCCTCGGACTTCCTGTTCGTCGCCCAACTTCTTCGGACGCTGCGCCTCCGCCAAACAAAATCACTGCAGCGAGGAAAAAAATATGGAGGGGAGGCGGGGGATTCAGATTCGGGAATCCCGAAGTGCTGCGATAACAAGCCGTGCGGCGACCTCGGAATCCCAAAAGTGACCGCACGGTCCGTCATCGCACCGTTTTGTGACCCTGGAAGCCCCGCTTGCCCGAGACATCCTCGGAGAACGACCCAAGCCCCAGAACCCTGCGGTCATTCGGAATACCCACTGACTCACCCCTCGGTGCGGTCACCACACCGTTGAGGGACCCCCGATGTTGCGCTTCTGGCGATCTTGGCGCTCCCCGCAGGCCTCCGGCGGAGCCCCAGAGGCCCCCGCGACGGACCTCCAGAAGACCTCACCGAGCCGCCGTCGTCGTCGTCGTCGTCGTCGTCGTCGTCGTCGTCGTCGTCGTCGTCGTCGTCGTCGATGCCGCGGTGGCCGCTCTGCCGGGGCGCCTCTGCTGCGCGCCCGACCGTGACGCATAAGGCCGGCCGAGGGGCTGGGCGGCAGCCGCCGTGCTACCCCACAAGGAGCGCCGAATGAGGCACGAAAGGGGCCGCGCCGAGCCTCGTGCCGGGCTCAGGCCTGAGGAGCGGGGCCCGAGCAGCGGGGCCCTCCCGATCCCTCACTGGGCATTACTCTCTTGCACAGGGCCCCTAGAGAGCTCCCAGTGGGAGCTCTAGGGACCCTGTGCAAGAGCCCTCGCTGGCCCTCACTGGGCATTCTTCTCTTGCAGAGGGCCCCTAGTCAGAGCTCCCACCGCCGCGTCTCGGCACGCACCGCACCGCACTGGCAGCCTTGCCCCACCTTGCCAGCCCAGCCTCCCCCTCGCCTCCCATCCGGCGCCCCACCTCCGCCACGACCACATATTCCGGCACGCTCACACGGCACCAGCACCGCCCACCCCCCACCCACAGCCGGGCCAACTCCCCCTGTCCCACCAGCCGACGCGCCCCCTCCGCCACGGCCACGTTTTTCGGCACGCACGGCGCCGGCACTGCCCACCCACCCCCCAGCCAGGCCAGTCTCCCTCGCCCCCCAGCCAGCGCGCCCCCTCCGCTCCGACCACTGTATTTCGGCACGCACGCACGGCGCTGGCACCGCGCCCTCCCCGCTTCACGCAGCCCAGTTCCTCCCCTCCAGTCTTCCGGCGCGCCCCCTCCGCCCCGACAACGTCATTCCGGCGAAACGCACCTGCACCGCCTCCCCCCCCACAGCTTTCCCTCGCCCCCGATCCGGCGCACCACGAGCATGCACTGTAATCCTGCACGCACGCATGGCACGTTCCCCCCCCCTGGCCAGCCCAACTCCCTTGTCCCCAATCCGGCGCGCCCCCTCCGCCTCGACCACTTATTTCGGCACGCACGCACAGCACCTGCACCGCCTCCCCCCCGCCCCCCTCCCAACCAACCCAGCTCTCCATCGCCCCTCAGCCAGCGCGTTCCCTCCGCCACGACCACTTATTTCAGCACGCACCGCCCACCCCCCACCACTCCCCCCAGCCAGCCAAGCTCCCCCTCACCCCAGCCAGCGCGCCCACTCCGCCCCGACCACTTTTTTCGGCACGCACGCAAGGCACCTGCACCCACCACCACCCCTCAGCCAGCCCAGCTCTCCCTCGCCACCCTCCGGCTTGCTCCCTCCACCACGACCACTTTCTTTCGGCACGCGCGCACGGCACCAGCACCGCCCACCCACCCCCCAGCCAGCCCAGCTTATCCTCACCCAAGAGACAGCGCGCCCCCTCTACCCCGACCATCCTTTTTGCCACGCACGCACGGCACTGGCACCGCGCCCATTTCTCCCTCGTTCTCCATCCTGCGCGCCCCCTCCGCCCCGACCGTGCTATATCGTCACGCACACACGGCGACAGCACCGCCTCCCCCCCAGCCAGCCCAGCTCTCCCTCACCCCCACCTGGCGCGCCCCCTCCGCCCAGACCACTGTATTTCCGCACGCACTCACGGCGCCAGCACCACCACTCCCCCCTAGCCAGCCCAGCCTGGATTCCGCTTCAAAAGCCCATCGGCAGCGAAAAAGTGTCAATGGACAACTTATTGATTTTCCGCAGGTGTTAGGGGAATACATTGGGCTTCTTGGGGGGAGGGTGCTCCGAAAACACTTGGGGCCGTTTGGTGGCCCTCTTGGGGCCTCGTGGAAGCATGATGGGGGCCACCTTCAACCGTCCCGAGCCCTCTTGAGCCATCTCCGAGGCCATCTCGAAGCACCTACTCCTCCACCTTCTCCTCCTCCTCCTACCTCCTCCATGTGCAAGTATCATGGCACGCGTGCCACTTGTTTCAGCGTCTTGACTGTGCTCGGCAGGCCCGGCGCAACGGCTCGGCAGGCCCGGCGCAACGGAATTGCTGCCTCGCATTGGGACGCGACAGAACAGCTCGCCAGCCTCTCCTGACTACGACGCTCAAGCAGCAGCGAGAAACACAAACTTTCGCCTCTGTCACTAAAGCGGAGGATGGGCGGGAGGGAGCGAGGAGAGGAGGAGGAGGAGGAGGAGGAAGAGGAGGAGGAGAGAGGAGGAGGAGGAGGAGGAGGAGGAGGAGGAGGAGGAGAAGGAGGATGAGGAGGACGACGACGGCGCCACTGCCGACGCCGCCGCCGACGCGCCGCCGTGTCAGCAACAAGTGCCCCGGCCCCCCCCCGGGGGAGGAGGGGGGGGAGGGGGAGGAGGAGGAGGGGAGGGGGAGGAAGAGGAGGGTGATGCGGAGGAGTGGGAGAAGGAGGAGGAGGAGGAGGAGGAGGAGGGAGGAGGAGGAGGAGGGGAGGAGGAGGAGAGGAGGAGGAGGGAGTGGGGGAGAAAGTGTTGGGGGTGGGGGGGGGGGGCGAGGCCTGAGGCCAGAGGCACAGGGGGGGAGAGGGGGTGGGGCACTCCATCGCAGCGCCGCGCCGCTGTCCATCGCGTGAGCGGGGTGGACGGGGAGGAAGGGATGGAGGGGGGCAGGGCTGGAGGGGACGAGCGGACGAGCCAACGAACCAGCCTCCTACAGTCGGGAAGGGGCTCAGTGTGTGTGTGTGTACACAGGCCATGCCAGGGGGAGGGAGGAGACGCGGCTATACCAAAGCAAAAAGTTTGGGGGGACACTGGTGATTAGGAGAGCGTTTCGATATATTCGGCGGTGGGGGGAGCGACGGGGGGTATGACGTAACGCCCACCCCGCCGTGTGGCTCCAGCACCGCAGCCGGGCCCGCGCGCGACGCGACGAGCGACGAGCGACGAGAGACGACGACGACGACGACGACGACGACGACAGCGACGACGACGACGACGACGACGCGAAAAACATGTAAAAGGCGATATGCCCCACTGCGCCTGTGTGCGCCACAACGCTCGCGTGCAACACAGCACGCGCGCGTGTATACCACAGCGCCTGCGTACACCGCAACAACCGTGTGCAACGCAGCGCCTGTGTTCACCACAGTGTTTGCGTACACTACATTGCCTGTGTACATGTGTACACCGCAGCTACCATGTGCAACACAACGCCTGTGTACACCACAGTGCTTGCGTGCACCGAAGCGCTCGTGCACGCCACAGCGCGTGTCTACACCACAACATCCGCCTGCATCGCAGCGCTGGTGTACACCACCATGCCTGCGTGCAAAGGGCAGGTAGAAGGAGCATGTTGTACGTGAGGATCTGCTGCAGACAACTAGACGCCACACCACGAAAGTGCTGATAATCAAATGCGGCGTTTTTTCCCTCCTCCCTCCTCCTCCACCTCCACCTTCTCCTCCTCCTCCTCCTCCTCCTCCTCCTCCTCCTTTTCCTCCTCCTCCTCCTTTTCCTCCTCCTCCTCCTCCTCCTCCTCTTCGTCCTCCTCCTCCTCCTCCTCCTCCCCCTCCTCCTCCTTACCCCCTGTCGTGCGCGTTGGCGCTACAGCGCGCCTGCGCATCTCAGCGCGCACCGCATAATGGTCTATTGAATCGGCCCACTTAGTTCTCGGACGGCCAATTTACCTTGAGCCTCCTGGACGCAGATGGGAGGGGTTAGAGTGATGCGGGCGGACTCGGGAGGACTCGTAGATTCGAGCGGCGCTCCGTTGTCCATAAGGATTATGGTCTACTGCTTCTGTGGCATCCACAAGCGTTCCATTTTGTCATAAGGGTTTGTTCTAACATTCTATATACAACAATGGTGCTGTGTTGCACACGGTTGCTGTGGTGCACACAGGCAGTGCAATGCACGCAAGCATTGCGGTGTACACTGGTGTTGTGTTGCACACGGCTGATGTGGTGTACGCAAGCGCTGTGGTGTGCACAAGAGCTGTTGTGCCCGCGGGCACGGTGGCACAAAACTGACGCCGTGTTGCACGCGGCTGCTGTGGTGTACATAGGCGGTGTGGTGTACACAGGAGCTGTGGTGCACGCAGGCACTGTGGTGTACACTGGCGTTGTGGTGCATATCGCCACGTACATGCTGGCGCTCCCCGTCTTCCGTCATTCCTGGGAATTTCCATACGCCGCTGGCGCGAAACGTGACGTCATCGACCCCCTCCATAACCCCCCTAGATGATTGCCGTCATCGGCCCGGACAAAAAAACAGGCTTCAGCCGCGTCCGCGCGCACAACGACTATGAGCGACGAGCGACAAGCCACGGGCGACGACGACGACGACGACGACGACGACGACGACGACGACGACGACGACGACGACGACGACTGCGGACCAGACTCCTATGCGAATTCCTACGCGGACACCTACGCGGATCCCAATGCGCACGGCGGCAGTGCCCGGAGCACACTGTGGGGGGGAGCGTTACGTCACAGGGGGGAGGGCCTGACGACCGTCATGCCTCTAGCAATAAAGAAACGGTCTCTAGCCCTTTGGGCATTCAAGACCTTCTCATCCCCCCCTCCGCCCCGTCCTCCTCCTCCTCCTCCTCCTCCTTCTCCTCCTCCTTCTCCTCCTCCTCCTTCTCCTCCTCCTCCTCCTCCCTCCTCCTCCTCCTTCTCCTCCTCCTCGTCCACATGGTTCCAGCTGCCATCTCTCCTCCTAACTCCCTACCCCGTCCTCCCGCACCCCGCTTCTCTCATCCCTCCCCCCCCCATCCCAACACTGGCCTCCTTCTTCTCTCGCCTGCAACCTACTATCGCACCCCTTAGGCGGCGCTCGCAAGGGGGTGGCGCCAGGGGGGTGGCATTCTAAGAAGACCGGGGAAGCCAGAAGGTACCGATACCACAAGTTACTCCCTGGACCTCTCCCGGGGTGCGTTCTGACCAGAATTTCGAGGCGGGTCCAGCGGTGGTGACGAGGGCCTCCCAGGAGGCCCAAAAAGGGGAAAACGGAGCAAGGGTACATAGCGGTTGCTCCTCTGATCCTGGGAAGACGGGGGGGGCTCTACGAGGGCAGGGGCTGCTCAGAAGCCACTCCCGCTTCCGAGAAGCCTTCGCGGGAGCTTCTGGGGCCTTCTCGCAAGGGCCCTGCCGCCCAAAGAAGCCCCTCGCCTCTCCCCGGACGGCGGCCCCTCTCGCGCCACCCCGCTGTGTGCGCGACCGAGTCTGCGGCGGCCACTCGGGGGAGCCTCCCATACACCATCCTGTCGGCTCTTGCGAATCGACGCTAATCGACGCGCTAGATTGGCGCTAGATCGACGTGAAATCGACGCTGATCGACGCTAGATCGACGTTCATCGACGCCAGACGACGATAGATCGGCGCTACCTCATTGACTCCCAGAGGCCAATCGACGCTAGTCGACGCTAAAGACGGAATGAAGAGGGTATACCAAGCTTCCATGAGTACACCAAGCTTCCATGATTTGTTACCGGACAAGTCCTTTCTCGTAGGCTTGAGGGGGAACGGTAGGGTGGTGGACGAGCTCAGGGAGAAAACATCGAGCTTGAATCGGCGATACATCACAGACAGCTCGGCAATACGCCCTCGATTGCCAAAATCGCAAGCTCCTGGGCGGGGTGGGCTATCGGGCCCCTATCGGCGATCAATGGGCGAGTGGGGGGGGTGATGCATCCTACTCTGATCTGATCCCTTGGGGGCTTCAGGGTCATAACTCGGGCCTACGGCGGCCGTTCGGGACGACTCGGGCAACCCCGGAACGCTCTCGGCGAGGCGCAGCTGCTGACAGGCGTCCCGAGGCTGCAGAGTCGCCGAGAACAGACCGAAACGCCCGAAAACCTCTGATCTCGAAGTTTCGTCCCGCCTAGGCCTATCTAGAGGCCTCCTAGATGGGGTCGGAGTAGATAGGGTCGAAGGATCGCGACGTATCGCCGATACATCGGCGATACATCGGCGATGCATCGGCGATGCATCGTCGAGGCACCGGCGATGCATCGTCGACGTCAGCGATGCATCGGAGACGTCGACGTGAAGCACACCAGGCTGCACATCGAGACGCATCGACGTTGCATCGGCGATGCGGCGCAATCCTCTGACCCCATCTAGGAGGCCTAGACTATCCCGTCTAACGTTGCCCCTGAGGGCTGGCGGCAGGCGGGGAGGGGCGGGCGCCGTAACTGCCAGCGAGCTCCACCCGGAAAC
>CAUYUJ010012979.1:0-11951 GCA_963575745.1 Prorocentrum cordatum | reverse complement strand
TGCATTCCAGTGGCATGCTACGATATACGTCGGAGCCTGTTGAATTTGTCGGAGCCTTTTTCGTCTGGAAGAAGGGTAGACAGAAGATGCGGATGATCACAGATGCGCGCCCTACCAACCAGCGGCTACTACCTCCACCTCGGGTAGACCTGCTGACGGCGGAGGGCCTCTCGCGCCTCGAGGTCGCCGTGGACGGCGACCCGTGCCTGCTGGAGGACTCGAGCTGGGGTATTTTGCGGGCGCTCCGCCTGTGCCTCGGCGTCGGCGACGTGGAGAATTGCTTCCACAGGATGGTGATGCCGCCCTGGATGAGCCCCCTCTTCGCCTTCCCCGTTAGCGAGCTCCGCCTAGACTCAGTGGAGACTGTGGAGGGCCGCGTGGCAAGCGGCGATGATGTGGTGTGCCCCTGCTGCCGAGCCCTGCCTATGGGATGCTCGTGGTCGTTGTACTTCTGCCAGAACGCCAACACAAACCTGGCGAGGCAGTGCGACCTGCTGCGGGAGGCGCGGCTTGCGACCGACCGCGGCGAGCCTATGGTGTTCAGAGTGGGCGGGGCTCGGGAGCAGGACCTCTGGCACTACGCGCACGTGGACAACCTGGGCGCGCTGGGGCAGGACGCGAACTTAGTCAAGAGGGCGCTGGACGAGAAGGTGGCGGCCTTCAACAAGATGAAGCTCGACATCCACGAGGTGGAGTTCTTCGAAAGGAGGGGGTCGGCGCTCGGCGTCGTCGTGGACTGCGAGCGCCTCTGCACCTCCATCACCAGCAAGCGGCGCTGCCGCTTGGAGAGGGCCCTGGCCTACGCGCTGCAACGAGGCAGACTCTCGGGCCAGGATTTGGAGTGCCTCCTGGGCCACTGCACGTATGCTGGGCTGGTGAGGCGAGAGGTGCTCTGCGTCTTCTCCGCCTGCTACGCCTTTGTGCAGGCCAACTACTGGGAGCGGCAAGAGATGTGGGCGTCCGTCCGCGAGGAGCTCAGCTGCTTCCAGGGCCTCCTCGTCTTCCTCAGCAGCGACTGGGCTTTGCCCCGGAACCGTTGTGTCACGGCGTCGGATGCGTCCGAGAGCGGCTTCGGCGTCGCCTCCACCATGGTGGACGTCAGGGAGGTCGCTCGGGTCGGGCGCGTGGCCGAGCGGAGCCGCTTCCGCCTCGACCTGGAGCTGGCGCCGCGTCAGCGTGCTATGCGGCACGCGGGCTTCGTCGACGACAGCGGCTCCGGGCCATGGCGCCCTTCGGCGCCCGAGGAGGCATCGGACGGCGCCTGGGCCATCGACGAGAGCTTCGAGGAGGTGCCGGCCGGGTGGCTCGACCAGGGGCGCTGGGCCGTCTGCCGCAGCGGGACCTGGGATAGGGCTGAGGGCATCGCCATTTTGGAAGCCCGTGCAGTCCTTGCCTCGGCGCGCCGCCTCGCCCAGTCGCGGTGGGGCCACGACACCGGGCACGTGCATCTTTGCGACAACATGGGAGTTGTACTGACGATCTGTCGGTCTCGATCAAAAGAGTTCTCGATGCTGGCAGTCATCAGACGCATCAATGGGAGGAGGGAGGAGGGAGGAGGGAGGAGGGAGGAGGAGGGAGGAGGGAGGAGGAGGAGAGGAGAGGAGAGGAGGAGGATGGGAGGAGGAGGAGGAGGAGGAGGAGGAGAGGATGAGGAGGAGGAGGAGGAGGGGAGAGAGAGGAGGAGGAGGGAACGGAGGAGGGAGGAGGGGAGGAGGGAGGAGGGAGGAGGGAGGAGGGAGGAAGGAGGAGGGAGGCGGGGAAGGAGGATGGAGGGTCGGAGGAGGAAGGAGGAGGAGGAGGAGAGGAGGAGGAGGAGGAGGAGGAGGAGGAGGAGGAGGGAGGAGGGGGAGGAGGGGAGGAGGGAGGAGGGAGGAGGGAGAAGGGAGGAGGGAGGAGGGAGGAGGGGAGGAGGCGGAGGCGAGGAGGAGGAGGAGGAGGTGGAGGAGGAGGAGGAGGAGGGGGGAGGAGGAGGAGGAGGAGGAGGAGGAGGAGTAGGAGGAGGAGGAGGAGGAGGAGGAGGAGGAGGAGGAGGACAGGAGGAGGAGGAGGAGGAGGCGGAGTGGAGGAGGGAGGGAAAAGGAGGGAGGAGGGAGGAGGGAGGAGGGAGGAGGGAGGAGGGAGAGGAGGAGGAGGGAGGAGGAGGAGGGTGGAGGAGGAGGATGTAAGGAGGAGGAGGTGAGGAGGAGGAGGAGGAGGGCGGAGGAGGAGGAGGGAGGGAGGGAGGGAGGGAAGGACGGGAGGAGGGAAGGAGGGAGGAGGGAGAGGGAGGAGGGAGGAGGGAGGAGGAGAGGAGGAGAGAGGAGGAGGAGGAGGAGGAGGAGGAGGAGGAGGGGAGGAGGAAGGAGGAGAGGAGGAGAGGAAGCAGGAGAGGAGGAGGAGGAGGAGGAGGATGCAGGAGGAGGAGGAAGGGGGGAGGAGGAGGGAGGAGGAGGAGGAATCGAACGCGGTGATGATTTGTATACTCTTTGGGCCCGCAACCAGAGGGCCGCGCTCGCGGCGGCGGAGGCCGCACAGGGAGCCCGCCGCCCCGGCGTTGCCCGCCTCGGCAGACCCAGGCGCGGCGCGCCCAGGGCCGGGCGCTTTGCAGGCGCACGGCCCCCTTCGCGGGCAGGACTCGGGGGCAACGATGGGGGAGGGGGGAATAGGCATGGAGGGGGGGGGGGGGGGGGGAATAGGGGGGGGATAGGGACAGGAGGGGGATAGGAGTAAGTGGGGGGATTTTCCAACGTTTTCTGGACTTTTCCTCGGTCCCTGGCGGCTTTCCAGCCTCGGGATGCTCTCCAGCAGCTGCGCCTCGTCGAGGGCGTTCCAGGGGTGCCAGAATCGTTCCAAACGGCCGCCGGAGAGCTGAGTTTTGGCCCGGAGACCAAAAGGCAACGATTGGGGGGGGGGGACAGGCACAGGGGGGGATGCATCGACCCCCCATCGCCCATTGATCGCCGATAGGGGGCCCGATAGCTAGCCCCAGCCTGCCCAGGAAGGTGCGGGCTCGCTCTCGGAGGCCCAGCGATGCATCGCCGCTTCCAGGTCGGTGCACCCCCCCCCCTGCCAGATCCCCCCGTTCGTGGCCCCGCAAGGACGAGGACTCCGGCAGGCCCTCGGTCCACTCGTCGAGGCTGTTCGGCGGGGCGGGCCACGTCGTCGACGCGCGGAAGCTCAGGAGCCTCGGCCAGAGGGAGAGGTGGCTCATCGAGTCGGGCGAGGTTCAGGAGGGAAAAAAAACACAGACACAATTAATCGTCGATCCCCCAGAAAATATGGGAAAATATGGGAAGTGGGGGGGAAGACGAAAAATCCAAAAATGGGGAATCATTTTATTTGCGTGTATTTATTTGTGTGTCCCAGGGCCCCTTCAGAGGTGGCCATCACGTCAGAGGTCTTGGGGGAGGGCGGCTTCGGCGTGGTGGCCCGCGGGCTCTACCAAGGCATCGAGGTCGCGGTCAAGGCGCCCAAGCAGGACATCGAGGATGGCGTGGACGGCGACAGGGTCTGGGCGCTGTGCAACGAACTGCGAATCCTCAGGCACGTGCGGCATCCGAACATCGTCTTCCTGTATGGTGCCGTATTGGACATCGCGGAGGGCCGCGCCAGGATGTGGTTGGTAATGGAGCTCGTCTCTGGATGCGTGCTGGGCAAGTTCATGCGCAAGCCGACGGTGCTTGGCGACAGCCTGGTCCGCGCATCGCTGCTGTCGGACGTGGCCAGGGCCCTGCGATACCTGCACGAGCAGAAGCCGCCCGTGGTGCACGGAGACCTGAAGGACTCCAACATCTTCGTCCAGCAGGTCGACTCCGTTTCTGGGTGGCGCGCCAAGCTGCTGGATTTCGGCCTCGCACGCCACGTCTCGCCGAGCAGCCGGCACATGGGCGGCACCCTGCGGTGGATGGCGCCGGAGATTATCTTGGGCGCCCGCTTCCCGAACGAGGCGGTGGACGTGTTTTCCTTCGGGCGCGTGATCTTCTTCGTGGCCACCGGGAGATTACCATTCCAGGATGTGCATCGTAAGGAGCTGCGTAGCTTCTTGGCCTCGTCGCCTGTCTTGCAGTGGCCGAGCGCGGCGAGTGGCTCCTTTGAGAGTTCCTGCCGCGCCTTGTCAGAGGAGTGCTGTCAGATGATATTCGAGTCGCGCCCAACCATGCCTGATGTCTACCAGCGCCTAACCGTCTTCGCAGAGCTGTGGAGAACATTGGGTGCCTCTCATGGCCCGCCACAGGGGTCGAGCTCGCGCGATCAGGCGGAGGCTGTTCCCGAGAAAGGCCGGGCCTCGACGGATGTGCGCCGTGCTCCCACCAAGCAGCATCATGCCGCGGATGCTGGCTCTGGCAAGCAAGCGCAGAGGCTGGCGGTCCCATCTTGCGCCGCCACCAACAGCGCCACCATCCACAACCTGATCTTGGAAACCATGCTGCGGTTCAACTTTGTGATGCCTGCAGAATCCTGCTGCACCTTCCATGGGACCGTTCAGCGCTATGCCTCGAGTGTGCGGCAGATCGGGCGAATGGGGTGCCGCGATTTTCTTGGCCAGTCCGGCGTCCGCCACCAGTGCAAGCACTGCGGCTGCATCGCCCGCGGCGCGTCTTCGAGCGAGAGCGGCGGGGGCGACGACGACGTCGTCGGCGCTGCCTGCTCGATCTGCGGGGGCGAGCTGGGCAGCCTTCTCAGCAGGAGGGATCGGCATCTGCCGCCTCAGCCTCGTCATCTGCTAAGCATCTAGCGAGGGATCGCCTCGAGGCCAATCCCTGGGCAGCGGAGGGGCCCAGCGGGTGGTTGTGCTCGTGGCCACGCGAGCGACCTCTTCGGTTTCGCTCCTGGTTGCATGTGGTAGTGCCTCTTTCTGACCGTGCCTTCGCCAGATAGGAGCCACAGCAGTTGTGCCATTCCGCCGTCAGCCACAGCATCCCGACAACAGCTTCGGGAAGAGCTGCCAGGTCACTGGAGAACCATTCATATGGGAGTCCACGCTCCGCCCTGGATCTCTCTGCGGCTAGTGCCACGAAGGTGCGTGAGAAAGGGTGGGCGGCCGCGTGCGGATTGGACAACTTAAGCGTTGCGCGTCGCTTGCGCGGCGACGCGGTCTCTGACGGGTTGCGGGCGTGGCTCGCAGCAGGTCTTGTGTTGTATCGAGCCAGGGGTATATTGGCGTGCTTCATCGCGAATTCAAGCTTGATAGTGTTATGTTGTCTGGACCATTGAATGCTGTGGTCGTCGTTTTCTCTGGAGTTGTATGTATAGATCTTCGTTGCTTTATGACATTCCAGGGCACGGCGTTCTGTTTTAAAACGCGTTATTTCCATTATGTGTCGTTCGGCTGTTTCACTGATGTTCCGTTGTTGTATAATAAAAAGACCATGCGTAGCATTAGTCTTGAGAGCTCCGAGCTCAGTTTAAATCTGCACTCGCCCGTCAAATGAAGACCCAGTGCAGTTGCGCGCAGCCTTGTCGCAGCTTTCGCAGGCCCGTGAGCCAAAAACAAGTGGCACGCGTGCCCTGGCTCTTGCACCAACGAGCTGCGAGGGACAGGGGGCTTTCGCATCCTTCCTCCAGGAGTTTCCTTATGTGGCCAGGCGTGGGAGGACGAACGAAAGAACGACGACGACGAACGAAAATCAAGAGGTCCGAGCTCTAGAACACAGCTGTGCAAAAGAATAAGTGCCGCTGTGTGTGTAGGTCACGCCGCTGCGTAAGTTCGAAAGCCATTCGTGGGCACCGGTGCGCGCCAGGGCACCGCCTTGGCGCGCAGAAGCGCGCTCCACTCCCCCTCCTCCTCCTCCTCCTCCTCCTCCTCCTCCTCCTCTCCGCCTACCACCTCTCTCACTTCCTCATCATCATACTCCTCCTCCTCATCACTCCCCTTATCCATCGTCTCATCTCCACCCCATCACCCTAATAATCCTCTCATCCCCTAATCCTACTCCTCATCCTCATACTCCTCTCCGGTCCTACTATAACTTACTAATCACTTACTTCAATCATCCACTCCCCACCGCGATGATCCTTATCTCTCCTCCATCATCTCTCCTCCTCTCCTCCTCCTCCTCCTCCTCCTCCTCTTCCTCCTCGTCCTCCTCCTCCCCCTCCTTCTCCTCCTCCTCCTCCTCCTCGTCCTCCTCCTTTCGACAGACGGTGGCCAAGTAGCGACAAGCGTAATGGAGCATTTTAAACTTGACGGAATAGATTCGGCTTTTCAGAGCTCCTCAGAAAGCCCGAGGCTTTCCATTCGCTTCGAGAAGGCCTGCCGCTGCCGCGTCGAGACGGCACGAACTTGCCGCATCTGGTGGGGAAGTATGAGGACAGCTGGGGCACAGGGACGCACAGTCTTCCCGCGCTGCCAGCCGTCGAACCGTCTTGTGCCGGCGGCGGGCGACCCTGCCCCGCTTCCCTCCTTTCGCTCAGTGCTCCTCCCCCGCAACTGCCTCCTCTGCGCATGGCCAGCCGACTTCGTTTTGCCTGGAATCCTGAATTTGAATGGTTTCAACGAGCATCTCGGGCAGTGCATGTTCTCAAGCAGAGGCGAAACATCCTGGCTTACCCACATGCCCACCAAAGAATGTTCTAAGAACCGTTTGTGGTATCCACGCAATGTTCTGAGAACATGTACGGTTGAAGCTGTCTTGTTTTAACACATCTGGTTTATGTTCTAAGAACATGGGCTTTCTTCTTAGAACATCTGGGGGTTCTAAAAACATGTCGTGGTGGGCCTTTAGGAATGCCGTGACGGTTGGTCTCTGCTCAATGTTCGCACGCCCTGGGCACAGAATTTGTTCTGGTAGTCAGCTCGCCAGCCCAGACATGGACTCCAGGGGGCTCAGCTCAGCTCAGCGAATCCTCCTCTTCCTCCTCATCCTCCTCCTCGCAGACCTCGCAGACCAAGGGGGTGCCATGTCACTCCAAGAGCAGTCGGCACCGCACTGCACGCACACAAATGCAAACAAACGCCGCGTTGGCGAACAAATGCAGACGCGAAACCAAACCATTCGCGCTGGGAGATCCTCTCCCCTCAGGGACAGATCTGGCGCCTCCTGGAGCCTCCTGGAGCCTCCTGTGGCATCCTGAGGAGAATCTGTGCCCACGAGTCTGGCCACCGATCGAGACATCCTCAAAATCTGGCCCACCTGGGGGGTGAAAATGAGCGCCTCGCTCGAGACATCCTCCAAATCTGCTCCAACAGCGAAGGATGTTGGGACAGGACCATTCTTGGGGCAACCCCAGCACTGGACCGATTGCCCGTTGTCTCCCAGCCGCCCGCGGGCGCCCCAATTCAGAGCTACTCCCCTGGTGCAAGGAGGAGGAGGAGGAGGAGGAGGAGGAGGAGGATGAGGAGGGGGAGGAGGAGGAGGAGGAGGAGGAGGAGGAGGAGGAAAAGGAAGGCCAGGGAAGCGAGGGGAAAGACTTGCCCCAGGGTGTAGCTAGAGCCAGGCAAAAGCCCTCGCAGGAGCCTCGACAGCTCTGACGAACGCGTCGGATTCAAACATGGTTTGGACAGCTTAGCGGATTTAACCGAAGCAAGCCCTCCACAAAGCGCACAAAAAATGGTCGGATCATCTGCCTCCACAGCCCGAGCCCAGTGCAACTTATGCCCAGTCCCCGCACGCCCCCCTCCTCCTCTTTCCTCCTCCTCCTCCTCCTTGTCTTCCTCCTCCTCCTTCCTCCTCCTCCTCCTCCTCCTCCTCCTGCTCCTCCTCCCTCTTCCCCACGACTAAATCTCGACCCCGTCGCAAACCCTGGACAGGCGTGCTCGTGGGGCAGGCCGGGCGTGCCCCCCTACAGGCGGATTGTGGATGGAAACGTAGAGATAGCCGAAAAAAGATAGCCGAAAAAAACAAAAAACATTTATGCGTGAACTTGTGGCGCTCCGCGCGGATTTCTTAGATCCGCGCCTGGGCTCCCCGGCGGCGCCTCCGGCGCCGCCCCTGGCGCTCTCCGCGCGAGAGGGAAGGGGTCCAGCGCGAATGCAAGAAATCCGCGTGGAGCGCCACAAGTTTATGTTCATGTGTTTTTACTCTTCTTCTAAGTAGTGCAAACTTAGTCGAACATGGTCAAACACCTATTCGGAAAATCGTCCCCCTATTTTTTGTAGTCCTGGCAGTCGCTGCTGGACTGGGTTGACCGTCGGATCCAAGATTTCGTTGTTGATTTTTGTTGGCGGGCACCGTTCAACCCTTCAGGGCAGCCCAGCGCTGTCAAATTTTGCGCGGCGGTTGCACGACGACGGCGGTTGCGCGAAAGGAGCGTCTTTGAAACCATTCATATTCGCGCGCGTTTGATTTAAAGCAGAGTGGATCTGCACGCGAAAGTTTAGTTTCCAGACCACAGTTGTTACTGCTTTTGAATAAACTGCCCCTGCATCGCAAAGGTATATTCATGAGTTCAGAATAAATCCGTTTCTTCGTTTACGTATTGTTCATTTTTCGGTTTGTTCTTTGTTGTGAGTTTTGTCGACATAGACCGCGCGGTCAGTCTATCGGGTTTCGACCGTTGTCAAAATTTCGTTGGCGAGGGCTTACCAGTTTAATCGAGATGTCGTTGTTATTTTCACGGGGCGGTCACCTTTGAAAAGATTCGCTTCATGTTGTCGTTGTGTTTCCTGCGCAATCGGTTTCACGAGTGCGCCGGGAGTGACTTGATACTATGTTTGAGTATTCCTCCCGTAGAGGGACATGCCCGACTTAACATTTGCAACGGCTTCAAAGATGCAGGGGGGGCATCCTTCACGCTGTGGTTCTCGCCGCGGCGCCTCCCACTTCTCTTGGCATCGCTCGAACGTGTGCATTTTTCCCTCGGCGAGGACCATCGAGGAGCATCCTTGATCATTCGGCGAAAAAGCCACGCACGAAGCCGAACAAAAACACGGGGAATGGACGTCCGAGCGATGGCGAGCCCGTATCCGTCCTAAAAGTTCGCAGCCGTTCCAAGGATGGAGCACGGGCCATCTGCTCTAAGAGTGGCTCTCACCGGAGCGTCGCGCACATTCGTCTTCGCAGCCTGCAGCAGCTCAAGGACTGAAGGAGGGGGCCGTTTTCAGAACGGCGTTTTCGCCACGGCGCCGCGCACATTCGTTTTTGTTGTTTTTTTTTGTTTTTGAAGTTTGCAGCAGCTTCCAGGAAAGAGGGCGGCTCCTTTTCAGAGTGGGACTCTCGCCTGAGCGTCGCGCGCATTCATAACTAAAGTTTGCAACGGATGTAGTCGTTCAGCACAGGTCGTTTTCAAAATACGGGTCGCGTCCAAGCGCTGCTCGCATTCGTTGTCTTGCAACGTTTAGCCAGATGGGGGACTAGACTTTTCAAAAGGGGATTGTCGCTCGAGACGTCTCCAATGCAAAAGACCCGAAACTTCAACACGCACGGATCCAGGTGGGTTGTTCTTCAAATGTCGATATCGTTTGATACCTCCTCGAAGTCCAGGATACGCGCCAGGTCGATGTCATGCAGCTTCTGTTCAAAGCGGGGCCCTCGCCAAAATGCCAAGCCCAATTGCATTGGTCTTTCAAGTGGGGCGTTCCTTGTGGTGAAAAGGAAATTCATGCATCTTGGGTTTGCTTTGGTCGTCGTTGTCCTCCTCGGAGGAGGTGGAGGGGAGGAGATACGGGGGAAGTTTGAGGGGCGAGACTGTTAGGCATTATTTATACTCTTTCTCCTTTCTGGGGAATGTTTTCGCGTCTAGCGCGAAAGTTCTGATGTGCACTATATTGGAATGGCCTCCGGCCAGTGGGACCTTCGGGGGAACAGCATGCGGGCTGCGCCACTGGGACCTTCGGGGGAGCTACCTATGGGGCCACGAAGCTGCCCTGGGTGGGGGGGGACGCATGCGAACTGCGCCACTGGGGCCTTCGGTGGAGCTCCCTACGGGGCCACGAAACGCAGCCCTGGGTGAGGGAACCGCATGCGGGCTGTGCCACTGGGACCTTCGGTGGAGCTCCCTATGAGGCCAAGAAACGCTGCCCTGGGCAGGGGAACCGCATGCGGGCTGTGCCACTGGGACCTTCGGTGGAGCACCCTATGGGGCCACGAAACGCTGCCCTGGGTGGGGGAACCGCATGCGGGCTGTGCCACCAGGACCTTCGGTGGAGCTCCCGATGGGGGTACGAAACGCTGCCCTGGGCGGGGGAACCGCATGCGGGCTGTGCCACTGGGACCTTCGGTGGAGCTCCCCATGGGGCCACGCAACCCTGCCCTGGGTAGGGGAACAGCATGCGGGCTGTGCCACTGGGACCTTCGGTGGAGCTCCCTATGGGGAGAGGCTACGAAACGCTGCCCTGGGTGGGGGAACCGCATGCGGGCTGTGCCACTGGGACCTTCGGTGGAGCTCCCTATGAGGCCAAGAAGCTCTGCCCTGGGCAGCGGAACCGCATGCGGGCTGTGCCACTGGGACCTTCGGTGGAGCTCCCAATGGGGCCACGAAACGCTGCCCTGGGTGGGGGAACCGCATGCGGGCTGTGCACTGGGACCTTTCGGTGTGGGAGCTCCTTATGGTGCTCACCGAAACGCTGCCTGGGCGGGGGAACCGCATTGCAGGCTGTGCCCACCAGGACCTCGGTGGAGATCACCATGGGCCACGAAACGCTGCCTGGTATGGGACCCGCATGAGGGCTGTGCCCACTGGGACCTCGGTGTAGTTCCCTATGGGGCTACGAAAACGCTGGCCCTGGGTGGGGAAAACCGCATGCGGGCTGTGCCACTGGTTAGGACTTCGGTGGAGCCCCCTTATGAGGCCAAGAAACGCTGCCCTGGGCAGGGGAACCGCATGCGGGCTGTGCCACTGGGACCTTCGGTGGAGCTCCCTATGGGGCCACGAAACGCTGCCCTGGGCAGGGGAACCGCATGCGGGCTGTGCCACTGGGACCTTCGGTGGAGTTCCCTATGGTGCTACGAAACGCTGCCCTGGGCGGGGGAACCGCATGCGGGCTGTGCCACTGGGACCTTCGGTGGAGCTCCCCATGGGGCCACGAAACCCTGCCCTGGGTAGGGGAACCGCATGCGGGCTGTGCCACTGGGACCTTCGGTGGAGCTCCCTATGAGGGCTACGAAAGCTGCCCTGGGGGGGAACCGCATGCGGGCGTGCCTTCGGTGCGGTGGAGCTCCCTATGAGGCCAAGAAGCTCTGCCCTGGGTAGGGGAACCGCATGCGGGCTGTGCCACTGGGACCTTCGGTAAAGCTCCCCATGGGGCCACGAAACGCTGCCCTGGGCGGGGGAACCGCATGCGGGCTGTGCCACCGGGACCTTCGGTGGAGCTCCCTATGGTGCTACGAAACGCTGCCCTGGCCGGGGGAACCGCAAGCGGGCTGTGCCATTGGGACCTCTGGTGGAGCTCCCCATGGGGCTACGAAGCGCTGCCCTGGGTAGGGGAACCGCATGCGGGCTGTGCCACTGGGACCTTCGGTGGAGCTCCCTATTGGGCTACGAAACGCTGCCCTGAGTGGGGGAACCGCATGCGGGCTGTGCCACTGGGACCTTCGGTGGAGCTCCCTATGAGGCCAAGAAGCGCTTCCCTGGGCAGGGGGACCGCATGCGAACTGTGCCACTGGGACCTTCGGTGGAGCTCCCTATGGGGCCACGAAACACTGCACTGGGTGGGGGAACCGCATGCGGGCTGTGCCACTGGGACCTTCGGTGGAGCTCCCTATGGTGCCACGAAGCGCTGCCCTGGGCAGGGGAACCGCATGCGGGCTGTGCCACTGGGACCTTCGGTGAAGCTCCCCATGGGGCCACGAAGCGCTGCCCTGGGTAGGGGAACCGCATGCGGGCTGTGCCTCTGGGACCTTCGGTGGAGCTCCCTATGGTGCACCGAAACGCTGCCCTGGGTAGGGGAACCGCATGCGGGCTGTGCCACTGGGACCTTCGGTAAAGCTCCCCATGGGCCCACGAAACGCTGCCCTGGGCGGGGGAACCACATGCGGGCTGTGCCACCGGGACCTTCGGTGGAGCTCCCCATGGGGCCACGAAACGCTGCCCTG
>CAUYUJ010012978.1:0-11954 GCA_963575745.1 Prorocentrum cordatum | reverse complement strand
TTCCAACGTCTCGAGACAGTCAATGTGGTAGTGTTTCCCCGTTTTCGGTCTCAAGGGGCCCTCGCCAGGCCTCGGACCCGTCAAGAAACGACTCAAGATGATAAACCAGTCCCGGGGAATGGGTCGAGACTTTCGGGGGGACGTTTTCCAGGCTCTGGGTTTGAGATTGAGGGAGGCTTCGTCGGTTCTCGGCGGTTTCCGAGCCTCTGGGTGCCTTCCAGCAACTGCGTCTCGCCGAGGGCGTTGCGGGGGCGCCCCGCTTCGTCCCGAACGGCCGCCGGAGAGCCGAGCTGTCACCCAAAAACCAGACACGCAATGGTTTGATAGTTGGACGGAGGGTTTCCAATGTTTCTGGCGTCCAGGAGCCCTCGCCGAGCGTCGAACCCTCAACAAAAACTTATCTTATGCCACGCGTGTTCATATATCATGTCACATCGTGCTTCGCCGTCCTCTACACTCCCTCGCACTAGCTGCAATCCCAGCCATCACCAGTCAGATCAGCAATCCACGCCAGAGGAGCCAGACTGACCAGACCAGCCAGATCAGCCACACCAGCCAGACCAGCCAGATCAGCAATCCCAGCCATACCCAGCCAGGTCAATCAATCAGACCAGCCAGAACAAACATATTAGTCATGCCAACAAGGGCAGCCAGAATAAGCCAGACTAACCACACGAACCAGCCAGGCCAACCAACCACACCAACCAGACCAATCAGATCAGACCAACCATACCAGACCAAACCAGACCAGACCAACCAAACCAACCGAACCACACCAACCAGACAAACCTGACCAGACCAGACCAGACAAACCTGACCAAACCAGCCTCCAGGTATCGTCACTCCCTCCTTGGTGCCCCAGCTTGCTGCATTTGACGTGCAAGGCATCGGGCCACCACTTTTTCAGCTGGCGGCGGTACGCGTGAACAGCGGGGTGCACCGTCGTTTCAGAGCAGCAGCGCAAGCCTGCCAAGCTTACCTCGCCTCCCATCTGAATCATTTCTTTCTTCAGCGTCGAACACGGAGGCGGCAGCTCGCCCACGGCAATTTTGGGCGGCATGGTTTGCGCGCCTGCGCAACAAGCAAGTGCGGCCTTTGATTGGGTACCCAGGCGCTCCGAGCCCAGTGTATATGAGGGCGCGCCTGAGTGTGACTGTGTATGAGCTTAAGCTTCTAGGAGTGTGAATGGTCTGTGTGTGAATAGGTCGGTGTGCTATTGAGTTTGATTGTGCTTGAGTCTGGGTGTGAGTGAGTCTGAGTGCGGATGAGTCTGAGTATGAGATATGAGTGAGTGCGAGTGTGGGGGAGTCTGAGTGTGAGTGCAGGTCGGGCTTTGAATCTGGAGTTTGAGTGCGTCCCGGACCGAGTTCCTGCGGTCCCATATGGCCTCACTGGATTCGCCGGACTCGCCGGACTCACCGGACTCACCGGACCCATCAGCGCCAGCGGAGGAGGCACCGGACTCACAGGACCCGCCGGACCCACCAGACTCGCCGGACTCACCGGACTCCCTGGACCCGACGGACTCACCGGACTCGCCGGACCCAACCGGACCCACCGGATCCGCCAGCAGCGCCGGATCCGGCCGGGCCCACCGGACTGGAGCAGCAGGGTGCACCATTCTCGTCCCGCCGTACCCGTCCTCCTTCTCGCCCATCTCTCTTGTTACTTCCTGGTTCGGGTTCCCCTCCCGCTTGTTCATCGGCGGGAGGGGTCGCGAGGGCGCCACCTTTCATGAAGAAAACCGTCCGAATCACCGGGTCACCATGGAGGAGGAGGACCAGTGCAAACCCAAGACTCAACAACGATGTTGCAATATACCCTCCCTCCTAGCTCCCACTTCATATGGGTCCTACTGCGGGCAATGCCCCATTGGAAGGCAACCTCCTGAGAATCATTAGTCGTGGCAAAACACAACTCCTGGGACTTCAGCGTCTCGCTCTTCTTGCACATTTCTAGCTTCATGATCGTAATGGTGAGATACAATCCGGCGAAGCGCATGGCCCACTCTACCGACACGTCTGGGGGTGAGACGGAGGAGCTATGTAGAAGGACAAGGGGTGGACAGGGCAGAGGAGGTAGAGAGAGAGAAGCTGGAAAAAGAGGAAAGGGAGAAGGAGGAGGAGGAGGAGGAGGAGAAGGAGGAGGAGGGGGTGGACGGGGAGGAGGAGGAGGAAGAGGATGAGGAGGATAAAGCTTCTTAGATCCCGCCGCGTGGCCCGTCGCTTTCTTCGCGTCGACCCGCTTCGAAAGGCCGTCGAGATCGAGGATCCAGATGGCTTTATCGCTTCCACGAGCGAGCTCAACGCTTGAGCCAGCCAGCCCGCGCACAGATTCAGTCAGAGATGCAAGACCCATCGCCCGCCAACGTGCAAGCGACGCTCAGGCGGGAACTCCATGGGCCTGAGAGGCGGCGGCGGTTGCGGCTTCCACTCGGGAGGCAGATTGGTTTGAAAGGCGTCCAACTCCCTGGAGGCGTCGCGCCCATTGACCCAAACAATGTCTGAATGAGCTCGCTTCGCACTGGGGGGGGGGGGGGGCGCGCGGACGCCGCCCAGATGCGCCTGGAGCGATTTGGAATCAAGCGCTAGTTCTCGGATATTGGACCCCCTGACCACGCTCAAATCGAGGCCATCTTCAAGAAGCCCCCCAAAAGCGCCCCTGATCCCGACGGCCTCCCTCGCTCCGCTTGGGCCCGTCGTCCTGGGGGCTCGGGAGTTTTAGCTGGCGCTCCCCGCTGGATTATTGAAGGGAACGGCATGCCACTTAACTCAATGATGTACGAGGTGCAGTCATCGCCAAGGGTGGGCGGGCTGAGGATACCCCGACAATTAGCTACCAGATCTCTTGGAAACACCCGGCCTCCGGGGCTGGAGAATGCGGACTGTAAGATCACGGCCGCAAGTTCGGCTTGAATGCGCTCGAACTGGACGCAGAAGCGAGGGCAGCGGGATTGAATGATGAGTTGAGGGATCGGCTGCCGCTTTTGATTTCTTTTATTTACTCCCAAGCGTTCCCTTCCATCGCCCATGAGTGGTTGGAGCTTGTCTCGAGATCGCTCTCCCTCTCCTCCCCCTTGCTTCAACTGCTTCGCCTCATCTATTCCCATGTCTGCTGCTATGGGCATATTGGGTCGCGCGCGCAGGTCCTCTTTGTCATTTTGTCTGGGATTATACAGGGGTGTCCCGCGTCGGGGGTGGTCTATAGTCTTGCTTCTCATCCTTTCATGGTTCATGTCGGCAACTAGTGGTTGAACCGAAAAAAGGGGTTGGTTCGGGCGTGTGCGGATGACGTTGAGGCTGGGATATATTCGATTCAATCCCTGCCCCGTCTGCATCGTGTATTTCGAGCCTCTAAAGCGGTGGCAGGTTTGTGCCCCAAGGCCGCCACATGCGTCGTCGCGCCGCTGTCTGGCCCGTGCACTCCTGCACTCGTGGCCCCGATTGAGCGCTGGCTTGATGAGCACTTGAGAGAGTGGGCCGACTTTAAAGTTCAACCCGCGCTTGTTTATCTCGGTCTGGCGCTCGGTCCCTATGCCAGAGACGACTCGCGGGAAGCACCGACGGCCAAATATCAGTTTCGCACGACTCTGCTCGCCGATGCCCGCACACCCGGCCATCTCTATTCGGAGCTATGGGAGAAGGGCGCTCACGACCCTCTCGTGCGTGAGCCATTTCCATGCGCTGCCAGATGGGCTGCAACGCCGAGAGCATGCCAACCTAGCGGCTATTCATGATGTGCCACGCTGTGCCTTGAGCTTTACTGGTTCCTTGGCGCTGAAGTCGCGGGGCGGACCTCGCCCCGCCAGCTCGAGAGCGAATGATCTTACAGCGTGGATGCGTTGCGCCCTCGCCACGTTTCCGCAGTAGGCTGAGATTTACGACATTCGAGGCAGAGGTCACACTGCACCTCCCCTTTGTCAATGTACTGAGAGGAGAGATGTCGCGTCCATGTTGGCAGGCACCGCCTATTGTGGCCACGCTCCGCGATGCTTCCCTGGGCCCCCCTGCTCATCCGAAGTGGCGGGAGGCTGGCGCGGCGGCCGCGGCGGAAGTTAAGCTCGCCATCCAGGAGTGGGACCGTGGGCGTCAAAAGCGGGCCGCCAAGGTTCTTTAGAGCAAGCTGTATCCTGACCAGCTCGAGCTCCTGTTCAGCGAGAGACCGTTAAACTACTTCCCCGAAAGACGCAGGACCGTCCAAGCTGTCCCATGGACCAAGGTGCGTGCTACATTGAATCAGGTGCCCAACTCGTGGGCCAGTGCTATCTTGAAGACCTTGTGTTGGGATTGGACGGCCGTCTCGCGTTTCCATCACCTCGACCAGATGAATGCTTGACACTTTGCGGTGCCTCGGATGTCAGACCCCCGACACCCAGGCCCATGATTTGACTTGTTCTAGGTTCCGTGCAGCTTTATCTTGCGCGATCCGTCGCTCCATCCCATGCTGTCCGATCCTTCTTCTTGGGCTCTCTGATCCCTCCCCCAATTCATTCCTCTCTACTGTTGCAGCTCTTGATCTCTATAACCATGTCAGTAGGGTCCCCAGGGATGTCCAAGGTGTCTCCACTGACGCCGTCCTAACGATCCTGCCACAAGTGCGGGTTCAGGTCTCGAGGCAGCCGCGCTCGTCTTCATCGCGATCATGAACTCGTGGCGCCCCAGGTACGCACCAGGAGGAGGAGGAGGAGGAGGAGGAGGAGGCGGAGGAACAGGAGGAGGAAGAGGGGGAGGAGGAGGACGAGGAGGAGGAAGAGGAGGAACGAGGAGGAGGGGAGGAGGAGGAGGCGGAGGGGAGGAGGAGGAGGAGGAGGAGGAGGAGGAAAGAGGAGGAGGAGGAGGAGGAGGATGGAGGAGGGAGGAGGAGGGAGAAAAAACGGAGGAGGAGTGGGAGAAGAGGAGGAATGAAGAGAAGAGGAGGGGGTGGGGAGGAGGAGGAAAGAGGAGGAGGAGGAAAAGGATGGAGAGGAGGAGGAGGAGGAGGAGGAGAAGAGGAGGACGGAGCAGGGAGGAGGGAGGAGGAGGAGGAGGAGCAGGAGCAGGAGCAGGAGCAGGAGCAGGAAGCAGGAGCAGGAGGAAAGGAGGGAGGAGGAGGAGGAGGAGGAGGAGGAGGAGGAGGAGGAGAGGCGAGGCAGGAGGAGGAGGAGGAGGAGGAGTAGGAAAGGAGGAGGAGGAGGAGGAGGAGGAGGAGGCGATAAGGAGGAGGAGGAGGAGGGGAGGAGGAAGGAGGGGAGGTAGGAGACGAGGAGGCGCGAGGAGAAAAGAGAGGGGGCGGGGGGGGAGCAGGAGGAGGAGGAGGGGAGGAGGGGAAGAGGAGGAAGGAGGAGGGACGGGGGAGGAGGAGATGAGGAGGAAGAGGAGGAGGAGAGGAGCAGGACGACGGAGGAGGAGGGGGAGTAGGAGGAGGAAGAGGACGAGGAGGAGGAGGAGGAGAGGAGGAGGAGAGGAAAGGGAGGAGGAAAATACGAGGGAAAAGGAGGAGGAGGGGGAGGAGGCAAAGGAGGAGGACAACGGAAGACGAGGGAGGAGGCGGGAGGGAGGCAGGAGGAGGAGGAGAGGAGAGGGGAGGAGGAGGAGGAGGAGGGAGGAAGGAAGGAGGAGGAGGAGGAGGAGGACGAGGAGGACGAGAAGACGAGGAGGAGGAGGAGACGACGATGAGGAGGAAGGAGCAGGAGGAGGAGGAGGAGGAGGAGGAGGAGGAGGAGGAGGAGGAGGATTCGCAGGAGGAGGGACGCCCCCCTTGCGGCGGGCAAGGCCGGCATCCTGGATCGCATGCCGGTCTGCGAGGCCGAGATCGGTGGAGCGGAGAGGCCCCCCGCGCGCGTGTTCGCGGGCGCGTGGGGCTCGAGCGCATGGCGCCGCTTCGAGTTCGAGAAGGAGGACGAAGAGGAGGAGGAGGAGGAGGAGGAGGAGGAGGAGGAGGAGGAGGAGGAGGAGGAGGAGGGACGAGGAGGAGGAGGATGAGGGGGTGTGGAAGAGGAGGAGGAGGAGCAGGAGGAGGAGGTGGAGGAGGAGGAGGAGGAGGGATGAGGATGATGATGATGATGATGATGATGATGATGATGATGATGATGATGATGATGATGATGATGATGATGAGGAGGAGGAGGAGGAGGAGGAGGAGGAAGGAGGAGGAGGAGGGGAGGAGGAGGTGGGAGGGGGAAGAGAAGGAGGAGGAGTAGGAAGAGGAGGAGGAGGAGGAAGAAGAAGAAGAAGATGAAAAGGATGGGGAGGGAGGGCGGCGTCGGTACGACTCTTTCGCCATCAGGGTATCAGCGTATCAGGAATTGAGGGAGGATACGACCCGAGCTTGAAGCACGCACACGAGCGCGATGCGCGCTCTGGCTCAAGAATCCCTGTGGTACCTCCCATGTATCCGAGGGATGGTGCGCAAGAGACCCCATCCACGGTTCCTGCGCGTTCGGTGTTTGTCCCGATCACAGAGCATCGGTCATGGGTAAGTCTATGTTTCGTTTGACGGCGATGTTGCGACCTTGATGCGCAAATAGACCATAGGTTTTTCCTATACGTGCTACTCCTCCGTACTCCCCAACCTGATTTTAGATGCCGCCGTATCTCCCAACAACCTAGGCCAGATGGGACCTTGCAGGGGGAGGGAAGGATCGGATGTGATGAGGAGGAGGCATGCATGCTCGACGGCCGGGCGTCTCCGCCCGCATTGCGCCGCACGGCATATGCCAGCAGCTACGCTGTACCCTTGCCTGGAGGGAGGGAGGGAGGGAGGGAGGAGGGAGGAGGGAGGGAGGGAGGGAGGGAAGGGGGAGGGAGGAGGGGAGAGGGAGGAGGAGTCCAAAACGAGAAGCGGCCCAGCCGCACCTGCAGCTCGGCGCACGGCGCAGCTTTCCCGGCAGGCCAGCACGAGTCCCCCGAACCCGAGTCTCACGCCTCCCCGATTCCCCGCGTCCTAAGTGGTTAGCCGCGGTGGCCGACCTCGGCTCAGGGCGTCCACTCCGGCCTCTCTGGCGCAGATGAGGACGTGTTCAGGCGGTTCCGTAGAGACACGGAGCTGGGAGATTGGCGGCGGCCAGCGGCGGACGAGGTCGATTGGGAGAGCCGCATTTCTGAGTTTGCACAGTGGGCGGCACGCGTGTGGCATATGTTTGATGAGCTTGTCCTGCCCTTCGCGGGCCATTCTATGCCAGGACTTTTTGCTCTTGCTTCTGCTCGCGTCCTAGGAGACGTCTTCGGATGTTCTTGGGCGGAGCCCGAAGCAACAGGTGGCCCTCACTGCACCCTGGTTCCGACTCGCCCGCCTCCTCGTCGTCCTCCTCTTCCTCGTCATCCTCCCTCCTCTTCCTCCTCCTCCTCCTCCTCTTCCTCCTCCTCCTCCTCCTCCTCCTCCTCCTCCTCCTCCCCCTCCTCCTCCTCTTCCTCCTCTTCCTTCTTCTCCTCACACGAAAGCCGCCCTCTGTGGAGCTGCGCGGGTGGCTTCCGGCAGGCCACCTGCGCTTGCGAGCGAGGTCCAGTTGCCGAAGCAGCGCGCAGGGGTGTTTCGATCGTCCGACGATTTCGAATCGGAGTTCCCTTTCGATGTCTCGTCTCGTTTCGTTCTGCCGCGTCATGCATTGTGTTGCGGTGTGCGGTCGTGACTTTTATGGACCTGTCTCGGCCTGACTTGTCTGGTCTCCTCTTCCTCATCATCCTCCATCCTTCTTCCTTATAATAAACTCCTTGTCGCACGCCGAGACGAGTCGGCAGGGCTGGCTGGGCGTTTCGCTCGAGACTTCTTCGTCATTTATGATTTTGAAGCTTGGAATTTGCAATAGCTTCGCGGATGGAGGGCGGTTGGTTCTCAAAATGCTGACCTCGCTGTAGCGCCGCGCACATTCGTCTTGAAAGTTTGCAATAGTTTCATCGCGCGCATTCGTTTTAGAAGTTTGCAGGAGCTTCATGGGTGGATGGGGAATCGCACGTGTCGCCGCAGTGCCGCTCACATTCGTGTTAGAAGTCTACAACTGTTGCACGGATGGAAGGCGTTGTTTGAACATGTTGTTCTCGTTTCAGCACCGCGCGCTTTCGTGTTAAACGAAGTTTCAAAGATGGGGAGCGGGTGGCTCCAAATGTTGGGTTCGCATTAGCGCCGCGCACATTATTGTGAAAAGTTCGCAAGAGCTTCACGGATGGAGGGCGAGTCTTTTTCAACATGTGGTTCTCGTTGTGGCGCCGCGCACATTGTTTTTAACAGCGCCCAGTTGTGTCAAGGATTCTTGGTTGACGTCCCATAAAAAGGCGCTCTGGCATGATTTAGGGTCGTAGTGTGCGACAGTCACGTTGACTCGCGGTACGAACGTCCTGGATAGGGTGTTCTGGCACGATTTCGGATCGTCAGGTCGCATCAGTAACGTAACGATGATTCGCGGCGTTGGAAGCCCAGGAATGGTGCTATGGCACGATGAATATTTTCAGACGGTTGTCTTCCAACGGGGCTCTTCCCGCAGTGACAGTAGATCTTCTGATGATCTCATGACGAGGGAATTTGGAGGGATGGTGTATTTCAACATCATTGATGAGCCTTGGGTTTGCACGGGTCCTCCTCCCATTTCTCCCTCGTCAATATCCTCCTCCCTCCTCCTCCTCTCTTTTCTCCTCCTCCTCCTCCTCTCTCCCTCCTCCTCCTCCCCCCCCCTCCCCCTCCTCCCTCCTCCTCCTCCTCCTCCTCCTCCTCCTCCTCCTCCTCCCCCTCCTCCTCTCCTCCTGTCCTCCTCCCCCCCCTCCTCCTCATCCTCTTCCTTCTTTTCCCCCTCCTCCCCGTAGTCGCCGTTGGAGCTCAAGCTGATTGAACCCCGACGGAGGGAAGATGTTCATTCACCCCCCAGGTGATTTACGGACTCTGACAGCCGCGCAGGTTGATATGCCGGGGCCAGGAAAGGAGAAGGAGAAACAACAAAACATAACAATCCCTGCAGCCCTCCCGATACCGTACCTCTGTGCGGTCCTCTCTAGACTGACTGGGTCGTGATCTGGTTATGGACATGTCTTGTGGCGCATATTTCTTATATTTGATGGAAGATTTGAGTGTGACCTTGAAAAAACGAGGAGCCAATGACGCAGAGAACGGATCCGCCGCACCCATGCCCGGAAATGACAGCTTGCCAGGATTACAATATGTGAGCAGTTGGTCGCACACGCCCCGGGACCCTCTGCTTGTTGGACAACTTCGGCAGAAAGAGAGACAGCGCAGGAGCCGCCGCCACAGGGCGCGCAGATGGGCGTCGACATCGAGGTGGACAACAGCGACGGCGAGAGGGGCGGGCAGACGCCAGCGGGGGAGTTTGCAGAGCTTGCCCGGCCCCCCCTTCCCCCGGCGTCCCGCGGGGCTTAGGGGGAAGAGTTGCCAGGGGAGTTCGCAGAGCCGCCTCGGTTCCCCTCGGCGCCTGCGCCCACTCGGGCCCAGGAGCAACCTGCCCCCATTACAAGCGAGTCCAATCGCTTGACGCCGCTGTTCCACGAGATAGAAGAACAGCTGCGCATGTGCAATTCGATTGGCCCTGCATCGCACCCGTTCGCACGCCGGCGAGCAAAGTTGGACGACGAAAGTCCGAGGGGAGTTGAATGCCCCGAGGTTTCGGAAGAAGCCAGTGGGTTGCCGATGAAGAACTGCGAAAATCCATGCCCGAACCAAAGTGCGTGGAAATGCTGCCCCAGGAGATCGAAGCACAACTGAACCAATGGAACCCGATCGGCCCTGCTTTGCCCTCGTTCGTTCGCCGGAGGATGGCGCTGGATGAACCTCGAAGGCTCCCGCGGTGAGACGGGCGAGAAGGAGGTCTGGACAGATGGAGGCCAACCCAATTATTTGGAACTGTTGCCCCAGGCGGTCGACTCGTTTGTTCGCCGGAGAGCGGGGGAAGTCTGGGAGGATGGGGGCCCCGAGGTCCAGATGGATGTCTGGGAAGATGGGGGCCCCGAGGTGCAGAAGCCACCGACTGGTGCCGATGACGAACTTCGAAAACCCACGCTCCTCAACGATGACCTTGAGATCGCAGCGCTTCTGGGGCTCTTCAGTTTGACAGCGATCCACGAAGGAATCGCTGAGGGCGTCTTGCAAACTATGTGCGCGGAAGGGGGGGGGGCATTGAGGAATATGTTGAAGCATTAGAATTTGGGCTCGCGTAGGGATTGTGCAGGCGCGGGGGGGTGGGTGGGGAAGGAGTAAAACAGGGGCAAAAGGGACTGACAACATTTCCCCAATGGGGGCTCCCTCTGACCTCCTAGCGGTTAAAGACACAGTTGTTGAAGGGTTTGTCATTGGAGAGCGGGCACGGAAGCGCAACGGACTAATTTTGGACGGCATCTATGACATTCTGCGGAACGATATTGGCCATCATTTCTTCTGCGGATGAATTACGGCGCCAAATGGCAAACAGCGGCGCAGTCCGCACTTCGCCAGAAGTGGAATACGCTCTTTCGGAATGGAACAGCATGGGATGTTGTGCCGTGCGGGGAGACAGGTGCGCAACTGCCCCCACGTGAAGATTAAGCGCAGGCCAATTGGAACACTTCAGTTAGAGACGCATACACATACACGGCCATTTTTCTGTGGAGGGAGATGCCGTGCGAATCTTCAGCACGCGCCGCGTGTTTTCCCGGATTGTCTGAGTTATTGCGCTGGCCTTACGGCCTGCGCCGCCGACCCTGGAGGCATCGCCTCTCGAGGGAAACGGGGGGGAGAGGGCGGGGAGGAGGAGGAGACGGAGGAGCGAAGGAGCCCAAGGACAGAATTTAACACCAGAGTGGCGTGTTAAATTCTGTCATCGTGTCGTCGTCGGCGTCGACGTCGACGTCGTCGACGTCGCACCCGTCGTCGTTGTCGTCGTCCTTGTCGTCGCCGTCGGCACCGGGGCCTCCAGGACAGAATTTAACACGAGAGTGGCGTGTTAAAGTCTGTCCTCGTGTCGGCGTCGTCGTCGTCGTGGGCGTCGGCACGAGGACCCCCAGGATAGAATTTAACACGAGAGTGGCGTGTCAAATTCTGTCCTCGTGTCGTCGTCGTCGTCCGCGTCGTCGGCACAAGGACCCTGAGCACAGAATTTAACACGAGAGTGGCGTGTTAAATTCTGTCCTCGTGTCGTCGTCGTCGTCGTCGTCGTCGTCCGTCGTCCTCGTCGTCGTCGTCGTCGACGCACCCGTCGTCGCGGCGACGACGCGTCGTCCTTGTCGTTGTCGTCGGCACAAGGACCCGAAGGACAGAATTCAACACGAGAGTGGCGTGTTAATTTCGTTTCGTCGTCCGTCGTCGTCGTCGTCATGGTCGTCGTCGTCGTCGGCGGCGTCGCACGCTTCGTCGTCGCCCTCGTCGTCATCGTCGTCGTCGTCGTCGGCACGCGGACCAGAAGGACAGAATTTAACACGAGAGTGGCGTGTTAAATTTTGTCCTCGAGTCGTCGTTTTCCTCGTCGTCGTCGTCGACGTCGACGTCGTGGACGTCGCACTCGTCGTCGTCGTCGTCCTTGTCGTCGTCGTCGGCACTTGGGCCCCAAGGACACAACTTAACACGAGAGTGGCGTTTTAGATTCTGTCCTCGTGTCGTCGTCGTCGTCGTCGACGTCGCACGCGTCGTCGTCGTCGTCCTCGTCGTCGTCGTCGTCGTCGGCACAAAGACCTGAAGGACAGAATTTATCACGAGAGTGGCGTGTTAATTTGAGATGCCTCTTGGAACGTCTGATGGGCATCTCAGGTGCCTTTGTCCCTCGCTACCCCCCTCGCTACCCCCTCCCGGGACCCCCCCGCCCCCTCGCGCGGGGAAGGGAAGAAAGGGAAGGGGCTTGCCTTTGATTCAGAGGCGACATTGCGAAACCGGGACGGCGATGTATCTGACCGAGAAGCTCCAGGAGGGCGGCGTATCTGACCCAGGACCCCCCTCGCTAACCCCCCTCGCTACCCCCCCTCGCTCACCGAGGATCCCCAGGAGGGCGGCGTATCTGACCCAGGCCCCCC
>CAUYUJ010012977.1:10000-11956 GCA_963575745.1 Prorocentrum cordatum | reverse complement strand
TCACCCACAGCGTCCACCACTCGTGCTCCTCCCCTCCTCCTCCTCCTCCTCCGCCTCCTCTCTCCTCCTCTTCCTCCTTCTCCTCCCTCCTCCTCCTCCTCCTCCGCCTCCTCCTCCTCCTCCTCCTCCTCCTCCTCCTCCTCCTCCTGCTCCTCCTCCTGCTCCTCCTGGGACGTAGCATGAGGCGCAACAAGTTCTTCATCCAGCTGCAGCCTCCTCCTCCTCTTCCTATCATCTTCCAAGGATCGCTATCGTCATCCGCATCCCCATTATCACCGCCATCGCCGCCACAGTCCTGATCGATTCGTCGCGCAAGGAACCGACGGGGCTCACGCGAGAATCTGAAGCGCAACGTTGCAACATGTATAGTTCGGCATGCGCTTGAACCTCACACCGCGTCGCGCAAGGAACCGAACTGCTCGCGCGGGAACTGGGCCTCAACGTGACTTTTATATTTGGTTACGCACGCGAATCTCCAAGAGCCCACCGCAGGAACGGCCCAAACGAACCAAGCGGCACGTTGCCTTCGCAGCGTCGCGAGACACCTAGCCCCTGTTCGGGGCACCGTTCCTTCGATCATCCGCCCCGTGCGGCGAACCGAGTCCGCGCGAACCATGGCCCAAGGAACGCCTACGGGGTTCCGTGGCAGAACGGCGAGGGAACGCAAGCAGACCCAGGGAACCATCGCGTCCGTTCCGAAACCGACCTGGACCTCAGATTTCAAACCGATGACTGCACAGCGTCAGTCCAGCCATGACTCGGAGGCTTCAATCATCACAGGTGCACGCGCTCACACTGTGGTCAGCGCACCCATCTACACGAACCGAACATCGGATCGAACCTTGGCGACACTTTCCCTGGGCCAGCGGGCATGCTTCAGAAAGATCGCAAGAATCGCACAGCGCGTGGCTCCGTGGTAGAACATCCTTGAAGGGGCCCTGGGACACACAAATAAATAGACACACATAACAAGATTCTCCATAGGTTCCCTTATTTCTCATTCCCCACCAATTCCCATAGTTTCCCATATTTTCTGGGGAATCGACGATTAAGTCTCTTGAATCCTACATGCCAAGTGCGATTGTTGCTGCGATCTGCAGCGTGACACGGTCGCTCGCGCTACGCAGAGCAGGGCTGTCCTCGTAGCACACCTCTCGGCACTCCTTCATTGCCGCCTCTGTGGCCTTCCAGCGGCTGTTCTCTTCTTGTGAACCAATCCAACATGACTGCAATTTGAAACTGAAGTCAGACTGGGGGTGGAAAGGGAGGAAACGGGCGATAAGGGAGAATGGCAAGGAGGAGTAGAGGGTTGAGGGGCAGATGAGAGCAAGAGGACGGGACAAGGGGCGGGTGAGGAGGGCAATGGTAATCACGAGCGGCGAACATATCCGTATCCGCGCCAGCGGTTTGGATCCTGGGCCGCGATCCCGCGAATACGCGATCGCACGGATACTTCTCTGCGGTCGGGGTCCGCGCGAAAAGACGCGTAGTCGCGGGGTCGCAGCCCATGGGGCCCCGCCCGCCAGGCCACGCTGTTTTTCGCCCGCGAGATGGGGAAGACGAGGGGGCGGAGGTACCAGGCTTAAGTCGGGCCTGTCCCCCTACAGGCCGATTTGGAACGAAAAATTTTAAAATAATCAGAGAACACCCTAAATATTCAAACTGGCCAAAAAACGTCCACTGACTATTCTTTACTATGTTTTACTATTTTTGAATATTCCCCCTGTAGAGGGACAGGCCCGACTTAATACCAGGCGGAGGAGACCCGATTGATCCCGCTCTCGCTGCTCTCCAAGCGCAGATTGGCTGCACCATCCTGCTCACCATCCTGCAAAGAAGCGGCGGCCGGCCACCGAATGTGACACGGACAAGCCGCGGACACGGTCCCCGCGTTCGTCCAAATCAAATCTGAATCGGGCGATGGCAGGGCTGAGTTTAATTGGACCTGATCTCGCC
>CAUYUJ010012977.1:0-7500 GCA_963575745.1 Prorocentrum cordatum | reverse complement strand
GAGACATCACTGTGCATGGGCAGGGAGCCAATCTCCGATGCTGGAGCGACGAGCGCAGAGCTGCCGCTGCTGCAGCTGCAGCTGAAGCTTCTGCTGCAGCTAGGGGGCCACATGCGAACCCTACCCCTACCCCCCACGATTTCTGAGGGGGGGGTCCCGAGCGACGTGAACCCCAGCGACGTGAACCGAGCGACGTGAACCCCACCCTCCCCCTCAGAAATCGTGGGGGGTAGGGGTAGGGTTCGCAGGTGGCTCCCTAGCAGCAGCTGCAGGGACGGGAGGCCGCCGTGCAGCGCTCGCCCCCGCGGCGGCGCTGCAGGGGCGTTGCCTGCCCGCGCGCCGGGCCGGTCCTCCGCCTCGCGGCGGGGCGAAAAACCGGTCGCGCGGGCGCCACTCCCGTCCTTTGGACGCCCGAAAGGGGCACGGCCATTTGGACGCCCGAAAGGGGTACGCACATCTGGACGCCCGAAATGGGCACGGAAAGAATGGGCACGATGCCCAACAGCATATGTCGTCCCAAGCCAGCAGCGGCCGCTGTTGGACAGGCGGCCTTCGGTCTCCGAATGGACACAGGCCGCGGCGGCGTGGACAGCGGATCTGGTTCAAGATGAACAGGAACTGCTGTTGGGCATAGTACCCATTCTTTCCGTGCCCATTTCGGGCGTCCAGACGTCCGAGTGGCGAGTGGGGGCCCGGGGGAACTAGGCTCGCCCGGCATCTGGCGTGCTGAACGAGGACCACATGGACAGCTGGGGATTGGTGAGCATCGGGAGGAAGTGGATCAGCTCGTCCACGTCCTCTCGCTGCTCTTCGTTTCTCAGCTGCCTCCCTATTGTCTCCTTCCACTCCTTGGTCCGGGGCTGCTGGCCAGCTTCTGTCCAGTCGCTGGCGAGCCCAAGCTTCTCATCCAGAATCTCGAGGCTATCGTTTGCGCGCCTGAGCCATTCTACCTGCAAATCATCGCTGCGTTCCTTGTCATCCAGGGCGTTTTGGATCTTCCCCATGATCGCAAGGAACGGCATGGTGCGGTAGTTCCACAGGTCGTGCAGCTGTTGCACCTTTTTCCACTTATCGTTCACCTGCTTGAACTCCACTTTCATCTTCTCTGACATCGCCTGGTATTTCGATATTCGCTGCTGCAACTTCGCTATCTCGTCGAGTTGCTCGAAGCAGGCAAGGGTGCTGATGACGCAAACGGTATTGACCGCCAGGAGGGCCATCGTCATCGTGTACCGCTGCAGCTGAGGGTGGACCAGCTCCCAGCATATCAGGGCCGCGTCCACCAACAGATACCCGAGGAGGTTCAGGTGACGCCCCGAGAGTATCGTGAGCGCCCCGCAACCGAAGCCCAACGTCAGCGGCCAGCCTCGGGGATCTACTGACCTGGGTCAGTGAAAACGGTGGTCAATCAGACTTTGCAAGATCCTGCAAAATCCTGCAGGATCCTGCAGGGTCCTTCAAGGTAACCCGGGTCAACGCAACCCTGGCTCTGCAAAATCCTGCAAGATCCGGCGCTCTGGCGGACCCCCCTTTGCATTAACCTCCGTCCCCAGATCCCCGACGCCATGTTTTCCATGACATGGACCCCCAAATGTTTCGACCCATTCCCTGGGACCCGTTTCTCATCCCGCATCGTGTTCTGACGGCCGCCCTCATCTTTCTCACAATTCGAGGGGGTCTGGGACCCTTGACGTAACAGGGGATACGTCGACCCCTATCCCAGGCTTTGGGAGGTTCTCGACTGGAACCAAAATTTGGGGCCTAACCCTGGGGTTTACGATGGGGGGACGCCCATCCTCGATATGGGTGCGTCCGAACAGCCCCCTTGGGGTTATCTCCCAGGGCCCCCCTCCTTTACTGAGCCTTTTCATTTTCCGTCGAACAGTCGGGGCTGGGTTAGGATGCAACTACTGGGAGGTCTTCCTCGGAACGATTAAGGAGGACTGAGCCCCACTGGGGGGCTGCTGCGCCAGATCAGGCCGCGGACTATGAAGCGGGGCTTAACTGGGATAGCGCGGGATCAAGCCGGACTTCGGACCAGGGCAACGTCAGAATATTGCCTCCCAGGAGTTGCATCCGAAGCCGGGGAAAAATCGCCCTCGGCGTCGGGCCGGGCGCGCGCCCAGGGCCCACAGTGAGGGGTTGGGTCAGAAGGAGGGGGGAGGATCGAGGGGTCGAGGGTAGGAGGGAGAGAGGAGGACGGAGGAGGAGGAATAGGAGGAGGAGGAGAAGGAGGAGGAAAGGGAGGAGGAGGAAGAGGGGAAGGAGGAAGGAGGAGGAAGAGGGGAAGGAGGAAGGAGGAGGGGAAGGCGGAAGGAGGGGGAGGTAGGAACGGAGAGGAGATGAGGATTGAGGATGAGGATGAGGATGAGGAGGAGGAAGAAGAGGGGATTAAACATGCCATAGGTCAATGTTGGTCGAACTGTGAAAAAGTAAGAGGAGGAGGAGGAGGAGTCTAGGAGGACGGAGGAGGAAGGGAGAGGAAGGAAGTAGGAGGGGAGAGGCAGGCGGAAGAGGATAGGATGAGCACGAGGAAGGAGGAGGGAGGAGAAGGAATGGGGATGAAGAGGGGCAGCAGGAGAAGTGGAGGAGGGATAGGGAGGAACCAGCAGCAGGAGGAAAAGAGGAAAGAGGAGGAGAGAGGAGGAGGAGGAGGAGGAGGAGAAAGGTAGGAGGAAGGAGAGGAGAGGAGGAGGCTGCAGGAGGAGGACGAGGATGAGGACCGAGAAGGAGAAAGAGTAGGAGGAAGGCAGGAGGAAGGAGGAGGAGATGAGAGGGAGGGAGAGGAGGAGAGGAGAGGAAGTATGGAGGCTGAGGAGGAGGATTAGGGGGAGCAGGAGGAGGAGGAACAGGAGGAGGAGGAGGAGGAGGAGGAGGAGGAGCAGCATAAGGAGGGGGGATGAGGATCAGCAGCAGGATGAGGATGCTGATGAGGAAGAGGAGGATGAGAAGGGAGGAGGAGGAGGATAATCAGGAGGAGGAAAAGGATGAGGATCAGGAGGAGGAGGAGGAGGAGGAGGAGGGGGAGGAGGGAGAGGAGAAGGAGGAGGAGCCCATTGGGTACAATGCCGCCAACAGGGATATTATGTGGGAGATTATTACCTTTGTGCGCGTCATGAGAATGCCCTACATCCTAGGAGGTGATTTCAACATGGACCCGTCCTCCACAGAGGGGGCCAACATCCTATCGTACATGAATGGCACCATCGTCGTGCCAGACATTCCCTACACCAGCGCGGTGACCAAAACCAGGATAGATTTCTTCATTGTTGATGAGCGTTTGGCTACGAACATCACTGTCAAGGGGCACTTGGATGGCCCCTGGAGCCCACACTACGGGCTCACCTTGGACATGCCGTGTGAGGTCTTTACCAAACAGATATGGGCCATTGAGAGACATGCGCCAATACCTCGGGCCCTGGGACCTGCTCGTCCATGGGCTGAGTACTTCGGGAAGGCGTTTCACCAGGTCCAGGGAACCCAACATGCACAATATCCGGCGTGTTTTGGTCACCACGATGATCGGCTTACCCAGACATTCGCAGTTCTCTGTAGGGCAGTGGAGCTCCAGCAGCGGGACATAGCAGTATCTGACATCGAGTGCCAAGCGGGGCCAGTGCCGCGCTTCGCTTGGAAGGCGCCCCTGCCGCCCGCGCCCAAGGAGGGACGTGCCAAGTCGGCCGCCACCCAGTGGGCTACCCTAGGTATCCGCGCGAAGGAGCGGGACCACGCCAAGGCACATTACCAGCACTTTGAAAGGTTGCAGAAGTTTGTCGCGAACTTTGCAAGCAAGATCCCGTACCCAGATATGACTCCAGAGGAATCTTGGGTTCTTGAATCGCATCTTGGGGGATACTCCGACAAGGACACACAGGCCAAGGGGCTGGAGATCATAGATGGGGTCCAGCACCAGTTCTGCCTTTCGGAGCTCCAGGAGCCTAGGGATGGTTTCAAAGAGTTTGTCTTGAACTCCCCCAAGAGAGGAGGAGGGGCCGCCCACGCCATCACCAGGGCCAACACTGGAGCCCCACCTGAGCCCCTCGAGGACTCCCAAGGGCCCAATGGGGAGATCATCACCGACCCCTACCTGGCCATGAACAAAACGCTCGAACACTGGATGAGCAAGTGGGACCCCCAGAGCAAACGCCACCCGGCCCCGTTTGAGCCTCAGTGGGTCCGAAAGGTTCGAAATCAGGCCATTGAGGAATGGGACTTAGACTACCGCGACTGGGAGGTCAGCGACGTCTCTAACGTTGTCGCACTGTACAAGGCCTCGGCCGCGCCAGGAGGTGACGGACGGTCAGTCCGAGACTTCCTTATGCTGCAGGACGAGGGCCGCAAAGGTTTCACGGATCTGATTAACCAAATATGCCGTCGGCAACAGCTTCCCCTCCAGGTCCTCCTCAACCTCATCTTTCTCCAGCCGAAAAACGCGGAGTGTGACGGACCCTTGACATTGACGACGGGGCTCTATCGGGTTATATCCAAGCTGTTCAGGACCGAGCTATCCTCTTGGGACCAGGACTCTGCGGGTTTCTGGGATCAGGCGCTCAAGGGGGACGACGCTCTCAGGGCTGCGGTGTTGTCAGAAATCGCAGCTGCAATTGCCACGGCAGGGGACATTTCCATGGTGGAGGCCCTCCTCGACATCGAGAAGTTGTTCGATTCAGTTGAGCTCGAGTGGACGGTTCACTCAGCCCTACGTTTGAACTACCCTGCCCCTCCACTCGCGCTCGCACTCATGCTTAATCGGTGCACGAGGGTGCTCACGTCGACCATTGGATGCTCTGACTTTGCAGTACCAGATAAGTCGATGCTCCAAGGTTGCGGGCAAAGTTGCTCGCTGGCGCGTGCGTTTTGTATCAAGTGTTGGACAAATTCCACAAAGAGTTCATGCCACTCAGCTTCCGCACATGGGTTGATGACCTCCGAGTGCGCACGTGGCCATCAGCAGAGTATATGTTACACCTCCTCCCTGCTGCCATAGTCTCCCTGGGCGGGGACCTCGCTCGGCAAGGACGCAAGCTGTCTTCCCAGAGTTGCTTGGTGGCGTCCAATTCCTCTTTGGCAGCTGGTGTGGCTCAGGCGCTGGAGGCCCAAGGAGTGCCCATCACAGTTCAGCGTCAAGGGAGAGATCTTGGGGTTGGTGCTACATTAGGACGACAACGTAGACTAAGAACCCGCAAAGCCAAACAAGCGGATGGGTTCTCCCGGCTTAACAAGATCCGGAAGCCCTCGAAGAAGATCAAAGGGGCCCGAAGTCTCGTCAGCACTGGGGCTAAACCTCAATTGGTCTGGGGCTTCCAAGGACACGGGGTGCCCCCCCACAGCCCTCAAGCTCCTCAGGGGGCGATTGGCTGCTGCTGTGGGGCTCATCAGTAAATCTGGCTGTGCTACCACCGCTTGCGCCCTCTCCCCGAAGGGCAGCTTGGTTACCGATCCAGGATATGATGTTCCCTTGGGATGTCAGGAGCTCTGGTTTTCCATATTGAACCAGGAGGAGCACCTACACATTGGGATTGAAAAAACTTGGCCCGGGACCCTTGCCCGACTCCAATGACCAGGTAGATGGAACAAGGTATACAGCCTCATGTCGTCCGTCCTCGCCTACCTTTTGGACTTCCGCTGGGAGGTCTCAGATCCATGGAGGTGGATCAGCCCGTTCGGACAGCAGTATTTCGCCAAGCCAGGTGTCGAGGATGATCAGTCCTCAGTGCTCGCCGCCTTCTATGCCTGCGTCACCCACAAGTACTGGGGGCAGGCGGCCGAGTTCTATTGTGGAGGAGGGGGAGAAGGAGGAGTTGATATCCACCAGTTTCGACACCATGTGGGAGGATGGAGGAAGAAATCCAAACATTTAGTTGCAGCTGCATAGTATGTTGCCAAGGGGTGCATATGGCATGGAGCTAGGAGATTCAAAGCTGGAATGAAAGGCTCCCCCGAATGCTAGCGATGCGGAGCCCCAGGTGAGGACGCTTTTCACGCCTATTGGAATTGCCCAGCCCTCATTTCTATTGCATTAGAACATGACGAGACTCGGGGCTCCCAACACCTCCTCCCGAGGGCCAGGGCTGAAAGAAACACATTTCCCATTAAGTGGTTTCGAGGACTACAGCCGCAGGACCAGACGGTAGGCTTCCTCAATTCCAGATCCGTCAACTCTCAGGTAGATGGTACGGGATGCCTCTACACGGGGCGTTTCACCTTCACCGAGACGCGGCGTGTCGGCACGGACGGCTCGGGAGGACAACATTCCGCCGATCCTCGCCTCCGCAGAGTAGGATGGGGCCTCGCCTTGATGGGCAGGGACCAATGGGCTCAGGGGACTCTCTATGGCCTCACCCCAGGAGCCCAGACAGTCAATCGTGGAGCCCACTGCGGCTGTCTATGCGTTGGCCCTAGACGGGCCCATCGTCGTCGTCACGGATAGCGACTACATCATGAAAGGGGTCAGACGGGGAGAGAATTGGAAACACAGAACCAACTCTGATTTGTGGTCCCTCTTGTGGCAGGCATACCATGATAGGACCAGCCACACCGTCTTTAAGAAGACCAAAGCCCATACCGCGCCGACAGACATCAGCGACGGCACCGTGCGGGCAGACTTCTACATTGCCAATGCCGCCGCCGACGCCGTTGCGCGCAGGGCGGCAGAGTTTTTCGCATTTACGGAGGAGAGGGTCAGGGAGGTGAAGGCCAGGGATGAGGAGATGCAGCTGATCAGATCCCGTCTCGCATGCGTCCAACATCTTAATTGGAAATATGGCCCGAACCTGAAGCAGCAGAAAATACCTAAGAGTGCACGAACACGTCGTCTTCGAGAATCTGAAATGAGCCCGCATTGCATTGTAAGGGATCCTGTAGACGAGTCAGTAATATGTACGCGTTGCGCTGCTTTCTCTGGCAAGCCGTCTCCAGGGTGGGTTTCACAAGTTTGCCTACCCAGGGAGTTTATTGTTGACGTCCACCCCTCCCACCACCCCAATATGGGCATGGTCAAAGGGCTGATGGTTTGTGCCAAGTGCGGGGGTGGGCCGCCTCGAAGGTTTCAAAGCTAACCAGTCCTTGTGAAAAGCCCGCAAGCACGGGGATCAAAACGTCTCGTAGGTTGCTGCAGGGACTGAAACCCAAAGGGTTAATTGAATGGCCGACGGGACAACTTGCTCATCTAAGAACGCAGGTTGCCACCCAATGCGGCCTCCAACGAGATAAGATTGTCTCGTGATGCTTTCGGGAAGGGCCCTGGCGTGCAGGGACCCACCTTCAGTTGCAGGTCAACAGGTCAACAGGTAGGGAGGAGAGGGAGGATCAGGAGGCGGAGGAAGAGGAGGATCAGGAGGAGGATCAGCAGGAGGAGGATGATCGGCAGAAGAAGGAGGAGGAGCAGGAGGAGGAGGAGGAGGCGAAGGGAGGAGGATCAGGAGGAGGAGGATGATGAGGAGGAGGGAGGAAGAGGAGGAAGATGAGGAAGAGGAGGATAATGAGGATGAGGATGAGGAT
>CAUYUJ010012976.1:0-5000 GCA_963575745.1 Prorocentrum cordatum | reverse complement strand
AGCATCATGTCTGGGCCAGTTCCGTGCCTGTTTTTTTTTCGACGGTGCTGGCTGTCCTCCATGCGAGCACGTCGCGACATTCGAGTCGAGCAATACACTTCCAACGTACTTACTTCGCCACCCTTGGCGCAAGTCGAGTGCAACAACGCCACTGCGTTTGCCCTGGCTGCCAGCATGGCGCTCGTCCGTGCGCGGGACTTAGCCCCAAGGCGCTTCCGCAGTGCTCATCGCGGTGGAGTCTTATTGAGGAGGGTATCCATCTGGGCGCTCAAGGGCAGCGAGCTTTTCATAGCCAACCTGATATCGCGCGGACCTCAGCCGACCACGCGCGCATCCGGCGAGCGGCGCAGACGCCGCGTCCACGTGCAGCCAGCACGACGGCTTCCCAACGACCACTGCTCACTTGGGTCTTTCGTTTCATCCGCCCCTTGTCAAACAGGTCGGCAATTCCGATCTGCCGCGTTTCGTCGTCTTCTGGCTCTTCCTCGGGGCGGACTTCGACGGAGACCTGGCCTTTGTCGCGACCGCTTGTCAGTATCACTACAGGCACACCGCCCGCCCACATCTTCAACAAGGTGGCAATGTCGAGCGTGATTGACAGGCGATTGAGACCGTCAATCTCGCGCAGGCGCCCCTCCAGGATGTCGGTGGTCGAGACCTTGGGCGCCTTCTCGGCTGGCGGCTCCATTGTAGCGTGGAGCTCGGCGACAGCCTGCTTGTACTCAGCATCGTGGCGGTCGAGCTCGGCCAGAGTGGTCTCCAGCTGCCCGCGCTTGGTGGACAGCTTCTGCCCCAGGCCACGGACTGCCTTGAGCTGGCGATCCAGCTCGCCCTCCAGCCGCTGGATCTCCTTGTGGGCAGCATCCGCGCGCTGCTGCGGAGGCACCTCCGCCGCGCGCGCCTTGGCCAGCTCCTGCTTGGCCTGGGCGACCATGGCGGCGTTCCCAGACTTCTCGGCCAGGGCCACGAGCTGCTCCAACTCAGCGGTGGTGGCGGCTGCGGAGGCTGCGGCAGGCGTGGGCGAGGCGCGCCGGCCAGCGGCCACACCTGCAGCCTCGCGGCGGAGGGCTGTGCCGTCGCCGCGCGCAGTGGTCGAGGAAGTACCCTTCTGGGGGGCTGGCTGGGGGATCGTTCCACCAACGCTTGCAATGCTTGCACTGTCCTTGAGCCCAATCGTTCTCCTTGCAACCACAACCGGTACAAGTCCAGCGAGCGCCTGAACCAGCCCATCGCGAGGCCTTGGAAGACATTGCGGCGCCGTGATGGGAGGGGAGCGACGTAGCCAAAATGGCCCGCTGTCACCCAGCAGTTCTGAAGAGTCAGTGACAGCAAGCCCAGGTCACCTGGGCCAGAACGGCTAGGAGGAGGAGGAGGAGGAGGAGGAGGAGGAGGAGGAGGAGGAGGAGGAGGAGGAGGAGGAGGGGAGGAAGGAGGAGGGGACCGAGGAGGAGGAAGGAGGAGGAGGAGGAAGGAGGAGGGAGGAGGGAGGAGGGAGGAGGGAGAGCGAGGGACGGATGGAGGAGGAGGGAGGAGGGAGGAGGAGGAGGAGGGAGGTCGGGAAGGGGGAGGAGGGGGAGGTAGAGAGGAAGGAGGAGGAGAGGAGGAGGGAGGAGGGTTAGGGAGGAGGAGGAGGGAGGAGGGGGAGGGTAGGAAGGGAGGAGGGAGGAGGGGGAGGGCGGAGGGAGGAGGAGGAGCAGGAGGAGGAGGAGGAGGAGGAGGAGGAGGAGGAGAGGGGAGGGGGGGGACAAAGTGGCGGCGGCGGAGGAGGCGGCGGCGGAGGAGGAGGAGGAGGAGGAGGAGGAGGCGGAGGCGGAGGCGGAAGTGGTGACGGGAGGGGACGAGGAAGCGGAGGTGGAGGCGGAGCGGGAGACGGGAGGCGGAGGACGGAGGCGGCGGCGGAGGCGGAGGCGGAGGACGGAGGCGGAGGCGGAGGAGGAGGGGAGGAGGAGGAGGAGGCGGAGGAGGGAGGAGGAGGAGGAGGAAAAGCGGAGGAGGAGGAGGAGGAGGAGGAGAAGGCGGAGGGGGAGGGGTGAGGGGGAGGGGGAGGAGGAGAGGAGAGGTGAGAGGAGGAGGCAGGAGGAGGAGGGAAGGAGGAGAGGAGGAGGAGGCCGAGGGGGGGGCCCTGGAACATGTGGAGGAACACGAATGGAGCCCGTACGCGCTCCGAGCCGGAGTTTGGGACTTCGGGCGGGGTTGGGGTGGTGTGGTAGTGGAAGAAGAAAGAGCGCCATAAACATATTCCAGATTTCGTATTAAAGGGAGGGGGGTCTCATTTCGGGGGGGGTCTCTTCCAGGCTATCTTGGAGGGCCTGGGGGGTCTGAAATGGCTTGTCTTGGAGGGTCCAGACCCCCTCCCTTCTATTACGAAATCTGGAGTAATTATGTTGGTGCTCCGCGCGGATTTCTTGGGTCCGCGCTGGGCCCCCTCTGCCTCGCCTCCGGCGCCGCCCCTGGCGCGCTCCGCGCACCAGGGAGGGGGTTCTTCTTCCTGGTCGGTAGGCCTCTGGTGGTGGTGTCTTACTCAGAGCGTGAATTACCTACCCCGCTTTCGCTTCCAGGAAGAACCAAGTCATACCACGCGCCTCCTCGTCAAGCGGCCTGACCAGCACAGGCCGTAGCTTGGCATCGCTTGGTATCTCTTGGAAGCGAGGGTGGTCAAAAGCGAGGTAGGTTTGTTTTCCCCCTGCTTACAGTGGGTAGTTTGGGGACCACCGTTCAACGTGCCGTCTGACCTGGGCCGCAAGGGCATTCGCACGAGCACGAGGCCCTCCGTCGGTCGAGAAACACAGAACATCCTCCTCCTCCTCCTCCTTCTCCTCCTCGTCATCCTCCCCCTCCCCCCTCCCCCTCCCCTCCTTCTTCCTCCTCCTACACAATTAATCAATATGTACTACTCTCCCTCTTCCCTGATGGACGTCTTTCGGTATTCCCCCCCGCGTTATGTTTTTTTACACAAGATTCCCCGGAGTAGGGTTTTCGCCTGCGGTTTTTTTCAAAATGCTGCTCTCGCTGAGGCGCCGGCCTCATTTCTGCTACCGAATCGTTCCGAATCGTGCTCCCGCTGCAGCGTGGGCCTCATTTTCGGATCGGTGTTTTGCCTCCGTCGTTCAGGATGGCGTTCTCGCCCCAGCGCGGGCCTCTTTCTCGCGCGCCCATCCGCCCGCCACCACCGCGCCGCACCACGACCCGCCCCGCCGCACGCACACCCACCGCCACTTCCACCCACCAACGCACGCACGCACGCACGCGCACCACCACCGCGCACCGCCACCACCACCGCACTACCCCACCCACCACCACCACGCTACACCGCGTCACACCACATCACACGCGCGAACACAGACACACACGCACGCACGCACGCACGCACGCACGCTTCTCGCACGCCGCACGCACGACGCACGCACGCACGCACGCACGCACGCACGCACGCACGCACGCACGCACGACACGCAGCACGCACGCGCACGCACGCAGCACGCACACACACACCACACACAACACGCACGCACGCACGCACGCACGCACGCACGCACGCACGCACGCACGCACGCACGCACGCACGCACGCACGCACACACACACGCACACAGACACGCACATACACACACAGACACACACACACACACACCACCTCCGCCACCACCACCGCCATCACGCACGTACGCACCTGGCCCACCACCAAACCACCAAGACGCCACACCACGTCACACCACAGCACACGCGCACACACGCACACACACATACACCACCACCACAACAACCACAACCACGCACACACGCACGCACGCACGCACGCGCACCACCACCCACTACGCACACGCGCGCGGAGCCACAGGTCCGCTACGACACGCGTCCGCGGATAGAGAACATCAGCGCCATGGTAAGGGATGGGAGGGAGGGGTAGGATGTCAGATGTTGACGCGAGCGCACCTAACTTGTCCCCCTCCCCCTCCCCCTCCCCCTCCTCCTCCTCCTCCTCCTCCTCCTCCTCCTCCTCCAAGGGCACCCTCTCCAGGATGAACACTAGCATCCACCAGGCGCGAAGCACACCAGGAGGCCCTCCCCGAGCCGATCTCGGTCTTCTGCCTCGGTGCGACGAAAATGCCCTTGCTCGTCGGATAAGAAAAACATAACATCCAAGGGCACCCTCTCCAGGATGAGCACTAGCATCCACCAGGCGCGAAGCACACCGGGAGACCCTCCTCGAGCCGATCTCGATTTCTGCCTCGGTGCGACTGTAATGCCCTTGCTCTCGCCATGGTCTGCAGAGGCTGCTGGAGGCCGCAGACGGCCCGCGGGAGGCCAGGAAAGGGTCATTTGAAGGCTGCTAGGCGGCCATAGAAGGCGGTGTACTTGGCATCGCTCGGACGTGTGCATTTTCCTTCGACGAGGACCATCGAGGAGCATCCTTGATCATTTGGCGAAAAAGCCACGCACATAACCGACAAAAAAACACGGGGAATGGACGTCCGAGCGATGGCCAGTGTATGTTGAAATGAGTTTCAAGTCGGGCATGTCCCTCTACAGGAGGCACTGTCACGAGTAGTTCAAACATAGTTTGGTGACGGTGTTCCCGTGCTCCTGCGATTTTTGTTTGATTTGTTTTGGCTAGTTTTTTTCCACTATTCTTCCAGCATCCGCCTGTAGGAGGACATGTCGTCCTCGCGTAGAAGGGGGGTAGGGGGAGGGGGGAAGGCTTCTCAGAAACACCCCTGGTTCTTACCTGTCCAAAGATGTAAGGCCGGCGCCTTCTAAGACGCAGCCTCGTTCTAAGAAGCCTTCCCCCTTCCCCCTACCCCCATGTGCAAGCCGCCAAGCATGCCTGACCTAGCGCGAGCCTCCAAGAGGACTCGCCCAAGGTCAGGCTGGGCCCCGACGGGCACGGGCTCCAGGGGCCCACTTTGAGCGGATTCTGGTTTGGCGGGGACGGCCGCCGTTGCCTCCAGCGGCCCTTTGCGATCCCTCCTCCTCCTCCTCCTCCTCCTCCTCCTCCTCCTC
>CAUYUJ010012975.1:0-11964 GCA_963575745.1 Prorocentrum cordatum | reverse complement strand
AAGCTGAGGCAGGCTGAGGCTGAGGCCGAGGCTGAGGCCGAGGCAGGCTGAGGCTGAGGCTGAGGCTGATGCTGAGGCAGGCTGAGGCTGAGACAGGATGAGGCTGAGGCTGAGGCAGGCTGAGGCTGAGGCCGAGGCAGGCGCATCCTTCGGAATCCTTCGGATTCCCTCGGAATTCTTAGGAATCCCTAGGAATTGTTAGGAATCCGGATTCCTAAGGATTCCTAAGGTTTCCTAAGGATTCCTATGGATTCCTAAGGATGCCTAAGGATGCCTTAGGAATCCCTAGGAATCCTAAGGCCGTTGCCACTGCGACTGTCATTGCGAATGCGACTGCGACTGCGAGAACAGCAGAATTCTACAACTGGATTATCATCTGAATCTTAAGGGGAATGCTTCCAAATATGCTTATACACATCGCTGGTAGGTTGCTTTGCCGGGATACTTTTTGAATTTCCATTGAGTTCGGCCAAACGGGCTTCGCGCGCGCATGCCGGAATCCGCCGACCCTGTCGGCGTGTGCGAGGGGCTTCCTCGTCCGTTCCTCGCCGCCCCCCCCCTTCTTCCTTCCCCCGTTTTTCTTTTTGGGCCGTACCCTCCTGCCGTCATGCCGTTGTCGATTCGAAGGGAAGCCCCTTCCCTTTGATCCCTTCCCCAGGGGGGGGGGGTCCCGCCAGGGGTGGGGGAGGGTGGGGGGGTGGGTGGGGTGAGGCGAGTTGGGGCGGTGTCGAATGGATGTCAGGCGGGTGGGGGGGGGGGGGGGGGGAGGGGTGTTTTTTTTGGGGGTTTTTTTGGGGGGGAGTGGTTTGTGGGGGCAGTTTTCCGTTTTTCCTCGGGCGGCCTCGAAACCTCGGAAACACTCCAAATGAGGTCCGAATGCCCAAGATGGCCCCCGAGACGGCCCAAGAGTGCCCAGAGCCGCCCAAAGATCGGCCGAAGACGCCCAAGATGGCCCCAAGACCGTCCAAGAAGCCTCCAAGACGTCCCAGGCCCCCTCCAGGAGCACCCCCAAGAAGGGCCCAAGAGGCCACACTCATTACTTTCACATCGGAAACTTACATCTCTAGCACATACGATGTTTCGGCCTTCACGGCGTCACAGACAGCTTCGTCTTCAGGGTCGGCGGCACCGGCCGCAAGGCCTTCGCAATCATTCGAACTCCTTGCGCGTGTGTTAGGGGGGCACGACGCCTTCCGAATGAAACCGCGCGGGCAGCTCACGCGCGTCGGCCGTGCGCGCATGCCGAATTCCAGCCCAAAACTCCATCGCCGACGCGAGCACATCGCCACGGCCGTGATCAGCATCGGCGCCGTCATCGGCCTCGCCGTCGTCATCGTCACCATCGCCACCCCGATCGCTACCATCACACTGTCAGCCTTTGGTCAACAACGCCATGCTGACGCGCCCGCCCGAGTCACCGACTCGCTCTGAAGTGCCCGCGCGTCGCCGTGGCCTGCGAGACACGCGCTGAGAAGTGCCCGGAGGCTCAGCGCCATCGCGGTCGCGTCGGTCACGCTCAACAAGCTGGCCGCTGCGTGCGCGATCGTGCGCGGGCTGGCGCGGCGGCAGAGATGCCCTCGGCATCGCCAAGCAGTCATAGCAGTCGCCGCCGCTTGGATTGTGCAAGCCACGTTGCGGATGGGCGGGTGGGATGGTTGCGCGAGCAGTGGAGCTAACAACTCCAAGTCTTCCAAAAGTACGTTCGCCACGTAGATTGCAGCACGTAGACAGCACAACATATATTGCGCACCGCATAGATAAGACAACATCGGTTCCCCCTCTTAGCAAACGAAATAGGATCTACCATTCGACCCAGCGTCGGCCCACGCGACTGCCCCATCGTTTATTTTAAATTCGGCCCCATACCATCCCAACTGGGCCAGGATTCGCCCTCCGCAATCCTCGTCAAATAACATTTTGCGCGAACTGCGGTATCGCAAATCAACAATTTGCAAACACTCGCAGCAGAAAACAAAACGAAGTGCACGCGCCAACGTCGTCGCGCGCGAATGCCGACATCGCCCAAACAAATATGAATTTCACAACGATTTCAAAACCGGGTGCCACGCAAACATCTATAAACACATTGTGTCGCAATGTTTTTTATTCAGAAGACATCTGCGCGCGCTCTTGCGAATTCCGAAAACCATTTTACTTGAAAAACCGGAGAAAACACAGATTTCCATCACATTCGACCAAACGGGCCTGTCGCGCGCACATTTTGCGCACCTTGGTGCGGGGAGGGGGGGCGCGACCCCTGTCACAAAATGACGCGCGGGCAACTTGCGCCTTTCGGCCGCGCGCGCATGCTGGAACCCAATTGGGGATTTCATTTCCGACGCGTGCACGCCATCATTGCTTTCGGCGTGATCAGTATCGGCGCCGCCGTGAACGTCATCGCCGTCATCGCCATCGTCGTCACCAACATCGCTACATTTATTATCGTGGCTCCCGCTATCGGCTTCGCTAAAAATATCGCGCGCGCCCGAATCGCTGACTCGCGATGCAATGCCCGCGCGCCAGCGCGACCGGCGAGACGCGCTGGAAGATGCCCAGCGGTCAGCGCCACCGCCGCCGCGTTGGTCGCACCAGACAAGCTGGCCGCGCCGCGCGCGAACCTGCCCGCGCTAGCGCGGCCGCAGCAATGCGCCAGCCAGCGTCAAGAAGTCATCGGAATCGCCGCCGCATGGGTTGTGCAAACCAAGTTGCGGGTGGGCGGGTGGGATGGTTGCGCGAACAATGGGGTCGACAATCCCAAGTTCGGAGAAGTGGATTGCACCACCACGCAGGTTGCCCCACATAGGTATTCCTTTCTACAAAAAAAATGGGTTCTACCACCTTCCCCATCGAACTTATCGATTCCCTGGGAACCGATGCGATGCGCAAGTGAATATGACCCAAGGTCCATCCTACCTGTGAACTCATACTATCCCAGCAAATAATATGCGCGCACTCGTTGATCACCAAATACAAGTTTTCAAGGACCCCCCGAAAAAAAAAAGCCTGGCGAAGGACCCAACCATATGCAGTAGTGAGCACCGCAATTATAAATATCTTCTTCGGTGGAGCTCCCTATGGGGCCACGAAGCGCTGTACTGGGTGGGTGAAACGCAGGGAGCAAGGGCTGAGCAGGGTGGTGGCTGACGCATGCGGGCGGTGCCATTGGGACCTTCGGTGGAGCTCCCTATGGGGCCACGAAGCGCTGTACTGGTGTGCGAAGCGCAAAAGGGGAGGCAGGGCCTTTGCTGGGCGGTGGCCGCGCATTGTCGGGCGGTGCCAAGTGGGACAGTCGGTGGAGCTCCTATTATAGGGCCCACGGACGATGCACTGGATGTGGTAAACGCAAGAGCAAGGGCTGTGGGCTGGGTGGTGGCGGACGCAACGGGGCGGATGCCATTGGACCTTCGTGAGCTACCCTATGGGGCCACGAAGCGCTGTACTTGTGGGCGACACGCAGGGAGCAAAGGGTTGTGCTGGGCTGTGGTGGTGGCTGAAGCAGGCGGCGTTCCATTGGGACGGGACCTTCGGGAGCTCCCTATGGGCCACGAAGCTGCTGTACTCTGGTTGGGTTGAAACGCACGGAGCAGGGGGCTTGTGCTGGGCCGTTGGCCGGCGCATGCGGCGTGCCAGTGGGACATTCGATGGGAGCTCCCTATTGGTGCCACGAAGCGTTGTAACTGGTTGGTTGAATACCAGGGAGCCAGGCGAGCAGGCCACGAAACGCTTGTACTGGGTGCGGTGGGACGCATGCGGGGCGGTAGACCTGGGGCCTTTGGTGGAAGCTCCCTATGGGCCCACGAAACGATATACTGGTGTGTGAAGCGCAGGGAAGGGGATGGAGGGCCCGAAACGGGAAACGCTTACTGGGTGGGGGGCGGGCGCATGCGGCGAGTAGACCTGGAACCTTCGGTGGAGCATCCTTGTGGGCCACGAACGTCTGTACTGATGGTGAAACGCGCGAGGCGGGGATGGAGGGCCAGTAAATTTCTGTACTGGGTGGGGGACGCATGCGGACGTAACCTGGACCTTCGTGAGTCTTCCCTATGGGGTCACGAAACGGTGTAACTGGGTGGGGAAACGCAAGGGAGGAGGGGGAGGATAGGTCCTACTTAAACAGTCTGTACTAGGTTTGTTGGGGGACGCATGCGGACGGTAGACCTGGAACCTTCGGTGGAGCTCCCTATGGGGCCACGAGGCGCTGCAGTGGGTGGGTGGGAGGCAAGGAGGAGGGGGAGGAGGGCCACGAAACGCTGTACTGGGTGGGGGGACGCATGCGGACGGTAGGAAGGAAGGGGAGGAGGAGGAGAGAAGGAGAGGAGGAACGCGGGGACCGTCTCTTCAAAACGAGGACCCAACACCACAGGATGGTGGGGAAATATAGCAAAATTATCCTGGCGAAGAACCCAACCATAAGCAATTGTTCGTAACGCGTTGTGGGTGCCGGTTTCGGTGGGGCTCCCTATGGGGCCACGAAACGCTGCCCAGGGTGGGGGAACCGCGTGCGAACTGCGCCACTGGGGCGGGCCTTCGGTGGAGCTCCCTATGGGGCGACGAAGCGCTGCCCAGGGCGGGGGAACCGCATGCGAATTGCGCCACGGGGGCCTTCGGTGGAGCTCCCTGTGGGGCCACGAAGCGCTGCCCTGGGTGGGGGAAACGCATGCGAGAGCAACCACTGGGGCCTTCGGTGGAGCTCTCTATAGGGCCACGAAGCGCTGCCCAGAGTGGGGGAAACGCATGCGAGAGCAGTTGCTGGGGCCTTCGGTGGAGCTCCCTATGGGGCCACGAAACGCTGCCCAGAGTGGGGGAAAAGCATGCGAGAGCAGCCACTGGGGCCTTCGGTGGAGCTCCCTATGGGGCCACGAAGCGCTGCCCAGGGTCGGGGAAACGCATGCGAGAGCAGCCACTGGGGCCTTCGGTGGAGCTCCCTATGGGACCACGAAGCGCTGCCCAGGGTGAGGGAAACGCATGCGAGAGCAGCCGCTGGGGCCTTCGGTGGAGCGTCCTATGGGGTCACGAAGCGCTGCCCAGGGCGGGGGAACCGCATGCGAGAGCAACCACTGGAGCCTTCGGTGGAGCTCCCTATGGGGCCACGAAGCGCTGCCCAGGGTGGGGGAAACGCATGCGAGAGCAACCACTGGGGCCTTCGGTGGAGCTCCCTATGGGGCTACGAAGCGCTGCCCAGGTTGGGGGGAAACGCATGCGAGAGCAACCACTGGGGCCTTCGGTGGAGCTCCCTATGGGGCCACGAAGCGCTGCCCAGGGTGGGGGCGGAACCACTGTGGGCTTCGGTGGAGCTCCCATGGGACACGAAGGCGTGCCCAGGGTGGGGGAAACGCATGCGAGAGCAGCCACTGGAGCCTTCGGTTGGAGACTCACTATGGGGCCACGAAGCGCTGCCCAGGTTGGGGGGAAAAAACGCATGCGAGAGAGCCACTGGGCCTTGGTGGAGCTTCCCTATGAGCCACGAAGCGCTGTACTGAGTGGGGGGGACGCATGTGGACGGTGGCACTGGGGCCTTCGGTGGAGCTCCCTATGGGGCCACGAAGCGCTGTAGTGAGTGGGGGGACGCATGTGGACGGTAGCGCTGTGACCCTCGGTGGGGCTCCCTATGGGGCCACGAAGCGCTGTACTGAGTGGGGGGGACGCATGTGGACGGTGGTACTGCGGCCTTCGGTGGAGCTCCCCATGGGGCCACGAAGCGCGTACTGAGTGGGTGGGGGCGCATGTGGACGGTGGCGTTTTTGTTGGGGCCTTCGGGTGGAGCTCACTATGGGGCCACGACGATCCGAACGCGCTGCACTGATGGTGGGGGGGAACGCAATCGTGGACGGTTGGTACTTGGGGGCTCGGTGGAACTCCTTATGGGGCCACGAACGCGTTCTGAGTGGGGGGACGCACGTAGACGGTATGTGGTCTATGGGGCCTTCGGTGGAGCTCCCTTATGGGCCACCGAAGCGTGCTACTGAGTGGGGGGTGAGGGGGGGGCGCGTGCGGACGGTGGCTCTGGAGCCTTCGGTGGAGCTCCCTATGGGGCCACGAAGCGCTGTTCTGAGTGGGGGGGGCGCATGTGGACGGTGGCTCTGGGGCCTTCGGTGGAGCTCCCTATGGGGCTACGAAACGTTGTGCTGGGTGGGGGGGGACGCATGCGGACGGTGGAGAGGAGGAGGGGGCAGAGGAGGAGAGGTGAGGAGGAGGAACGCGGGGACCGTCTCTTCAAAACGAGGACCCAACAACACAGGTTGGTTGGGAATAAGAAAAAATGCGCACGCGCGCGTCGGCGCGCGCACATGCCGGAATCCTTCAAAACCCTTCGGTTTCGGAAAGGTTTCAAAATCGACTGTCAAAAACATGTTTTGATAAAAAGCGCATGGGCTCGCAACATGGACGTTTAACAAAAGCGTGCGCGCGCTATTGCGAATTCCTGAGGAAACCAGGTGTTTTTCAACATGTTCATAAAATGATATCAAACGGGCTTCGCGCGCGCATGTCGAATATTTCGAACGCCCCTGCGCGCGCGAAGCCCGTTTGGTTATACAAATTATACAACGAACCCGCCGCAGGCGCCGATGTTTTACCTAACTGCGAAGACTGATAAGTTTCTAGTGAGCATCCTGACTCCCCAGGGGGGTCTGGGCTGCCGGGGGAATCGGGGGACTCCCCGGGACTTCGCAGGGGGAGTCTGGGCGGGTGCCGGGAGGATCCGGGGACTCCCCAGAACACCATTCCCAGGCCACGTTTTGAATGCCCGGAGCCAGCTGTAGGCCACTTCGTGTTCTTCGTCTTCCCACAACACCATTCCCAGGCCACATTTTGAATGCCCGGGGCCAACTGTAGGCCACTTCGTGTTCTTCGTCTTCCCAGAACACCATTCCTGTACTATATTTTGATTGCCCGGAGCAAACTGTGAGCCACTTCGTGACCTTCGTGTTCCCAGAACACAAATCCTGTGCCATATTTTGAATGCCCGAGCTGAGGCAGGCTGAGGCCGAGGCAGGCTGAGGCCGAGGCAGGCTGAGGCAGGCTGAGGCACGCCGAGGCAGGCTGAGGCTGAGGCTGAGGCAGGCTGAGGCTGAGGCAGGCTGAGGCTGAGGCTGACGCAGGCTGAGGCCGAGGCAGGCTGAGGCTGAGGCTGAGGCAGGCTGAGGCTGAGGCAGGCTGAGGCTGGCTGAGGCAGGCTGAGGCTGAGGCTGAGGCTGATGCAGGCTGAGGCTGAGAGGCTGACGCTGAGGCAGGCTGAGGCTGAGGCTGAGGGTGAGGCTGAGGCTGAGGCCGAGGCAGGCTGAGGCTGAGGCTGAGGCAAGCCGAAGCAGGCTGAGGCTGAGGCTGAAGCTGAGGCAGGCTGAGGCTGAGGCTGTGGCTGAGGCTGAGGCAAGCTGCGGCTGAGGCAGACTGAGGCTGAGGCTGATGCAGGGTGAGGCTGAGCAGGCTGAGGCTGAGGCTGAGGCAGGGCTGGGTGAGCTGAGGACGAGGCCGGCTGAGGCTTGAGGCCGAGGCAAGCGAGGCAGGACTGAGGCTGAGGCTGATGCTGAGGCAGGCTGAGGCTGAGACAGGCTGAGGCTGAGGCTGAGGCAGGCTTAGGCTGAGGCAGGATGAGGCTGAGGCCGAGGCAGGCTCAGGCCGAGACAGGCTGAGGCTGAGACTGAGGCTGAGGATGAGGATGAGGCCGAGGCAGGCCGAAGCTGAGACAAGGTGAGGCTGAATGGGGGGGGGGGAAGGGAGGGGGGAGGAGGGGAGGCTGAGGCAGGCTGAGGCCGAGGCAGGCTGAGGCCGAGGCAGGCTGAGGCTGAGGCCGAGGCAAGCCGAGGCAGGCTGAGGCCGAGGCTGAGCTGAGGCGGCAGGCTGAGGTGATGCTGAGGCTGAGGCAGGCTGAAGGTTGAGGCGAGGCAGGCCTGCAGGATGAGGGACGCAGGCTGAGGCCGAGGCAGGCTGAGGCTGAGGCTGAGGCAGGCTGAGGCTGAGGCCGAGGCAGGCTGAGGCTGAGGCTGAGGCAAGCCGAGGCAGGCTGAGGCTGAAACTGAGGCAGGCTGAGGCATCCGTAGGAATGCATAGGACTCCTAAGGAATCCCTAGGAATCCTTATGAATCCGTAGGCATAGTTAAGCATCCTCAGGAAACCGTTGGAATCCTTAGGATTCCCTCGGAATCCTTAGGAATCCCTCGGAATTCCTAGGAATCAGGATTCCTAAGGATTCCTAAGGTTTCCTAAGAAGGATTCCTATGGATTCCTAAGGATGCCTAAGGATGCCTTAGGAATCCCTAGGAATCCTTAGGATTCCATTGGGTCCTAAGGCCGTTGCCACTGCGACTGTCATTGCGAATGCGACTGCGACGGCGAGAACAGCAGAATTCTATAACTGGATTCTCACCTGAATCTTAAGGGGTATGCTTCCAAATATGCTTATACACATCGCTGTTAGGTTGCTTAGCCAGGATAATTTTCTCTAAACCAATGTGGGTATGTCTCGGGTGGATCGCTGTTGGGTTGCAGGTGGGTCGCGGGTGTAGAGGGCAGAACATCCACCCCAGAATAACCACCCCAACAAACGAAGCCGTTTAGTAAACGCACACAAGGAATGAATCGAACAGGGCAAGGCTGTTCAATAAACGCCCAGGGCCGTTTAGTAAACGTCAATCGTCGGGTCCGGGTGGTTTTCCTCCCTTGAGGGTGGGTCGCGGTGTGGGTCGCGGGTTGGGTCGCGGGTTGGGTCGCGGGTTGGGTCGCGGGGTTGGTCGCGGGTGGGTCGCGGGTAGGTCACGGGTGGGTCGAGGGGTGGGGCGCGGGTGGGTCGCGGGATGGGTCGCGGGTTGGTCGCGGGGTGGGTCGCGGGGTGGGTCGCGGGGTGGGTCGCGGGTGGGTCGCGCGTGGGTCTCGGGTGGGTCGCGGGGTGGGTCGCGGGGTGGGTCGCAGGGTGGGTCGCGGGTGGGTCGCGGGTGGGACGACAACAACAAACAAAAACAACAGCAACAACAACAACAGCAACAACAACAACAGCAACACCAACAACAACAACAGCAACAACAACAACAATGTCAACAACGACAACAACAACGAGACAAACATAATCCTCACCACGGATCACCACTTCAGCCACGCACCCAGGGACAATGAATGACCGTTCGGCCCCCTCACTCCGATATGTATAAATATATACACACGTAGCACCCCGCAGGTGCAGATAAGAGTGAGTGGGCGGTGGGGACCTCGGCAGTCTGCGAGACTCTGGAGAAGCCCGCCGCAAGCGCCAAAATTTCTCAAAATATGTCGCGGGTGGGGGATGGGTCGGGGTGGTTTGGAGTCGGTCGTGGGTCACGGGCGTGGGTCGTTGGTGGGTCAGTTGATCGCGGGTGGGTCGCGGGGTGGGTCGTGGGTGGGTCGCGGGGTGGGTCGCGGGTGGGTCGCGGTGGGTCGCGGGTGGGTCGCGGGTGGGTCGCGGGTGGGTCGCGGAGTGGGTCGCGGGTGGGTCGCGGGTGGGTCGCAGGTGGGTCGCGGGTGGGTCGCCCGGGGGGTGTCGGGGTGGGTCGCGGGCGGGTCGCGGGGTGGGTCGCGGGTGGGTCGCGGGTGGGTCGCAGGTGGGTCGCGGGATGGGTCGCGGGTGGGTCGCGCGGTGGGTCGCGGGTGGGTCGCGAATGTATCGCGGGGTGGATCGCGGGTGGGACGACAACAAACACAAACACAAACACAAACACAAACACAAACACAAACACAAACACAAACACAAACAACAACAACAACAACAACAACAACAACAACAACAACAACAACAACAACAACAACAACAATTACTAGCACGTGGGGACACACCGTTCTCACCAGTGCCAGGGTTTTCATAGGAGGCGGGCAATACCCCCACTTTGTGGGGGTGCCGGTTCAAGCTCTACCAAATTTCCAAACGACTCTTCGCCACCACCCACACCCAGCTTCCCGCCCTATGACGTTCGGACACTTCACTTCGTGGCCTGCGGACGACCGTGGCTACTACACTGGCGCGTGGCTACTACACTGGCGGATTGTGGCCCCTGGCAGGCGCGCGAACGCCGTTGAAAGAGCTTGCGAAAGTAGCTCGCGCGAGCTCATGTAACATAAATGTTGTAAAACCATTGGTTTTTAAGGATTCGGACAGCGCGCGCGGGTAGAAATTTTGAAAATCCGTGCACGTGTTTTTCGAGGACCTACGGTGCGATTCGTGCGATTTTATGATACGCGGTGCTGAAATTCTTAAGAAGCCCAATGGTGTTTGAAGATTTCGGCGTGCGCGCGCGAAGAAAAAACGAATGTGTCCCATATGGTATTATTTGACAGGGATGATGGCCCTGGCAGGCGCGCAACCGTTGTTGCAGAAGTTCGAAGCACGTGAAAAGTTGCTCGCAAGAGCCCGTTTGACAGAAATGTTGAAAAAGTATTGGGTTTCCTAAGAAATCCGCAAGAGCGCGCGGGATGAATTTTTGAAACTTTTTGTTTGAAAAACCATTGGATTTTTCATGTTTTTATATGAAAATCGCTACGAAGACTAAGGTTTTGGACGGATTTCGTCTTGCGCGCGCGAATGTGCACTTCGTGTCATTTTTTGCAAGGGATTCTTGAAGTTTGGTCATGTTAGAACAAGAAATGTCCACTTTGCCTTATTTTTTGCAAGGGAAAACCGATCGTAACAACACAACCGGATCTGGTATACCCCGTTTTGCCTGAGACTTCCTCACGAAAATGATGAAAATGGGGCTGCGGCCTAGGCGCGGCGGGGGGGGCGCGCACCAGGGGTCCCAACAATAATTATTCTTTAGAATTAATAATGTTCAACAACAACGACGCAGCAAGCATAATCCTCACCACGGATCCCCACTTCAGCCACGCACCCAGGGACAATGAATGACCGTTCGGCCCCCTCACCCCGATGCATATATATACATACGCATGTATTATATATGCATGTACATGTATATGTGTTGGGCGATTCATCTGGAGCAATCCATGTGGTGCAATCTGCGTGGTGCGGTAACCGAGGTGTAAGCTATGTGGTGCAATATGTGTAGTGGATTCTATGTTGGGCGATCAACGTGGTGCAGTGTACGTGCGCTGATCTATGTTTCGCAACCTATGCGGTGCATCCATGTGGTGCAACGTCTGCCACCGTGTCTCCATGGAGTGGGCGTGTTAGAATGCGCGCCTGGTGTATTGGAAAGCTTGTAGAATTTCAAAGTCCCCCCCTCGCCGCACGCATCCCTCAAACTCCGCCCCGTCAGAATGTGGTTTCTGGCGGTCTTTTTGGCCTCCAGACGGCCAACATAGCCTCCAAGACTGCTTCAAAGTCAACCAAGACGACAACGAAACGGCTCAAGATGGCCCGAGACAGCTCAAGAGCCTTTAAAAGGAGCCTCAAGACGGCTCAAGATAGCCCAAGAGGGCCTCAACACGGCCAAAGGGCCACCCCCCAAACAGCCACCTTAGAGTCCTTCCTGGAGAGGCCGAGGGTGACCAAAACAATTGATGCCCCGTAGGCGTTGACACGATTTTGAAATTCTCGCCTGTTCGAGTTTCCGGCCACTCAAGACGGCCCAAGAGCTTTCCACGAGGCCTCCAAGATAGCTCCAGGACAGCCCTGAAGGCCCCCTTCGAGGGCACCAAGTCGGCCCAAGATGACCTACAAATCGCCCGAGGTGCCTCCTAAGAGGGCCCCAAGACGGTCTTGAAGAGCCCCAAGAGATCGCCAAGCCGGCCCGTAGAGGCCTCGTGGGCAGTCCTGGGCGGTCGGAGACCCAAACGTACCACAACCTCAGAACCCTTCAAGAACCAACGGCTAATAAATGGTGTTGGCCTCCTCGGGCTCTCCTTGATGGCCTCTTGGAGACCTCTTGGGCCGTGTTGGGGGCCTCTTGGTGTGTCTCGATGCCTTCTTGGGAGCCTCCTGGCCTCCAGAACGGCTTCCAAGGCAGCCAAGGTAACGCCAAGATGGCCCAAGACAGCTCAAGA
>CAUYUJ010012974.1:0-11995 GCA_963575745.1 Prorocentrum cordatum | reverse complement strand
GGTACGCCACGCCAGGCGGAGGCAGCGGCGCCGGGCTGCTCGCGCCGGCGACGCCTCAGCCACAGGGGCCTGCAGGCGACGATGCCGAGGAGGAGGACGAGGAGGAGGAAGCAGGGCTCCAGGCCGCTGCTGAGACTCCAGCTGCCGCCGGCACGGACGCCGTAGCCGCCGAAGCCTTGGCGCCGAATGCCGGCGCTATGCAGGATTTCGCGGGCGCCGATGGCGGCGGCCCGCATTCGATGGCGGGCGGCGCGGCCACTGGGTCCGCGGCCGCAGCCACCCTGATGCAGCAAGGATTGATTGTTTGGCATCGCCACGGCGGGTGCCAGCAGCCTGCAACCGCCGATGCCGAGCACGTTCGGCGCGGCACCGCTGGCGAGCGGCGCGGCCACGGCTGCGGGCGCATCCAGCACCGGGTTTGGCGCCGCTTTCGCGGGCGACCAGCCACCTCCAGGACTGGGCGCGGGCTGGCCATGGGCTGGCAGTGACGCTGCCGGCGCTGGAGGATCAGGGAGCGGCGGGGTGCCACCGCCTCCGTCGCCATGGCATTTGCCACAGGCGGCCGCCGCCGTAGCAGCCGCTCAGCAGATGGGCGCACTCGGCGGCAGGGCGAGCGGGCCGCCGCCGCCACCGCCGCCGCCGCCAGCCGGAGGCGCCGGTGCGAGCTCAGCGCCCGGCGACGGCGCTGCGGGACTGCGGGAGCGGACGCGGGCCTCGCGTCGGTTCTGAGCAGGGTGAAGGGCGAGGACGTGCCGAAGCTTGTTTGGAGCAAGGGTACGTCCAAGGCCAGCGTCTACGAGGAGTGGATGCAGAAGAGCACGCTGAAGATCACGGGTCTGCACTCGACTATCGAGTTGTGGCGGGGGTCGCTTCGGGCGAGCGTGGAGGCGGCGTACGAGGAGTACATCTCCCTGGACCCGCTCCGTCGCCCATTGATCCGTCCTCAGAGCAGCTGGGCGGAGGCGCCTGGCATGCGCGCGGTGGAGATGAAGTTCCGCCCGCTGCTGATGGAGGCCATGCCGGAGACGATCCAGTCCCAGGCACTGGCGACGCGCCAGCTGGCGCGCAGCGAGATCGTCTTCGCTGCCGCCGTCGAGGCGGGGCCGGGGACGCTGAGGGACCGCGAAGCGACCCTCAAGGCCGTCGAACGCCGTGGCCTGCCAGGCGCTCCCCCCGTCGCCGAGTGCTACGCGGCGCTCCAGAGGTGGAAGTTCGAGTTGACTCGGCTTCAGAGGTTGGGCGCCACGGCCCCCGACCCCACCATGCAGCTCTCCACGCTCAGGAGGCTGGTTGGGAAGATGTGCGAGCACGATCGCAGCTTCGAGCACTGGCTCTTCAGCTACGAGATGTCGCGCGGCATTTCCGGTGCCAGCTCGTGCAGCCAGGCTGCAGTCGACGAGTACTGGCGCTACCTGGCGGCCGAGGCGCGAGAGCTGAGCGGGGAGGATTCGGCTGCTAAGGCGCCGAACGTGGCAGCCAAAGTGGCGGCCCTCGAACAGCAGATCCGTCAGCAGACACAGCACCATCAGCAGACCAACGCCAGGCCCGACCCCAAAGCCAAGGCCAAGGCCAAGGTGAAGGCCAAGGCGAAGCCGGAGGCTAAGGGGAAGGGCAAGAGCGGCGAGCCTGGGCAGAGGCCCTGCCGATTCTTCGAGTCCGATGGCGGCTGCCGCAATGGCGCCCAGTGCACCAGCCTCCACCGGAGGCCAGAGAAGTCAGAGGGAAAGTGCTTCAACTGCGGTGCCATCGATCACAAGATCGACAGCTGCCCGCGGCCGCGCGCTGACCCCGCCGCCCGCGTCGCCAACGCAGGCACGGCGGGAGAGGCAGCCGCGGCCGCCGCCGGAGCTTCTGGACCTCCTGCCGCCGGCGGTGGACAGCCATCTGGGCCGCCTCCCGCGCTGCCCAAGACCGCCGAGGCTTTTGCGGCGGCTCTTCAGCAGGCCGAGGCTCGAGGCCGTTCCGAGGGAGGTCAGTTGATGCTCAACTCGCTTGCTGCCCAGGGCAGCGGCGCGGGCGCGAGCGCCAGGCTCGCAGGCGGCGCCGATGGCGAGGCCTTCTGGACTTCGCCAGCGGGGCCCCCGCCACCGCAGGCGAAGATGGCGTTGCCGGCGGGCGACTTCGCAGCGCTGGAGCGAGCAGCGGCTGCTGCAGCGGCGCCGGCAAGCGCATCGACGCTGAAACGCGACCAACTCGGTCGCCCGCTGCTTCTGGCGGACACGGGAGCCAGCCACGAGTTGGTGTCCTACGGCCACGTGGCGGGTGAACCAGCGTCACCACCAGTCGCAACTACGAGCGTGGAGCTCCAGATTGCGACTGGCGGCCGGGAGGCGCAGCTCGGCGTGGATGAGAAGCTATACGTCTACTCGCCCACGGAGCTGCAGCCACTCTTCCCGCTCGCGGCGGTGAACGAGGAGCTCGGCCTGCAGATGAATTGGAGCCCGTCGATTTGCCAGGTGCGGCTGCCGGATGGCAGGACGATCGACTTCATCAGGGACGGCGGGTCCATCTACTTGGACGAGGACAGCGCCGACGTGCTGAGGCAGCTGAGGACCGCCATGCGCGAGCGTCGGGCTCGCGCTGCGCTGGCCCGGGCAATTGCCGCCGCGGTCAGCCTGCACGATCTGGAGCGTCATCGTGCCGAGGGCCACCCACGGTTCATGGCGGAGTGCGGCGAGTGCCGACGAGCCGCAGGCCGGATGCGCCCGCACCTGAGGCTTGACCAGACGACGCGCCCGGGCGGGCAGCTGAGCGTGGATCTGTCGGGCCCGCACCCGCCAGGGCGGTGGCCGAGCAGCTGGCAGGAGGATCAGCCGCGCCGCGCCGTGTACTTCATGGTGGCGGCTTTCGCTGTGTTCACCCGCAGCGACGCGGCAACCGCGGAGGAAAACGAGACCTTCGCGCGCGCCGCCGCGGAGCTCCAGGATCCAAGCGCTTCAGAGCTCGCCGACCTGGAAGCATCGCTACACCCGGAGGCTGCGGCTTCCGACGCGGCCGGCACGGTCGCGCAGCGCGCCGCCATGAACGCCCGCCTCCTCATCGCGGTCGCCCGGGCGCGATCGCAGGAGGAGGCAAGGGAGGATGAGCAGTGCAAGAACGTGCAATTGCCAGCGGAGCCGAGGACATGGCACTACGCCCGGCCGCTGGCAACGAAGACAGCGAGCGAGACGTTGGCGGCTATGGAGTCCATCAACGTCGAGGTCTGCGCGGAGCTCGGCTGCAAGGCGGTCTACCGCATCCATGCGGACCGAGCGGGTGAGCTGGCGGGGCCAAGTCATCAAGCGCGAGATGGCCGCGCGCCACGACACCGCGACCACCAGCACGGCCGGCGCGGAGCCGAACTCGAACGGCCGAGCTGAGCGAGCCGTTGGCCTGGTCAAGGGCAAGGCTCGCGCGATGTTGCTGGCGCCCGTCCTCACGGCGGCCGACCGCCAGGCCCTGTGGCCAGCCGCGGTCTGCCACGCAGCGTGGTGTCAGAGACGCGCCGCGCAGGGACGCTCGTTCGCGGGCATCCCTCCCTTCGGAGCCGCGGTGCACGCGCGCCTGAAGGATCAGCAGGGGTCCTTCGAGCCCCGCGCGGTGCCGAGAGTGTACCTCGGCGCGGTGCCTGACGTTACGCACGGCGCGCTGCTGGGGCACCAGAAGGGCGGCGAGTGGCACTTCGAGGTCAGCTCGTCGTTCGTGGTGGACCGGGCAGCCGCCGACAGCAGCCCGGCAGGGCCGCCGGGCGCCGCCGCCGCGTCTGACCGTGTCGCGCTGCCCGCGCTGCCGCCTGGGCTCCCGCCAGGCCTCGGAGGAGGCGACGCCGTCGTCGCAGGCGACGGCCACGTCGCGCCGGCAGCTGCGGCGCCTCAGGGGGATCAGGAGGAGGAGGAGCAGCAGCAGCAGCAGGATCCTCTCAGATTCGAGGTCCCTCCCGAGGTGCGCTGCCCCGCGTGCCTGGGGCGCAAGCGAGCCCACACCCGAGACAGATACTGTCTCAAGGGGGAGCGGGTGCGGCTCCCTGAGGACGACGTGTTCGAGGGAGGGCCGAACGAGGCAGCTGCATGGTCATGCCCTGCGTGCCGCGGCCGGCATCGGCGGCATACATACGACGAGCGGTGCCGCCTTGGCACAGGAGCCGGCGGGGCAGCAGCAGCGGAGGCTGGAACTTCGGCAGCGGCCGCCGCCCTCGTGCTGCCCTCGGACCCTGTGGCGATCGAGTCTGCTGCAGACCACGTCGAGGGTCGCTCCGACGACGTGCACGATGAGCGTGGGGACGACCACGACGACGACGACACCGAGCTCCCGGCCTTCCAGGAGATCGATAAGGAGTCCGGTATGCAGCCGGTGTCGACCGCCGAGATTCGCGCGAGTTTCGGAGCCGAGAGGGAGGGCTGGCGACTTGCCCTCGACAGCGAGTTGTCCAGCCTGCGCTCCAAGGGGGCGTTCGAGGTGTTGACCGAGGCGGAATCGGCCAGGGTCCCCAAGGGCAAGATTATCCCCATGAAGGTCGCTGCTGGTACGAAGCCACCCCTGGCCGCAGAGCTGGAGCGCCGTAAGAAGGCGCGCGCGTGCATCTGCGGGAACTACCAGGAGCGGAGGGCCGGGGAGGACGTGTACAGCGGAAGCATTGACGCTTCGAGCCTCCGCCTGGTGCTCGCGGTCGCAGCGGCCCAGAGGTGGAGCTGCTCCGCGCTGGACGTCGCCACCGCCTTCCTGAACGCGCCTCTGCCGGAGGGGGTGGGGGACATAGTGGTTCGACCTCCTTCGATCTTCAACCATTTTGGTTTGATCCAGCCGGGTGAGCTTTGGCGCGCGCGGCAGGCGATTTACGGCCTCCGCATTGCGCCGAAGGCATGGGGCGACAAGAGGGACCGCCAGATGAGGGCCATGAGCATCAAGTACTTGGGCGAAACGTGCACGCTGAGGCAGTCGCACGTCGACCCTTGCCTGTGGTCCGTCGTCGCCGTGTCGGGCAAGGTAGCGGGGTACGTGTGCGTGTACGTCGACGACTTCGCCCTCTTCGGCCCGGACGCGGTGGTGTCCGAGCTCGGGCGCCTGATGTCGGAGACGTGGAAGTGCAGTGTGCAATCGCTGAGGGACCATCAAGTACCTCTCCCTGTCCATTGAGGCTCGGCCCGACGGGTACTACGTGCACCAGTACGAGTACCTACACCAACGATCTGCTTGAGAAGTGGGGCCTGGACCGCGGCAACTCCGCCGGCACGATCGCCATCGAGCCGCTCCCGGCCGGCGATCCCGAGCTGCAGGGCCAGGAGGAGCCGGAGATCGCGGATATTAGGCTGGCGCAGAAAATGTCAGGTGGGTTGCTTTGGCTCTCGGGCCGGACCCGGCCAGACATTGCGTATGCTGTTTCAGGCGTCGCGTCCGCTGCAGCTGCTCATCCCCATTGGGCCCTTCGCCTAGGAAAGCGGATCCTTAGGTATCTCGCTGGCACGCGCCATTACGGTTTGAGTTTTAGGCCTGGGGGGAGGGCGTCTTTGGAGGTGTTCGCCGACGCGTCATTCGAACCAGAATGTGCGCAAACAGGCATTGCCGCTTATTTTCACGATTGCCTCATTGACTGGCGCTCCTCGAAGCAGCCGCAGCCCCCGCGCAGCACCGCCGAAGCGGAAGTGACCGCTCTGGCGATGGGCGGCCTGGTGCTGGAGGGCACCGAAGCCGTCTTGAACTCTATGTTCGTGCAGCCTGAGGTCACCCAGATGTGGGGTGACAACTCGGCTAGCCTGTGCATTTTCCAAGGGCACGGGTCATGGCGGACCCGCTGCCTAGCCAATCGTGCCGCGGCCATTCGTGCCAGGGTCGAGGCAAAGTTACTCGACCTTGGGCACGTGCCCTCAGAGGAGCAGCGCGCCGATGGATTGACGAAGACTTTCAGCGTCCCCGGAATGACCAAAATCCGGGCGCATTTCGGATTCAAGGATTTGCGACAGCCGCACGGGCAGCTCGCCCGAGCGAGCCGCCTGGCCCATTCAGTATCGCCGTTTCTGTCGATATGATTGCGAATTTGTGATCATTTTCGGCGCCGCCGCGCAAGTAGAGTTTTGAACCTCACGGTGCCGGGATGCACCGGTGTCGATGGACACGCTGGCGCGCGAGTGCTTGGTCAGGCATGTTTGTTTGTACATATGTTGATTTCAGCGCAGTTGTGGTCGGACTGGCCTCCCCCTCCTCCCGGGTCGCGGACCCGAGGCATCCTTGCAGGCGATTGCGACTAGCTGCGTCGACGCCCGCAGGATGAGGAGGAGCGTGGATGAGGGGGCTTGCCGTGTCCACCCCTGATTCGTTTTGGGCCCAAAGGGGTTACAGATTCAAGTGCGCACAGCGCGTTCCGGCAGGGCTCTGCCGGAACCCGATGGTGACAATCAGTATCGCGCAAGGGTGGAGGACCCCCAGCCCGCGACCGTTTAGATTGCCACAGAGCCGGTTTCATGCGGATAGGCCGGTACACCCAAAATCACAATTCCGGCAAGAGTTGTATAGATTTTCCGCCAGTGCTTAGGGGAACGCTTCGACCTGCATCGTGCCAAGGGCTCGGTGCTGCCCAGGAGGTGGTGGCAACGCCACCTCCTGGACCACCTCAGGCATACAGTTTTGGTGCCTCGGGGTTGCTTGAGGCGGAGGTGGTGGCAACGCCACCCCCGCTTGCCGACACGAGCTGTCCGTAAACTTTGGCTCAAGGACCGTTTGCACTGAGCGCAAAAATGGTCCGCACCCGAACCGACGATAGCGAGCGAGAGCGCCTCTTCACTCGCCTCGCTATCTCAGTGAACACATTATTGAGATTACGATTCCGACTCCCCGTACCACCACATCTGGGGCAGCCATTGCCCATCAGGCCTCCAGAGGCCCTCAGGCTCCTCAGGAGACTGGCGAGGAGGCAGGACATCCTGGACGACACATGTTCGGAGGAGAATCCAGCAGTGGTGGAATCGGAGACGGAGATGTCGGACGGTTAGCTCTTCAACGCCTCCTCCTCCTCCTCCTCCTCCTCCTCCTCCTCCTCCTCCTCCTCCGCCTCCTCCTCCTCCTCCTCCTCCTCCGCCTCCGCCTCCTCCTCCGCCTCCGCCTCCTCCGCCTCCTCCTCCGCCTGGGGGGCCGCAGGCGAACCCCAGAGATCCGACGTCGTGATTTTTTCGATGCGGGGCCCCCAGAAGTCTCGACCCATTCCAAAGCACCGGTTTCTCATCCCGAGTCGTTTCTTGACGGTCCCGGGGCCCGGCGAGGGCCCTCGAGGCAAAGAAAATGCGAAAAACCTCCCGTCTCGATGGTTTCACACACGCTTGATCTCTGGGTCTGAGCTACTGGAGCTCACGCGGACCTCTTGGGGGCCTCGAAGGGCCAGCCGCAGCCATCCTGGGTGGTCTTCGAGATTCACGGGAGCGGCCAAGAGGGGGGTGTCCACGAGGGGGGGTGCAAATCATGGCCGGCGGCATGTGCGCGGCCCAGCGGGGGGGCCAGGGACGTAATGAAACAAGAAGAGGCGCCATGAAATCTGGGGAAATATCATGGCCCGCGCCATGATATCCACCCCCGCCTTAGTCATCACCCCCCTCTTTTCCGCCCCCGAGATTCCTTCCCGGCTGGCCGGAGCCTCGGGAGGCGGCCCGGGCAGCGCTCCGGGGGGGGGGGGGCGCCGCCGTATACGAGGGAGGGGGGCCGCCACGGAGGCCCCAGGGGCCGGGATCGCCTGGATGTGTACACGGAGGCGGAGAGACAGAGAGAAGCAGAGACACAGAAAGAGGCAGAGAGACACAGAGAGGCAGAGAGGCAGCGGGACAGGGAGGCGGAGAGACAGAGAGAGAACGAGCAAGAGAGACACCCAAAAAAGAAAGGAAAGGAGGCCAGGGAGGAGGGAGGGCGGGAGGGACAGAGGGAGGGGGAGAGGGAGTCCAAAGATAGGAGGAGTAGGCACCTAGGGCGCCGTCGCAGGAAGGTGGACCTAGCGCATGCACAACCCGAACGGCAAGGTGAGCCATTCCAAGAATCACCCTCCAAAGGCAGGCGGAGGTAAGCTAGAAAGCCGCGTTGCTGGCTGGCGGCGCGAGCAAGGGGGGGGGGGCAGGGCGACTCCTCCTCCTGGCGCTGCGGGCCTCCAGAGGGGGGGGGGCGGGGCGGTATCTGCGAGCCACATGCTGGCCATCGCTCGGACGTCCATTGCCTGTGCTTTTTTCGGTTTCCCGCGCGGCTTTTTCGCCAAATGATCAAGGATGCTCCTCGATGGTCCTCGCCGAAGGAAAAATGCACACGTCCGAGCGATGCCGAGACGTGGGGCTATGAAGACGAAGAAGCCCCGCGAGCAACCCAAAAAAGCGGCTCCGGGGGTCGGGTCGAGAGCTGCAGGGCCCTCCTCCGGGAGGGGCGGCCCTCCCGGGGGGGCAGAGGGCACCCCACGGGCGACCGGCCCCTCGGAGCAGAGACCCGCACGCACTCCAAGATCGTTGCGTGATGTCCGGCCCCGAAGCCAACGGTCGGTCGGGGAGGTCCGCGCGGCGATCGCGGCGGCCACAGATCGGGGCGAGTGTTTGTCACGGAATGGCATGCCCCTTCCCAGCAGCCCCCCGCTCTGCGATGTAGACGTGGCTCACATTGAACAATATAGGGACAGAGCGTTATCAACGAATGTCCAACATGGGCAGTAGTGTTTCCTTGGCTGTTTCCTTGCCTGGCGCGCGGAGCGCGCCAGGGGCGGCGCCGGAGGCGCAGCCAGGGGGACCCAGCGCCGCTCCAAGAAATCCGCGCGGACCTCCGAGAAATTCTGTGTATGCCGTGTCGTGTCGGGCGTTGGCAGGACTGGGTCTAGTGGCAGCTGGTTGAATGATGTGCACTGGGGGTCGCTCCCCCGCCCCATTCCACTGACCAAAAATGCCGTCACCCGAAAAAGACCAGAAACAACAGACCTTGCTCCACGATTCCAACCCACACTCTGGACTTCGGGGCCGAATCGCTGACCTGCTCCCCTCAACCCGGCCCTGGCTACAGGGCAGTTTTTAATACATGGGATTTTTAGATATATAAATATATATATATATATATATATATAAGGATTTGTGATACATGAATAATGTATGAATAAATGTATGCATGAACTCCTCGTTGTTTTTAGTACATATCCCTGCATGTGGAGCATGTATTAAAAACAACACTGTATATGCCCGATCTTGTCCTTCGATAGGGGCCCACTATCACGCAACCATCAGAGACAGGGGAAGAGCGTCTCGGAGGGCCGCTCCCCGCGACCCTTAGGGGGCCACATGCACACCCTGCCCCTACCGCCCACCCTCCCCCTCAGAAATCGCGGGCGGTGGGGGTAGGGTCCCAGAGATCCAACATATGGAAAAAATCAAGACGGAGGATTTCGCAGTTTTCGGCCTCGAGGGGCCCTCGCCGGGCCCCGGGACCGTCAAGAAACGACTCGGGATGAGAAACCGGTGCTTTGGAATGGGTCGAGACTTCTGGGGACCCCGCATCGAAAAAATCACGACGTCGGATCTCTGGGGTTCGCCTGCGGCCCCCCAGGCGGAGGAGGAGGCGGAGGAGGCGGAGGAGGAGGAGGAGGAGGAGGACGAGGAGGAGGAGGAGGAGGAGAGGGACCAGGGAGAGAATGGGGGGAGAGGGGAGGAGAGGAGGAGGAGGAGGAGGAGAGGCGGAGGAAGCAGGAGGAGGAGGAGGAGGAGAGGAGGAGTAGGAGGAAGTGAGTAGGAAGGATGAGGGGGGATGGGGAGAGGGAGGGGGGAGGGGAAGGGGGCTGGAAGGGGTGGGGAGGGGTCGTGGGAATGGGTGGATTGGGGGGAGGGGACGGAGACGAACCGCTGCCCACACTTCGCCCGAGCTGGCCTGGCTCCACGCAGCAACAGTGCGGAAAGGAGCAGGACCGCCGGGCGCGGCCCCGGCGCGGCGCCGGCACGGCCAGCCTCGTGCCTCGAGTCCGTCGTCGTCGTCGTCGTCGTCTTCGTCGTCGTCGTCGTCGGCGGCGGCGGCGTCGTCGTCGGCGGCGGCGTCGGCGTCGGCGTCGTCGTCGTCGTCGTCGGCGGCGGCGGCGGCGTCGTCGGCGGCGGCGTCGTCGGCGGCGGCGTCGGCGTCGGCGTCGGCGTCGTCGGCGTCGGCGTCGGCGTCGGCGGGGGTGGGCGCGAGGAGGGGCGGCCCGGGACCCATGCGACTGATGCATGGAAGCTTTCTGGCGTGTCGAGGGCAGGGCGCACCGAGGGCCACCGGGGGCTCCAGCGTGATCGGCGGAGGCCGGCGAGGCAGACATCAACTGGACAATCTCGAGATCCCAGGACATCCCACGGCTCGCTTCTTTCGAGCCGCCAGACCCCCTCAGACTCGACTGTTTCCGTGGGGCCAGCGCTTCGTCCTCAGTCGTTGCTCATGGATGGCCCCAGGACCTGGCACCGGCCCCCAGAGGCTGAAAAGTTCAAAGGACCCGCAGCCCGACTCTTCCGAACCGCTGGACGTCTGGGTACGTCCCATGTGTCGCCTACATCCAAAGGCACAAGGACGTGCCTCAGGCTGGCTAGAGCACTGACGAAGGCAGCTGGTGCATGGCGCGCGCTGTCGGGGCATCGCACGCGGCACTCGCACGCGGAGGGCTACAATTGCGCCGCTCTCTCTTCGGCGGTGGACAAACCTCCCTTTAGCAAACCTCCCTTTAGTGAAAACGGCCTAGGACCGAAACCGACTGACCTGGACCCGCAAGAAGGACGGCCGCGACGCCCTCTCGCGAACCGAAAGACGCCAATTCGCTAATCGGCGTGTCAGGGTACAGTGCGGGCGCGGCCGCAAGAAACCCTCGCAAGAAACCCAATCCTGAAAACCAGCGCGCGAGGTGCAACTGAGGGGAAACCCGGAGCACCCTGAACGCAGCAGCTTCTCCAACGGCTGCGGGAAGTCACCGCGCAGCGCGCAGAGCGAAGAAATCCAGGACACCCTGACGAAAAGCAGACGGTTTCTGGATGCGCGTCCCCGCTGTAGGAGGTCTGTGGTGGACGGTGACGGGGGAGGATCCTCGCTCCTCGAGCTGCGAGGGTCGAGGCCTTGGGATGGCCTCGGCGTCTCTCGGGCCGCTGGAAGACTAAGCAGGCCGCCCTCCGCGCTGTTTACCTCCGCCGGGGGCCCCCCTGGGAGGCCCCCGCAGGACCTGCAGAGGCCTCAGGATGTTGGAGGCCTGGAAGTGGGCGCCAGCGCCGACAACCGGGGGGGGCCTCCACCGGGGGGAAGACGATCCTCGATCTCGGTGCTGGTGGAACTCGTTCGGCCACCTGGGAAGCCGGAATATCACCACCAGTACCAAAGGTCGGGGTCTTCTTCCCTCGGCGGAGGCACACCACCGACCTTGGCGTTGGTGTCGACCTCGAGGCCTGCGAAAGCAGGCCCGCCGTCGGCGGATGCTCTTGGCCGCTCTGGCGGCTCCGCTCGGCCTCCGCAGGGCCTGCTTCACAGCTTCGCCGCTCCTGGAGGTCCCCAACCCTCGGCCCAGCCAACCGCCAGGGCACCGGGGAGGCGAGCGGAGCCGCACGAAAGCAGGCAGCCGCACCCGCGCCTCAACAAGCGGGATCAAAGGAACCGAAAATGTCATGAACAGAACTGTCGACAAAAATCCGCATCCGCGCGTAGCTCGCAAGGGCTGGCGCCAAAGGCGCCGCCACGGGGACCCCACGCCGATCCGAGAAATCCGCGCGGAACTCTGCCAAAGTATGTTTATGCAGTGTTTGTTTTTCGAGATGCTTCGACTCGGCGGTGCGCAGAGCTCAGATTGCTCCCCTCCCCGTCAAGGTCCGCCCTGCTCCAGGAGCTCCATATCAAATCTTCCTCCGGCAGCACCGTCCAGCCAGGGAGGCGGGGGCCGCGACGGGGGCGGACTGCCGGGATGGGACACCATGCGGACCACTTTCCTTCCCCCCTCCCCACCACCCGTCCCCTCATCGGGGATCTTCTGACCCAGGTCAAGCAGGAAACCAAAAACTGCAATGCAAGAAAAAAAAAAACTGCA
>CAUYUJ010012973.1:7500-12015 GCA_963575745.1 Prorocentrum cordatum | reverse complement strand
GGAGGGGAGGGGAGGGGAGGGAGGGAGGGAGGGAGGGAGGGAGGGAGGGAGGAGGAGGACGAGGAGGGAGGAGGAGGACGAGGAGGAGGACATAACGGACAGGAACGTCTGCTTAGCGCGTCGCGCCGCCGGCCCTGGCCCACCACGCGTCGGCGCGACACGCAGATCAGGCCGTGGCCTCCAGGCGTTGGCGTTCTGGCCCTTGCCCGACCTCCCGCCTCACGAAGCAGAGCGGCGCGCTGTCACAGCGTGGGGTGCTCAGCGTGTCGCAGGGGTGGTCGATGATCCATGACCAAAGAGGCCGAGGAGGGTGGATCAAGTACAGAGGAACCAGGAGGGGGAGGGGGAGTTGTCGTGGATCGACGCTCGATGAGAAGGACGATGAGAAGGATGAGGGACTGACGACCGAGGAGGACGAGCGTGACGGGTCCAAGGTCGAGGGTCGTTGGCAAGGGGCCGCCGCCGCGACACGCTAACTGATGACACAGTTCCTGGCCATATGCTTCCTGTCACTCGAGCGCCTCGCCCGCCCGCAGCCCCTTCGCCGCGGCCGTCATCGCCTCCCCCCCTCCTTGGTGCCCCTTTTCTGCCTCGCGTCTCCGACCTCGCCCTTTCCGCGCCGAGCGATCGCTGGCGCCGCGACAAGAGATTATGGCGCCCGCCCCCACCTGACGGAAAGGTAGGTGGCCGAACAGATCGACGATCGAAGACGTGCCCGAAGCCGTGACCGAAAGCGGAATCTGACCGAACGCGTGACCGAAATTCAACCCCGTGTTGGGCTCGAGCCAAGCACTTCCGGTCACGCAGAGGGCGCGATCGGAAACCTTCGAGCGCATGGTGCGGTCACATCCGGGCACAGCTTCGGTCACAGGACCCCCCCGATACTCAGGAGCGAAAGAAGGACGTACATGTACATGAATCCACGCTGGTTTCGAGAGCACGCAGTGCACAAAAGTTCGTATGACGCGGCTGGCCTCGCGAATCGAGGGGCCGTGCTCATGTACATAGCTGGGCGCGTACTTCCTTTAGTTATGGGCTCCCTAGATCCAGACGAGGCGACGTGACATAAGAAATCCTGACCACTCTCCGAAGGCCTCCCCTCCCCGCTCTCTCCCCCTCTGGCGCGCCGCCGGCAGCAGGCCCTCCCGCCCCAGCAGGGGGCGCAGCACCGGCCCGGCACGCTCTTCCTCGGCAGGCTGCCGCCGGACGCCGATGAGGACGAGCTGGCCACGATCCTCAGCAACGTCGGCGCCGTGGGAGCCTCTGCCCAAGGGGGGTGCTCCTGGCCCAGGGTGGCCCCAGCTTGCTGCGCCAGCCGAGGCGTTCCGGCAGGAGCCTCGCCTTCGAGGGTGGGAGGAGGTGCCAGCTCCTCCTCGGCGGAAGGCGGCAGAAGCTGCGGCGGAAGGAACATGAAGTCGGGCCTGTCCCTCTACAGGGGGACGTTCAAAAATAGCCAAAACATAGTCAGGAGACTATTTTTTAAGTCAATGTTTGAGCATTCGTGGTTATTTTTTCGTCCAAAATCAGCCTGTTAAAACGAGGGCGCCTCTGCCGGCGTAGGCCAGCGCGAGTACAAATTGCCCCCCAAAGATATCGAATGGCCTTCGGCCCATCCAGCCAGCCTGCCTGGGTTGTGGGTATGAAGCCTATTGGTTGTTCGTTGGGATCTCGTGGGAGGCCTCGCGGGGGCATCTTCGAGGCAGTTTTGAGGCCTCTTGGGGGCCGTTTTGGGCTTCTTGAGGCCTCTTTAGGGCCTCTTGGGGGTTTCTTGGGGGCCTTTTTGGGGCCTCTTTGGGGCCTCTTGGGGCCTCTTGGGGCCTCCTGGGTGCCTCTGGGGGCCTTCTAGGGGCCTCCTGGGGGCCTCCTGGGGGCCTCCTGGGGGCCTCATGGGGGCCTCATGGGGCGGGAGGCTGGGATTTTCGGATCGTGTTCCCTCTCTTGGACCACTTTTGGGGCGTCTTCCTCTTGGCTCGTTTGGGCCGTATTGGGCCGTCTTGGGGCGATCTTGGGGGCCTCTTGGGCCGTCTCGGAGCGTCGGGAAGCCGAAAAGGCGAGAAAGCTAGAAAGCTTCAAACCTGTGGGAAATCAGTGATTGCTCACCTCTGGGGTTCCCTCCTGGGAGGCCTCCTGGGGAGGCCTCTTGCGGCAGCCTGGAGGCCTCTTGGGCCGTCTGGGGGCCATCCTGAGCGTCTCGGAGCGAGCTTTCGGCGACTCGGGGTCCTCTTGGACCGTCCTCAAGGGCTCCCGGGGCCCCCTCGGGCCCGAGATGGGCACGCAGCACGCCGCGGGGCAGGCGAGGGGGGCACGCGCCAAGCCCCAGGAGAAGTCGGAATGAGGAGCCCAGGCCCAGGCCTCGGCCTCCAGGGGGGGGAGGGGGGAGGAGGAGGAGGAGGAGGAGGAGGAGAGGAGGAGGAGGAGGCGGAGGAGGAGGAGGAGGAGGAGGAGGAGGAGGACGAGGAGGAGGAGGAGGAGGAGGAGGAGGAGGAGGCGGAGGAGGAGGAGGAGGCGGAGGCGGCAGGCGGAGGAGGAGGAGGAGGAGGAGATGGAGGAGGAGGCGGAGGCGGAGGAGGAGGAGGAGGAGGAGGAGGAGGAGGAGGAGGAGGAGGAGGAGGAAGGAGAGAGAGGAGGAGGAGGAGGAGGAGGAGGAGGAGGAGGAGGAGAAGGAGGAGGAGGAGAGGAGGCGGAGGCGGAAGGCGGAGGCGGAGGCGGAGGCTAGGCGGAAAGCGGCAGCGGAGGGGAGGAGTGCGGAGGAGGAAGAGGAGGAGGAGGAGGAGGAGGAGGAGAGGAGGAGGAGGAGGAGGAGGCGGAGGAGGAGGAGGGGGGGGAGGAGGAGGAGAGACTCCTCAGGACTCCCCAGGACTGAGGCCTGAGGCTCCAGGAATTCGGCAACATGACCCGAGGACACGCCCGCTCCGTGCCCAGAGGCACGGTGGCGGATTGCGGGGCTTCTTGGTCCAGGCTTTCCAGAGGCCGCCGCCTGGAGCCCTGGGCACTCTGGAGCCCGCGGGGGCCTCCAGGGCAACGAGCGGGGTCGGGACAGGCCCAGGATGGAAGGCATCGACTCCTTGGCATCGCTCGGACGTGTGCATTTTTTCCTCGGCGAGAACCATCGAGGACCATCCTGGACCATCGAGCCAACAAAAACACGCACGAAATCGACAAATGCACGGGAAGTGGACGTCCGAGCGACGGCGAGGAATGCATCGACCCTCAACCGCCCCTTGATCGCCGACAGAGGTCTGACAGCCCCGCCCCGCCCAGGAACCGTCGGGTTCGCTATCGGGGGCCCAGCGGCGATCCATCGGCGATGTGTCGCCGGTTCCGGGAACACCCTGACCCAGAGACACCTTCGGCAACGGCCGAAAAACCTCTCCGCGCGGGCCGGACGAGGGGGGGGGGGACAGGGGGAAGGACGGGGTTTGCTGAAGTCGGGCCCGTCCCTCCCCAGGGGGGGGAATTCAGAAATAGCCAAACAAATAGCCTTGGGAGTACTTTTATCAGTATTTTTGTGCATCTCTGGGGTATTTTTGGAATCTGTTTTTGTTTTTCGTCCAACATCCCCCTGTATGGGGGATTCAGAAATAGTCAAGAAAATAGCCTGGGGACTATTTCTGTTACTATTTTGGGGCATCTCTGGGGTATTTTTGGAATCTGTTTTATTTTTCGTCCAACATCCCCCTGTAGGGGGGACTACTTTTGTTTGTATTTTTGGGCATCTTTGGGGTATTTTTGGAGTATGTTTTGTTTTTCGTCCAACATCCCGTTTGTAGGGGGGGACGCGCCCGACGTCCGGGTCTGCGGGTGTGCAGCTGGTCTTGGCCCCGCCGCCGGGCGCCTGCCTCGACGCTCCTGCGCCTCTGGCGCCGGGGCGCCCAGGGGAAGCCAGCCACGTGGGGGAAGCAAAGGAGGAGGAGGAGGAGGAGGAGGAGGAGGAGGAGGAGGAGGAGGAGGAGGAGGAGGAGGAGGAGGAGGAGGAGGAGGAGGACGAGGAGGGAGGAGGAGGAGGAGGAGCCAGGGGCGCCGGTTCGCTTTAGCCCCCCCTCTGCTTCCCCCCCCTGCCGTCCGACCCGATCCACCCTCGGGTATGGCCAGGACCCCGGTTAAGGGGAGCCGGTCAGTGATTTGGCCCCGAAGCCCAAGATATGGACCGGGATCACTAAACCAGGTCTGCCGTAGCTGGTGCTCTTCGGGTGACGGCAGTTCCGGTGAGTGGAATGGGGCGGGGGGGCGTTCCCCAGTACACGTCACTAAACCAGGTCCCACTAAACCCAGTTCTGCCAACGACCGACACCCGTGCTCCTCTGCTCCCCCACCGTCCGAGGCTCGATAGTCGGCACGGACGACACGGTACGGAAAGAACGCGGGTGCAATGCCCAACAGCAGTTCCTGTTCATTTTGACCAGTGCTCGCTGTCGGTGTCGTCGCGACCTGTGTACATTTGAGACAGAAGGCCGCCTGCCCAACAGCGGCCGCTGTTGGTTTGGGACAACATTTGTTGTTGGGCATTGTACCCAT
>CAUYUJ010012973.1:0-2500 GCA_963575745.1 Prorocentrum cordatum | reverse complement strand
CCCAGCGTCCCCAACGTTACTCCGGTACCATTATTTCTGGATCTCGTTTGCGCCCCCCTCTCAGTGCTCAGCACGGTCCAAGAAGACCAGCGATCAAGGCAAGCGATCATCCTAAAACATTTCTGTACACTCATCCGATTCCCCGAAAACGCATAATGATAAACGGAACTGAGATTCTAAGCGCGGATGTGTCTCAAGGTCCGAGCTATCGGCACCATCGCAGACACAAGACCAATCCATGGGAGAGCTGAGCTGGAGGGGAGGGAGGCGGGCGACGACGGCCGTCGTATCCTGAACTTTGACCCGCCACCGGAACTCTTGCCCTACGAAATCTTGCATAGAAGAGGACGCCTTCAATGACACCCAGGAAGACGAGCATGACTGCAGCACTTGCGATGTACTGCATGATCACGGGATGTGAGCACCATGCCGACGCCGTCCTCCTCTCAGTCCATGTTCTGACCTCTCAGTCCATGTTCTGAATTGAACTGTCTTCCAGAGTGCCTCGACTCGCTCCTCTTTGCCGCGCGGGAGGGAACCATTGAAATGCTCGGACACGAAGGTATCCATCTTTTTCCGGGCCGCAGGATTCGACGTCCATGCCTGTAGGATATATTTTGACACCTCAGGGTAGCTAACATGTTTGAATGTGGTTGACGGCCAAATCGCCTTGACGATGAAACGTTTGGCAGCTGAGATTGACTTGGGCTGCCCGCTTTTCTGATGGGATTCTGCGCTGGGGGTGTCCTAGGAGGCTGAAGGACCGGGGCCCGTGCCACCTGGGCTGATGGATGGGGAGCCTGAAGCGCCCGAAGATGGATCTGTAGTGTATGACGGTGTTGAAAGGGTGACGGCCAAAAGCCCAGTTCGGACTCCTCGTGGAGTTTGGTTTGAGCGGGTGTGCCCCACACTTCGGCCTGAGCTTCAACGCAGGATTATTATAATGATGGTGATGGTGATGACGATGATGCTGTTGTCGTCGATGATGGTGATTCTGCCGCATCTGATCATGAGGGCGAGGATTATGGCGATGATGGTGATGATGCTGATGACGATGAAGATGCTGCTGATGGTGATCACGCGGATGCTTTTGGTGAGGATGATGAAGGTGATGATGAGGATGCTGCTGATGCTGCTGATGCTGCTGATGCTGCTGCTGCTGCTGCCGAGAAGGAGGATGAGGAGGCGGCTGCGGCGGCGGCGGCGGCAGCGGCGGCGGCGGCGGCGGAGGAGGAGGAGGAGGAGGAGGAGGAGGAGGAGGAGGAGGAGGAAGGGGAGGACTGTGAGGAGGAGCAGCAAAGGAAGGAGGAGGAGGATTATGGAGACGAGGAGGAAAGAGAAGGAACGGGGGAGGAGGAGGAGGAGGGAGGAGGAGGAGGAGGAGGAGGAGGAGGAGGAGGAGGAGGAGGAGGAGGAGGAGGAGGAGGAAGAGGAAGGGGAAAATGATGTGAACGACGACGATGTGGACGACGTGTGCGACGGATTGGACCACGTGGACGAATTGGACGACGTGGACGACGATGACGGGGACGACGACGGGGACGGCGACGACGACGCGGACGACCTGGGCGACGTGGGCGACGACGGGGACGACGACGACGATGACGACGAGGCGGTGCATGCGCCACTGGCGGTGAAGCAGTTCCACGGCTCCGAGTACCGGGGCAGCAGGATCACGGTCAAAGAGCCGGGGTTGCCAGGCCCAGCGGCTCGCTTCTTCCGACCACCCTCATGTTCCGAATGTCTCTAGGTTAAGTCGGGCCTGTCCCTCTACAGGGGGAATATTCAAAAATAGTCAAACAATAGTCAGGGGACTATTTTTTGAACATTTTTAAGCATTTTGGGGGTATTTTAGGGTATTTATGAATTTTTCGTCCAACATCGGCCTGTAGGGGGACAGGCCCGACTTAACCCTAGGTCGCCAATCGACACAGTCGGGACCTTCTGCTCAGCCATGGTCGGGACCTGTGGGTATCAAGCCAGACACGGTGGGGACTTTTTGCTCAGCGTGCTGCTTCGGCGGCTCTGCGAGACGCCATGCCTTGCGAGCGGATAGCGTGTCGCTCCGCTCCGCGGGGTGGGAGGCTGGGACAAAAAGCGAGAGGTTGACGCTTGGGGATTGGGCCGTGGACAATGTGTCGCGCCGAAGCGTGGTGGACCAGAACTGGCGGCGCGACACGCTAAGCCAAAGTTCTTGATCGTAGTTCGAAGTACATCCAAATAGTTCATCCAGATATCTCAAGGAAAATCCGGGAGTTTCCAATTCAATCTGGAAACATCGTAGAAGCTCCAGCCCGAGTCGAGGAAGGGGCGGGCGATGCCGCGTGCAGGGCCGGAAGGAGCGCGATTCGAGGACTGGGTGCTGAGGTTCTCGGGCGTTTCTTCTGCCCTCATGAGATCTCCAGGGGCCTCCAGGAGGCCCGTCGAGGGGCAAGGAAATAAGGGGTGAGGAGAAGGAGGATTAGGAGGAGGAGGAGGAGGAGGAGGAGGAGGAGGAGGA
>CAUYUJ010012972.1:0-12063 GCA_963575745.1 Prorocentrum cordatum | reverse complement strand
GAGGAGGAGGAGGAGGAGGAGGAGGAAGAGGAGCAAACGACGACTGAGGGGCGACGGTCTCCTGCCTGCCTCAGCGCCGCGCCGCGCCGCGCTCCGCCCACGGGCGGCCAGCCCCGCCGCTGAGGTCTGCGGGAAGCCTCAGGGCGTGACGCGAGGCGAGGATGGTGTCCTCGAAGTGCTGCCTGTCCGTGCAGTGGCTGTCCTTCATGAGGTGGTAGGTGCGGGTGGCTACATTGAGCCGCATCGCGCTGCTGCAGAAGCCGTTCTCTCCGTTGTAATCAGTGGTCGTGGGCCCGAGGCCGAGGCGAACCACGATGTCGGAGCTGACTCAGCTCCGACATCGTGGTCCGACTCAGCTCAGCTGAGGATGCCGCGCGGGAGTGCGACGTGGCGGAGCCTCCGCGGGCAGCATAGGTAGTAGCGCATGGAGTCCTCGGCGTGGCAGCCTTAGATGCATGGGCGACGCTCGTCGAGGACATGCGTGCGCGTCGATGTGGTCCAGCCTCCGGATAGCGCCTTGAGGACGGCCCACGCGCGGGCTGGCGGCTGCGTGGCTAGGCACGCGCGCCGGCGGAGCCAACGCTGCTCCAGATCCGTGGGCGGCTCGACCACGGGGGTGCAGGGCGGCTCCTCGGCGTCCTCGGGCTCTGCGCTGTCGTCGTCGAGCGGCGGGTCCTCGACGGCCGGGAAGAGACGGCGCTGGCTCTCCACCCATCGGCGCCTGGCGCGGTGCTCCGCGGTGGCGTAGCGTCGTAGATGTGTCCTGGCGGCGGCGCCGATCGCGGTCCTGCGAATGGTCCGCCAGGGGCGCCAGCTCCAGGTTGCGGCGCCCGAAGCTGGAGGAAGCCCAAGCGGTGCGACAGATCTCGGTGGCGATCCTGCTCCTCTGGGCGCGCGTCCTGCACAGCGCGAGGAAATGATCCTGGAAGAGGATGCGGTTCACGTACTCGAGGCACCAGTCGAACCAAGTGCCCTCCTCTGCTGATGCAGCGGTCTTCGAGCAGCAAGTCTGGCACCCAATGCGAGGCCCACGACGAGGCGCGGTTCTGGAGGCGGTCTCGCGCGGCTTCCGCACGCTGCGCTGCGGGGCCTTCGTGCCGGCGAGGTTGCGGCGCCCCGAACCATGCGATGATGCGCTCGCGGGTGGAATGGTGGAGCGTGTCCCTGTAGGGGCGGTCGGCGAAGGCGGTGAGGTAGGCCTGCTGAGGTGTGCGGCGCCGTTTCCTTCCGTCGCCATCATCGGAAGTCCTGGCAGGTGATATCATGGCCTCTTTCGCCTTGCGCTTTCATGGCGCGTCGGGCGCGTTCTGGGCCACCAGATACTCGCGGCAGGCGTGGGATGTGGGGGCCTGTGTCCTGCGCGAAAAATGTGGATGCCGAAATGCCCGCGACCCTCTGGGCGATGGCGGTCTCTGGGCGATGGCGGTGGGGTCCTTCCAGCAGTCGGCGCACCGATGGCCGGCTGTGGCCCGCGCGATGCCCAGATTCTCATGCGCGTCCGCCTGGAGCACGTTGTAGGCGTTGGTCCAACACTCGATCCTGATGGCCGACGCGCGCCAGAGGGCGGCGGCGGCGAGGATCTCAATGCCGTGCGGGACCTCGATGGCGCCCAGCGCGCCATGCCACACATGTCGGACTTGGCGAAGCTGTTCGGGGCTACGCGTAGAAGCTTGTGAATAATAGCAGTCGGCTCTTTGTCGAGGAGCGCGGGTGGAGGGTCGCAGAGCTGGGCGACGTAGGTGAGGCAGGTGATCGCGGAAACGTTGCACAGCCTGATGCACTGCTAGAGAGGGGCGCGGGAACTGGCGAGCTCGACGATGCGATCCCACCATTTCGCGGCGGGTCCACGCCATTGATCGGTGAACTCAGCGCCGGGACCAACGAAGAAACCAGGGTAGCAGGCCATGTCTGCGATCTTGAAGTTGGCCCGGGGAGTGGGCCGCGGAGAGGGCGTTTCGCATCTGCCTGGCTGCCTCGCCAGTAGGTAGCGACCAGACTCGTGCCAGCACGCACTTCTTAGCCTGAAGCTTGAGACCAGCGAGCTCGTCGGCGGCCAGCACGCGCGGGACGATGCGCTCGATGTCAGCCAGGTGCGCGAGGATGACCCCGAGGTCGCCAGCGCACGCGCTGACCAAACCGCGCTGGATGGACCGCAACTCGCCGGCCAGGGCGGTGACAGTGGGGTCGAAGGTGAGCGCCCAGATTGCGCCGCTTAGGGGGCAGCCTTGCGCGACGCCAGACTCGGCGTAGAGCGGGGGCTTCAGACTGCCGTCCAGGGGGAGGTACGCGAGCGCCTGGTAGTAAAAGGCCTGGAGCAAAGTCCGCGCGTCACCACGGATGCCCCAGCGCTGCAGGACCCGCCACGCCCACTGGTGGTTCAGCGAGGGGAGCGCGGCAGCGATATCCATGGAGACGCAGACTGGCATGTCGGAGCTCGCGGACGGCTGGATGCTGAGGCGGTGGGCCTCTGCGCCGACCATGGCGACATGCTGCAGGAACTGGCGGCCATTCACGAAGCCCTGCTGCTCGATGGCGGTGTCCTGCGCGAGGCTGGAAAGGACGCGGTTGGTGGTGGCGGCGAGAATATTGACATCGCTGTTCTTCATGGAGATGAGGGCTGAGGACGCCTGGAGCTCGCAGGCACTCGACGTCACCGAGCGGTTCGTCGCCCTTCGGGAGCATTGCCATGATGGCGTGATTGAGGTCGCATGGTGTCTACCGTGGCGATGTGTTGGCATAGGTTGGCCAGAACGGAGATGGCGCCTGGAGTTTTGACCCATGCACGGCAAGGAAGGCCGTCAGGGCCAGGGGCAGAGTCACGCGCATCGCGGGCAGCTTGCAGAAGGTCTTGTTCCCCTGGCTCTCGGAGTTCAGCATCGCGGCGCTGCGGGAAGATTTGATCTAGGCATTCTGTAATATTGAGGTCGCCAGCCATCTTCGCAGCGAAGATGGGCGCGCAGTGGTTCATAATGGCCACGTTCATCCAGTGCGCGTCATAGATGGTGGACTCCGTGCTGTTGCTGGCGCCGTTGTCCATCGCGCCCTGTTGACCGTGTCGCCGACGCAATTCCTGCAAAAAGTGCCGCGTCAAGGTCGCGGGTCGCGGGGCCCCCCTCGCCGGCGCGAGCCGCCCGTCGCGCCCGGCAGGCCCCCGCGGCGACGCGAGCCGCCCGTCGCCGGGGCAATTTTCACAACCTGGCATGGCAGTGGTCATCGGGGAGGACGCGGTAACCTCGATGCCGACCAGGACGAGGCGTCGCATGAAGGGCTGCCGAAGTTCTGCTCCACGACCTTCAAGTCGAGCTCGCCGGCGCCAGCGGTCACAAAGTGCCGCTTGATGCCGAGCATGGGCTTCGAGAGCACGGGCTGCGGCGCGGGCGCGACGTTCTTCGCGGAGGCCCGCATGCGCGGCGTCTGCGACGGCCTTGAAGAGGTCGGGGTCCTTGAGGGCGACTTCGGATTCTGCGATCTGCGGGTGCTCGCGGCCGATCGAGAAGTTGTCGATCAGTTCTGTAGCGAGGTGAACGTCCTGATGCCAAACCGCGCGAGTGATCCTTCTGAGGCTCATGCCGCGAACCTCTTTGGAGATGCCCCCATGGGCGCTGTCAAGCTCGTCGCTGGGCACTGCAGTGATGGTGTCACGTGCGCGTCGCACACCTTCATGCATCAGGGTCTTCATGGTGCGTCATTGGTCGACGGCGTTCAGGTGATCGAATTTGGTGTAACTCGCGAGGTTGTCGAAGTGATGGTGGCAGTGCTTCGCGTTAAAGGGAAAGGCCGGGACTGCGCGTGCACGTGGAGGCTTACGCCGGGCATTTCGGAACCGAAGTTGCATGATCTTGCGATCACTAATCGCGTCGCCATGCGTCTCGAGCGGGGCGTCGTCAGCGCTAGGCGCAACCTCCAGCGACGGGATGGCGCGCGGGCAGAGCTGCGAAGCGCCCGTCGATCGTGGACTCCGGGAGGTTGGCCACGTCTCGGCGGGCGGTGGACAGCGCGGTGATTTCCATCATGGGCTGGAGCAGTGAGCGCCGCAAGACGGGCTGGCACTGGTAGCGCGTGGCCGACCCCGTGGTGGGGTCAACTGGCGTGTCAATGCTCCTCGGCGGGTCCGCGGACATATTGAAGTTCCCAAGCGTGAAGAAGATGCGCCGCTGTGGATCAGCGTCTGCGTGCGCTCGGAGTCGAAGCCAGTGGTCGCAGACTGCAGCGCGGTCACTAGGCGTGAAGTCGTAGTTGTGAATGTTGAATATCGTGATGTCGTGAAGCCTGGACGCGTCCGTTACTCGGAGCCAAGCTGCTCGCCCTGGAACTACTTCTTCGAAGACTCGAAGAGGACGCTCTTCGGGTGGGCGGGTCGACTCGACCTGGTCGAATGGGACTAGGAAGCCGATGCCGCCAGCTACACTGGAGTTCGGGATGCCGGAGTGGAAGGCCATGTAGGCGTATTGCGCGGACGCGGCAAACATGTGCATGTCTATGCCAGATCCGTGTGTCTCCTGCGAAGCAATCACCGCGCGTTGACGTAAATATGGAAAAAAGGAGAGCACGCTTGGCTTGACGACGCTTATCAGAGATGCCGTGGAGAGCTTGCGTATTCCAGAAGACGATGTTGAGGCCGTGCTTGTCTGGGTTGGTGAACCATGGCGTCCAACATGCGCTAAAGCCACTGCGCAGAAGCCAAGGCGTCGGCGAAGCTGGATCTGAAGGCGGTGCGGATGTTGCGCTGCTGAGTGTCATCAATGCCGTGGCGAGCAGCAGCATCTGCCCACTGTACGCGGGTGGGCTCGTCGGGCGTCTTGCCAAAGATGATCTGGGCCAGTGCGTCGCGCTCGTGGGAGACGAAGCCCTAGCTGCGGTGGATGCGGATGGAAAGGTTCGGGAGGCGCTCCTCGATGAGCTTGCCAGGGCGCTTGATCTGGACCTCGCGGCGCACCCTGCGCGGGCTCTTATCCGCCGACACGTACGGATGCACAGGAGCAGCCCCGTTAACCACCAGCTTGAAGTCCCTCCAAGACTGTCCAACGCGAAGGGCTTCGTGAAGACGCCGGGCTCGCGGCTCGGCAACCACCGTGCAGCCCGTGACCGTGAAGGAGTGGCGCTTGGCGGAGCCGACGGTATTGAAGGTGACGTCGAGGTTGACCTGCGCGGCCGTGGCTCAGTCGCGGAGCGCGGATTTGGCGTTGTCGGGCGCGAAGGAGTGCGCGCAGCCCAGCCAGCATGTGCAGGGGTCGGCGGCGCGGCCCCCGGTGCCCAACGACTCGATGTTGAGAGCGGGCTGCCGCACCTCGGCGTCGTCCACGATGCCCTGCAGCCTGGCGACCGCCTCGCGAAGCTCGCGAGTGGACTGCTCGGTCCGGCCCATGCGATGCTTGACGTCCTGGAGGTCGCGCTCCGTCCTCTCGTGCTTCTGGTTGAAGTCGGCGGCGACCTTGGGTGACCGAGGCGAGGAACTGCTCCCGCGCGGAGTCGCTGACGGCCTTCGCGGTCTGCTCGAACCGAGCGGCGGCAGAGGCGACCTGCTGCGACATGGCCTCCTCCAGCTGTTTGCGGACGTGCGCGGGCATCCCGGTGGCCGAGGGCTTGGCAGCAGCGTCGGCCCAGGGGCCCTTCCCTCCGGCGGCGGCCGCACCGCCCTCGCCCGCCATGGTGCCGAGGAGGGGTGGCCCGCGCAAGCCACGGCAGATGGCGCGTGAGGTGTGAGCCACTCGCAGGCGAATGCGATGGCAAGGGGTGCGAGGCTCGACCTCGCGAGCACGAGGAAGGCGGGAGAAAAAGTCCGAAGCTGTCCCTGGACCAAGGGTCTCCGTGCTCTGCCACGGGGCGAAAGCATCTTGAGTCTGGAGCCAAAAGGGCTACGGAGGAAGAGGAGGAGGAGGAGGAGGAAGAGGAAGAGATGGCCGACATCGGTGGAGCCACACGCGAATCCATCGGCTACGTGCAAGGGTGACCCTGGGTAAGACCTCTGAGATCCGACGCTCCAAAAAAAAGTGGAGCGGCGGGATTTTGCCAGTTTTCGGCATCCGGGGGCCCTCGCCGGGCCTCGGGAGCGCCAAAAAACGACTCAGGACGAAAAACCGGTCCCGGGGAAATGGTCCGGACCTCCAGGGCCCACGCATCGATATAATTGGAGCAGCCAGATGTCTGGGACCTTTGGTGCACGGGGGATCAAACACATTCGCTACTATCGCATCGCGTTGGGCCCGCACCAGACGTCACTCCGGCGAAGGGTCACTCTGACGCGTAATCGAATCCAAAATTCCCGACCCCACCGATACCGCTACTCCCCGGACCTCTCCCAGGGAGCGTTCTGACCAGAAGTTCGAGACGAGTCCAGCGGTGGCGACGAAAGCGAGGCGAAAACGACGAAAACGACGAAAACGAGGCAAGTCCAGCGGTGGTCCTCCCAGGAGGCCCCAGCGAGGCGAAAACGAGGAAAGGGTAGCTGTATCGGCCTTTATTTTGTCATCGCTCGGACGTCCATTCCGTGCATTTTTCGGTTTCGCGCGTGGGTCGGCTCGATGATCCAGAATGCTCCTCGGTGGCCCTCACCGAGGAAAAATGCATACATCCAAGCGCTGCCAAGGTCTTCGTCCTCCTGTGAGGACCGCCCGTTGGTCGGGATGGAGCGGATGTCCGCGTAGCGCTCGAAGATGTGGACCCGGAAGCCCTTGCGCAGCAACACCACAGCCAGAAGCGACCCGACCTCGAGGAACAAACAATTACAGTAACATAAACGTCTGGACAGGGATCGACCGAAACGGTGTTTTTCATTTTCGTGTTGTGTTCGTTTCCCTTCAATGTGTCTTCAATCCGCCATTGCTGCAAAAGGATATCGAAACGAAAATGACCCAGGATATCGCCGAAACTCCGCTTAGGTCGACCCCTGCTTCTGGAGGTTCCTTCGGATTTCTTGGATCGGCGCTGGAGCACCCTGGCGGCGCCTCCTGCGCCGCCCCTGGCGCGCTCCGCGCGCCAGGGACGGGGGCCTAGCGCCAATCCAAGACGTCCGCGCGGACCTCGACAAGCTTATGCTTACTATGTTCAACAGATAAATCATCCAATCACCCAAAATCCCTGGACAAAACCCACAACCTGGAATATCCATTGAACTAAGACGACAAGACGGCCTGCCCCGGACAACCCCTGGGACAACCCGGCGGGGATCCGGACAACCCCCCCAGACACCACCCCTTGGACAAGCCTGCCAGGGGCGTCTCTTCCATAAGATGTAGCACGCCACTGCTTGCTCACTGGCGACCAGCCCGGCGCCCACGATGACGATGTGCTGCTCACCGCCGCCACCGCCCAGCACGACCTCCTCGGCGGCCTCGAACGCGGCGGCCTCCGAGGCCGTGGGCTTCTGCCCGCCCGCGGCCGCCGCCGCGCGCGCGCGCTCGCGCTCCTGGGGGGGGGCTCATGCAGAGGTCCTCTTGCGCCGGCATTGCCCTCCAGGCGATCTCTCCTGCTCCTCCTCCTCCTCCTTCCTACCTCCTCCTCCTCTCCTCCTCCCCTCCCTGCTCTCCTCCCCTGCTCCTCTCCTCCCCTCTTGCTCCTCCTGCTCCTCCTCCTCCATTCTCCTCTCCTCCTCCTACTCCTCCTCCTCCCCCTCCTCCTCCTCCTCCTCCTGCTCCTCCTACTCCTCCTCCTCTTCAGCAGTAGCAACAGCAGCAAAAGCAGCAGCAGCAGCAACAGCATCAGCAAAAGCATCAGCATGCGGATCATCATCATCAGCAGCATCATCATCAGCATCATCATGAGAATCATCATCAGCAGCATCATCATCATCATCATCATCATCATCATCATCATCATCATCATCATCATCATCATCATCAGCATCATCAGCATCATCAGCATCATCATCCTCATCACCATCATCATCAGTATCATGGTCAGCATGCATCATCATCATCGTCGTCATCATCATTGTCATCACCATCATCATCAGCAGCATCCTCATCATCATTCTCGTCGTCATCATCATCATCAACAACATCATCGTAATCGTCATCGTCATCGTCATCGCCGTCATCATCATCATGATCATCATCAGCATCATCATCGTCGCCGTCGACGTCATCATCTTCATCAGCATCACGTTCATCATCAGCATCACCGTCATCATCACCACCACCATCATCATCATGACCATGACCATGATCACCATCACCATCATCATCATCATCATCATCATCATCATCATCATCATCATCATCATCATAATCGTCATCATCAGCATCATCATCAGCAATCATCGTCATCATCGTCATCAGCATCGTCCCTCCTCCTCCTCCTCCTCCTCAGCAGTAGCAGCAGCAGCAGCAAGAGCCGCAGCAGCAGCAGCATCAGCATCAGCATCAGCAAAAAGCATCAGCATGCTGATCATCATCAGCAAAATCAGCATCATCATTATCAGCATCAGCATCATCTTCATCGTCAGCATCATCATCAGCATCATCAGCATCATCATCAGCATCATCGTCATCATCATCATCATCATCATCATCATCATCAGCAGCAGCATCATCAGCAGCATCAGCATCATCAATCATCAACGTCATCATCCTTCCTCCTCTTCCTCCTCCTCCTCCTCCTGCTCCTCCTCCTCCTCCCTCCTCCCCCCCCTGCTCCTCCCCTTCGTCCTCCTCCCTTTCCTCCTCCTCCTCTCTCCTCCTCCTCCTTCCTCCATTCCTTTTCCTTCACCATTTCTGGCCCTGATGCTTATTGACAACAGTTTCACATTTTGGGGCGGGTGGCTTTCAGGATGTGGCTCTCGCCTTAGCGCCACGCACATGCGCTGCACACATGTGCAGGAGCTGAAAGCATTGAGGGCGGGTCATTTTCAAAATGTGGCTCTCGCCGTAGCGCGGCGCACATTCGTTTACAAATGTGCAAGAGCTCTCGTCTCAGCGCGGCGCACATTCGTTGTAATTAATAAAGATTTTCACTGGTTGGGGGCGGTGCGTTTTCGAAATGTGGATCTCGCCTCAGCGCCGCGCACATTCGTTGCAAAACTCTGCAGGGGCTTCACGGATTGAGAGCAGATCGTTGTCAAAACGTGGCTCTCGCCTTAGCGCCGCGCTTTCGTTTTTATGTAAGAATTTCACGGATTGGGAGCGCTTCGCTATCAAAATGTGGCTCTTGCCTTAGCGTCGCGCACATTCTTTTTGAACAGTTCCACGAGTTTCGCAGATTCTCATGGATAACGTACCAGCATTCAGGATTGTCAGGGCGCAACGGTTTCGTTGGTTCGCGGTGTTGAAATCCCACGACTGGTGTTCTGGCACGATTCAGGATCGCAAAGACGTAACAGTCAGGACAGTCAGGTTAACACATGGCACTGAAGTCGTGAGAATGGTGTCTTGGCACGCTTCTAAGTGCTCACACGGCTGTCCCGAAACGGGGCAATTTCCGCAGTGGAAATGACCCCTTGTAGGGGCTGCTAAGAGGAATCTTGTAGGGAGGGTGTATTTCGACATCCCTCCCCCCCTCCTCCTCCTCCTCCTCCCCCCCTCCTCCTCCTCCTCCTCCTCCTCCTCCTCCTCCTCCTCCTCCTCCTCCTCCTCCTCCTCCTCCTCCCCCTCCTGCTCCCTCTTCTCCTCCTCGTCCTCATCCTCGTCCTCGTCTTCGTCCTCGTCGTCGTCCTTGTCCTCGTCCTCGTCCTCCATGTCCTTCCTTCTTCCTCCTTGCTCCTCGTCCTCGTCCTTCTCCTCCGTCTCCATTCCTTTTCCTTATAAATACCTTCTCCCTGTCGCAACCCGAGGCCAGGTTTGAGGGCGGGCCGGGCGTCTCGCCTGAGAACTCCTCACCCTTTGTGACCCTGAAGCTTGAAAAAGTGGCAACCGTTTCACAGATGGAGGGCGGATCGCATAATGTGGATCTCGTTTTAGCGCGGCGTACATTCGTTTTAAACATTTGCAAGAGCTTCACGGATTGAGGGTGGCTCCTTTTTCAAAGTGTGGCTCTCGCCTCAGCGCCGCGCACATTCGTTTTAAAGAGTTGCACGAGTTTCACGGATTGAGGGCGGGTCGTTTTCACCATGTGGCTCTCGACCTAGCGCCCTGCAAGTTTTTTTTTATACAACGAAAAGAACTTCACGGATTGAGGGCGGGTGGTTTTCAACACGTAGCTCTCGCCTTAGCGCGGCGCACAGTCGTTTTAAACAATTGCAAGAGCTTCACGGATTGTGGGCGGCTCGTTTTCAAAATGTGGCTCTCGCCTTAGCGCCGCGCACATTCGTTCTAACCATGTGCAAGAGCTTCTCGGATTGAGGGCGGGTGGTTTTCAAAATGTGGCTCTCGCCTTAGCGCCGCGCACACTCGTTGTAAACATTTGCAAGAACTTTACGGTTTCCCATGATCAACGTACCGGAAACGGCGTTTGGAAAGGATTCAAGATTATGCGGGTGCAACAATTATGTTGGTTCGCTGTGTTGATATCCCCAAACGACGTTCTGGCACGATTCTGGATCGTCAAGACGCAAAAGTCAGGTTCGCCCGTGGCGTTGAAATCCCGAGAACAATGTTTTGGCATGCTTCAGGATATTCAAACGGTTGTCTTCCAACGAGGCAGCTCCCTCAATGGAAATGAAACGTTGTAGGGGCCTATGAAGGGGGAGCTTGGAGAGAGAGGGTGAACTCCAACATCGTTGATGACCCTTGGGTTTACACTGGTCCTCCTCCTCCTCCTCCTCCTCCTCCTCCTCCTCCTCCTCCTCCTCCTCCTCCTCCTCCTGGCCTCCTCCTCAGCCCGCCCGCGGCCGCCGCGCGCGCACGCTCCTGAGGGGTCATCTGGAGGTCCTCCTGCGCCGACATGGCCCTCCAAGCCGTCGCTCCTCCGGCCGAGACGCAGCCGGGTGGATCCTGCGGCGCGAGCTGGCTGCGTCTGCCTGGGGCCAGGACTGCTGCGGAGCGAGGGTCGCGGGCGCGGCGGGGGGAGAGGAAGAGGCTCGCGGAAGGGTGCACGGACGAGGTGGTCCATGCGTGATTCCCCCCCCCAGTCCCTGAATGCACTCACTCCTCACTCCGCCGCACTCCTTCGCCTCGCTCATCGCCGCCTCCTCCCCTACCTCTCCTCATCCCTCCTCCTCCTCCTCCTCCTCTGCTCCTCCTCATCCTCCTCCTCCTCCCCTCCGGTCCCTTCTCCTCTCTCCTCCTCATCATCCTCCTCCTCCTCCTCCTCATCATCATCAGCATCATCAGCATCATCCCCCTCCTTCTCCTCCTCCTCCTCCTCCTCTCTCCTGCTTTTGTTCCTCCCTCTTGCTCCTTTTCCTCATCCCAACTGCTCCTCCAGGTCATCCTCCCTCCACCTCCTTTTCCTCCTCTTCCTTCTCCTCCTCCTCCTCCTCCTCCTCCTCCTCCTCCTCCTCCAGTACCCTCTCCCCCCTCATCTTCGTCGTCGTCCTCCTCCGCCAGCGACCACAACCACGACTACTTCGACGATCACTAACCATGACCCGGGGCGCTGGCGACCACCGTCACGACCACCACGACCGCCACCACGGCCATCACTGGCATGCCCACCACTGGCCCGACCGCTGCCGGCACGACCGCCGCAGCCACCCAGACCTCCTCGCGCTGTGAAAAAATCACGACGGGGGGGTTTTCGCCATTTTCGGCCTCTGGGGGCCCTTCCTGGGCCTCGCGACCGTCAAAAAACAACTTGGGATGAAAAACCAGCCCCGGGGAAAGGGTCCAGACCTCTGGGGGTCGACGATGCGAAAACATCACGACGTCGGGGGTCTGGGTACGGACCACGACCACCACCGCGACCGCCCGCACGAGCACCACAACCGCCCCGCCCCCCACCCCTCCTTCCTCTCCCTCGCCTTCGTGCCTGGCCGGCCCTGCCGCAGAGCGCGCCTCGCGCCTGTCCCCCGCCCCCCGACCCTCCCTCCGGCAGTGCCGCCCACGACTTCTCCCCTCAGAAGGGCATCCGTCAATCCAGGCTCGAGAACGCAGCCAGGCCAGAGCGACACTGGCCTAGGCCTTGATGAAGGGACCTGGAGGCGGAGGAGGAGGAGGAGGAGGAGGAGGAGGAGGAGGAGGAGGAGGAGGA
>CAUYUJ010012971.1:0-10000 GCA_963575745.1 Prorocentrum cordatum | reverse complement strand
GTGGAGGCCAGTCCACAAGAAGCCCTCTGCAAACGGCCCGACCCTGAGACCCCAGGACGTCCATTGATTCTTGGGGGTGGGAACACCACGCCTTCCACAGCAAAAGCATCGAAACCCAGGGCACCCTGGAGGCAAGCAGTGTGTTTCTTGGCATGGGCCTCCACTGTGCTCCACCAGGATCGGCGACTCTACAGGGTGTGGTATGCAAAGGGCGTGATTTGCAACCAACACCCCGGGGTGGCACCCCGGTGGGCGGGCGGGGACCTCGATATAGAGTCTTACCAGCCCTCTGGGCGTCGGTGGTTTAGGGCGTTTCCTCTTCCACCCCTCCTTCTTCCACTTCGGGGAGGGGTTTACCCCTCCCCCTCCCCCGTCCCCTGGACCTGGACGGGTGGTTTCGCGAGTCGTCGGAGCGTCCAAAACGGCCTCGGCGAGGAAGCCAACATCATTAGTTTTACTAGCGTTTTGGCCTCATTTTGGCCTCTGGGGGGGGGGCCTAATTAAAGCTCCCCTCTTGTTTGATCGATCTCCTCCAAGATGGCCCCAAGAAGCGCCCAGGAGGCCGCAAGAGGTCCCAAGATGGCCCCAAGATGGCCCCAAGAGGCCCCCAAGAGGCCCCCAGGAAGCCCCCCAAAGGATCTCAAGCGGCCCCAAGAGGCTCCCCCGAGGTACCCAAAGCGTCGAAGAGCCCCCCACGACCGCCGAGAGACCCCCAAGACGTCCCAAGACGCCCAAGAAATACCCCAAGAGGCTCCGAGAACCATTCAAGAGACCTCTGGCCCTTTTGCTTGCTCTCCTCCTCCTCCTCCTCCTCCTCCTCCTTCCTCCTCCTATCCCTTCTCTTCCTCCTCCTCCTCCTCCTCCTCCTCCGCCTCCTCCTCATCCTGTTCATCCTCCTTCTTCCCACTCCCCCATCCATCCATCCATCCACCTCCTCCTTCTCCTCCTCACTCCTTTGCACGGTTCGACTGCCCCCCTCTTTGCTGCCGCACTTCCCTGATCACGTCAACTCGCCCGGACATCGTTTCTGGATGGGTTGGCGGGGATACGCGAAACGTCTCGAATTCCCCTCCGCGCCCCGAGGAGGCCCGACGAGGGCAGCGTCGTGCTCCCCAAGCCTAAGCGGTGCCGATCGCAAACCACACCCTCTGTAGCCTCTTCCTCCTCCTCCTCCTTCTCCTCCTTGGTTCCTTGGCGCACCACGTCCCGCTGCTGCAACGCGTGGCGCAATTCTCCCCCGCCCCCTCTCCCTGTCCTCATCCTTCCGCGGCGCCGCACGGTGCCAGCGTAACCATACCCTCTGTAGTCGCCGACAGGAGGCAACGATGGTTTTTCCCGGAAAGGGCGGGGGCCCAGGGTTCTCTTTTACTATGTAAACATGTCCCCCGGTGCCAACTTGAAGGAGGCCGGCGGATTTTTTCCCTGATAAATATCGAGGCCGAAGGAGGCCGGCAGATTAAAATTTGAGGATGTCTCGAGCGACACACGCTTGGTTTTTGAAATCCCGATCGATAAATCACAAGGTGCGGGCCACTTTTTCGTGTGTTGAGGATGTCTCGAGCGAAACGCTTGCTCCGCAGAGTTTGCCGAGGATGTCTCGAGCGAAACGCTTGTTTTGCAGAGCCGACCGCGACGCGGAACAGCGCCCCGCGCGAAGGAATTTCGATGATGTCTCGACTAATTCGTTTGTTTTTGTACGATTTCCTGGAATTTTGGCAGGATGTCTCGAGCGAAATGCACGACCCCACCCTAGCACGACCATACCCAGCACGACCACACCCCAGCACGACCAGACCCCAGCACGACCCCACCCCAGCACGACCCCACCCCAGCACGACCATACCCCAGCACGACCACACCCCAGCACTACCCGACCCCAGCACGACCCTACCCCAGCAAGACCACACCCCAGCACGACCACACCCCAGCACGACCTCACCACAGCACGACCACACCCCAGCACGACCACGCCCCAGCACGACCACGCCCCAGCACGACCACGCCCCAGCACGACCAGACCCCCAGCAACACGACCACCCCCCAGCACGACCACCCCCCAGCACGACCACACCCCAGCACGACCACTCCCCAGCACGACCACACCCCAGCACGACCACACCCCAGCACGACCACACCCAGTCGCACCCCCGTGGAATGTTTCGTGGCGTGTCTGGTTGAGTGGTTGCCTGTTCGTGGGGTGTCTCGTGGAATGTTTCACGGGGTGTCTCGTGGAATGTTTCGTGAGGTGTCTCGTGGAATGTTTCGTGAGGTGTCTCGTGGGATGTTTCGCGGGGTGTCTCGTGGGATGTTTCGTGAGATGTCGCCCAGTTGGGTATCGTGAAAACGTGACCATGCTGCACATGTCTTTATCCCTTTCCGGGTTCGTGGGTCCATCATGTTTTCCCGGAAAGGGCATGGGCCCAAGGTTCTCTTTTGGTTGGTTTACCCCCGGTTTTTACTTGAAGGGGGCTGGCGGAATTCTTGTGCGATAAATTACGAGGTCGAAGGGGGCCAGAGGATTTCAACTGTGAGGACGAAGGCCATTGTTCGCCACCCCTCACGCAGATCGTGCTCTTGGAATTTTACTGCCTTTAAGGAAAAACCTCGATATTTCACAGGTGAAGTCCACTTTTTCCCGGAAAGGGCTCCGGCCCAGGGTTCTCTTTTAGTAGGTAAACCTAGTCCCCCGGTGCCTGCTTGAAGGAGGCCGGCGAATTTTTTCCCTGATAAATAACGAGGTCGAAGGAGGCCGGCGAATTTTTCCCTGATACATAACGAGCCCGCGAATTAAAATTTGAGGATGTCTCGAGCGAAACGCTTGTTTTTGAGCGCCCGCGAATTAAAATTTGAGGATGTCTCGAGCGAAACGCTTGTTTTTCAGAAAATGGTGAGGATGTCTCGAGCGAAACGCTTGTTTTGTGTTATAGATTGTCCTCTCCTGGGGACCTGAATTCTGAGGACCACCTCCCAGCACGACCACCCCCCCAGCACGACCACCCCCCAGCACGCCCCCACCCTAGCACGACCATACCCCAGCACGACCACACCCCAGCACGACCAGACCCCAGCACGACCCCACCCCAGCACGACCCCACCCCAGCACGACCATACCCCAGCACGACCACACCCCAGCACGACCCGACCCCAGCACGACCCTACCCCAGCAAGACCACACCCCAGCACGACCACACCCCAGCACGACCTCACCACAGCACGACCACACCCCAGCACGACCACGCCCCAGCACGACCACGCCCCAGCACGACCACGCCCCAGCACGACCACGCCCCAGCACGACACCCCAGCACGACGCTTCACACAGCACGACCACACCCCCAGCACGACAGCGCCCATCACGACCCGCCCCGGCCGACCGACATCCCCAGCACGGCAACGCTCCCAGCAGACACCCCCCCAGCACGACCACCCCCCAGCACGGACCACCCCCAGCACGACCACAACCCCAGCACGAACCACACCCCAGCACGACCACACCCCAGCACGACTCCACCCCAGCACGACCCCACCCTAGCACGACCACACCCCAGCACGACCACACCCCAGAACGACCACACCCCAGCACGACCCCACCCAAGCACGACCCCACCCCACAGCACGACCATTCCCAGCACGACCACACCCCAGCAGGACCCCACCCCAGCACGACCCCACCCCAGCAAAACCACACCCCAGCACGACCACACCCCAGCAAGACCACACTCCAGCACGAACCTCAGCCACAGCGACCACATCCGCCAGCACGATCACGCCCCAGCCGACCCACGCCCCAGCACGACCACTGGCCCATCACTCACCTCCCAGCAGCGACCACCCCCCCAGCACGACCACCCCCAGCACGACCACCCCCCCGCACGCCCACACCCAGCACGACTCACCACAGCAACGACCACACCCCAGCACGACCACAGCCCCATCACGACATGACCCTAGCACGATCATCACGCCCCAGCAGACCAGCCGCCCAGCACGACCACCCCCCCAGCACGACCACACCCCAGCACGACCACACCCCAGCACGACCACACCCAGTCGCACCCCCGTGGAATGTTTCGTGGGGTGTCTCGTGGAATGTTTCGTGGGGGGTCTCGTGGAATGTTTCGTGGGGTGTCTCGTGGAATGTTTCGCGGGGTGTCTCGTGGAACGTTTCGCGAGGTGTCTCGTGGAATGTTTCGCGAGGTGTCTCGTGGGATGTTTCGCGGGTTGTCTCGTGGGATGTTTTGTGAGATGTCGCCCAGTTGGGTATCGTGAAAACGTGACCATGCTGCGCATGTCTATATCCCTTTCCGGGTTCGTGGGTCCATCATGTTCCCGACATCGACTTTAAACGATAAAAAGCGAGGTAAACGCGTTCGCTCGATAAATAACGAAATACCGCGGCCTCCGGAACGGCGCTGGGAACGGAGTTTTGGATTCTTAAAGTTGCATAAGTTCGGAGATGGCAGAAATCCCATGTGTTTTTCCCGGAAAGGGCTTAAGCCTAGGGTTCTCTTTTAGTATGTAAACATGTCCCCCGGTGCCTGCTTGAAGGAGGCCGGCGAATTTTTTCCCTGATAAATAACGAGGTCGAAGGAGGCCGGCGAATTAAAATTTGAGGATGTCTCGAGCGAAACGCTTGTTTTTGAAATCCCGATCGATAAATCACAGGGTGCGGTCCACTTTTTCGTGTGTTGAGGATGTCTCGAGCGAAACGCTTGCTCCGCAGAGTTTGCCGAGGATGTCTCGAGCGAAACGCTTGTTTTGCAGAGCCGACCGCGACGCGGAAAAGCGCCCCGCGCGCAGGAATTTCGATGATGTCTCGACTAATTCGTTTGTTTTTGTACGATTTCCTGGAATTTTGGCAGGATGTCTCGAGCGAAATGCACGACCCCACCCTAGCACGACCATACCAGCACGACCACACCCCAGCACGACCAGACCCCAGCACGACCCCACCCAGCACGACCCCACCCCAGCACGACCATACCCCAGCACGGAACAACACCCCAGCAGACCCGACCCAAGCACGACCCTACCCAGCAAGACCCACACCAGCACGACCACACCCCAGCACGACCACACCCAGCACGACCCCACCCCAGCCGGACCACGCCCCAGCACGACCACGCCCCCGACGACCACCGCCCCAGCACGGACACCCCCCAGCACGGCAACACCCCAGCACGACCACTCCCCAGCACCGACCACACCCCCAGCACGACCCACACACAGCACGGAACCACTCCCCAGCACGACCACACTTCAGCACGACCCCACCCCAGCACGACCCAACCCCAGCACGACCCCACCCATAGCACGACCACACCCCAGCACCACCCAGCACGACCAGACCCCAGCACGACCCCACCCCCAGCACTACCCACCCCAGCACGACCATACCCCAGCACGACCACACCCCAGCACGACCCGACCCCAGCACGACCCAACCCCAGCAAGACCACACCCCAGCACGACCACACCCCAGCACGACCTCACCACAGCACGACCACACCCCAGCACGACCACGCCCCAGCACGACCACGCCCCAGCACGACCACGCCCCAGCACGACCACACCCCAGCACGACCACCCCCCCAGCACGACCACCCCCCAGCACGACCACCCCCCAGCACGACCACACACCAGCACGACCACTCCCCAGCACGACCATCCCCCAGCACGACCAACCCCAGCACGACCCCACCCCAGCAACGACCCCACCCCAGCACCACCCCACCCTACTTACAGCAAGACACACCCCAGCACGACCAACACCAGCACGACTCACCACAGCACGACCACACCCCAGCACGACCACGCCCCAGCACGACCACGCCCCAGCACGAAAACGGCCCCAGCACCAAACCACCCCCCAGCACGACCACCCCCCCAGCACGACCACACCCCAGCACGACACCCTCAGCACGACCACACCCCAGCACGACCACTCCCCAGCACGACCACACCGCCTTGTTGAGTGGTTGCCTGTCGTCGTGGAATGTTTCGTGGGGTGTCTCGTGGAATGTTTCGCGGGGTGTCTCCTGGAATGTTTCGTGAGGTGTCTCGCGGAATGTTTCGTGAGGTGTCTCGTGGGATGTTTCGAGAGGTGTCTCGTGGGATGTTTCGTGAGGTGTTGCCCCGTTGGGTATCGTGAAAACGTGCCCATGCTCCACATGTCTATATCCCTTTCCGGGTTCGTGGGTCCATCATGTTTGACCCTGACCCCGCCGATCTGCGTGAGGTGTGGCACGGAATACCAGAAATGTGTCAAATCCCCTGTGTGTTTTCCCCACATGTTTCGTGGGGTTCTGGTTTTCTTCCCTGCCGCGGCGCACCCGCGTCTCCTCCTCCCCTCTCTCCTTCTTACACAGCGCAGCACAGCACAGCACAGCACAGCACAGCACAGCACAGCACATGCACAGCAGCGTAGGGGGTGCGTAGGGGCTGGTCTCTCACCGCGGCCGCTATCCGTGACGGTCGTCCAGGGCACAGCAGGCATGGCATATTCTCGACACCACAGGGGGTGCGCAGGGGGTGGTCTCTCACCGCGGCCGCTATCCGTGACGGTCGTCCAGGCACAGCAGGCATGGCATATTCTCGACACCATAGGGGGTGCGCAAAGGGGTGGTCTCTCACCGCGGCCGCTATCCGTGACAGTCGTCCAGGGCACAGCAGGCATGGCATATTCTCGACACCATAGGAGGTGCGCAGGGGGTGGTCTCTCACCGCGGCCGCTATCCGTGACGGTCGTCCAGGGCACAGCAGGCATGGCATATCTCGACAGCGTAGGGTGCGCAAGGGGTGTATCTTACCGCGGCCGCATCCGGACGGTCGTCCAGGGCACAGCAGGCATGGCATATTCTCGACACCATAAGGGGGTGCGCAGGGGGTGGTCTCTCACCGCGGCCGCTATCCGTGACAGTCGTCCAGGACACAGCAGGCATGGCATATTCTCGACAGCGTAGGGGGTGCGCAAGGGGTGGTCTCTTACCGCGGCCGCCATCCGTGACGGTCGTCCAGGGCACAGCAGGCATGGCATATTCTCGACACCATAGGGGGGGCGCAAAGGGTGGTCTCTCACCGCGGCCGCTATCCGTGACAATCGTTCAGGGCACAGCAGGCATGGCACATTCTCGACACCATAGGGGGTGCGCAGGGGGTGGTCTCTCACCGCGGCCGCTATCCGTTACGGTCGTCCAGGGCACAGCAAGCATGGCATATTCTCGACAGCGTAGGGGGTGCGCAAGGGGTGGTCTCTTACCGCGGCCGCTATCCGTGACGGTCGTCCAGGGCACAGCAGGCATGGCATATTCTCGACACCGTAGGGGGTGCGCAGGGGGTGGTCTCTCACCGCGGCCGCTATCCGTGACAGTCGTCCAGGGACACAGCAGGCATGGCAGATTCATCAACACCGTAGGGGAGTGCGCAAGGGGTGTCTCTTACGCGGCCGCTATCGTGACGGGTCGTCCAGGGCACAAGCACGGCATGGCATAGTCTCGACAACCATAGGAGGTGCGCAAGGGGTGGCTCTCCACCGCAGGCCGCTACCCGTGACAAACCGTCAGGGCACAGCAAGCACGGGCAGATTCTCGACAACGTAGGGGGTGAGCAGCGTAGGGGGTGCGTAGGGGCTGGTCTCTCACCGCGGCCGCTATCCGTGACGGTCGTCCAGGGCACAGCAGGCATGGCATATTCTCGACACCATAGGGGTGCGCAAGGGGTGGTCTCTCACCGCGGCCGCTATCCGTGACAGTCGCCCAGGGCACAGCAGGCATGGCATATTCTCGACACCATAGGGGGTGCGCAGGGGGTAGTCTCTCACCGCGGCCGCTATCCGTGACGGTCGTCCAAGGCACAGGAAACATGGCAGATTCTCGACACCATAGGGGGTGCGCAAGGGGTGGTCTCTTACCGCGGCCGCTATCCGTGACGGTCGTCCAGGGCACAACACGCATGCACATTCTCGACACCATAGGGGGTGCGCAGGGCGTGGTCTCTCACCGCGGCCGCTATCCGTGACGGCCGTCCAGGGCACAGCAGGCATGGCATATTCTCGACACCATAAAGGTGTTCTCAAAGGGTGGTCTCTCACCGCGGCCGCTATCCGTGACAGTCGCCCAGGGCACAGCAAGCATGGCATATTCTCGACAGCCTCTCATGCCCCTCATCTTCCTCCTCCCCTCCCTCCCCCTCCTCCCTCTCCCTATACCGCCCTCATCTCCTCCCCCCCTCATCTCCCTAGGGGGTGCGCAGGGGGGTCTCTCACCTCAGCCGCTATCGTGACGGTAGTCCAGGGCACCAGCAGGCATGGCTATTCTCGACACCATAAGGGGGTGTGCACGGGGTGGTCTCTCACCGCGGCCGCTATCCGTGACGGTCGTCCAGGGCACAGCAGGCATGACATATTCTCGACACCATAAGGGGGTGCGCAGGGGGTGGTCTCTCACCGCGGCCGCTATCCATGACGGTCGTCCAGGGCACAGCGGTATCGGCGGGGCAACGGCCACCAACATCATTCTCACATGCTTCACTTCAGCTCTCATCTCTCCAGCCATCATATAAGTATGTGGGGTTCCTCGGTAGCGTAATTGGACCCGTTCGCCGATCTGCGTGAGGGGTGGCGCTGAATTCCAGAAATGTGGCAAATCCCGTGTGTTTTTGGACCCTGAGCCCGCCGATCTGCGTGAGGGGTGGCGCGGAATTCCAGAAATGTGGCAAATCCCATGTGTTTTCGGATCCTGACCCCGCCGACCTGCGTGAGGGGTGGCACCGAATTTCAGAAATGTGGCAAGTCCCATGTGTTTTCGGACATTGACTTCGCCCAGGAGGGCCCATGAGGCTCCAGGAGAGCCCAGGAGAGCCCAGGAGGGCACAGGAGAGCCCAGGAGGGCCCAGGAGGACCCAGGAGGCTCCAAGAGGCACCAGGGGGCCCAAAGAGGGCACAGGAAAAGCTCCAGGAGGCTCCAGGAGCGCCCAGGAGGGCACAAGAGGTCCAAGGAAGACCCAGGAGGGCCCAGGAGCCCTTACGATGGATCGTGGCCCTGGGAGCGCTGGCGTAGCGTAATTTACGATGGATCGTGGCCCTGGGAGCGCGGGTGTAGTGTAATTTCATAATTTGTTGAAGATGTCTCGAGCGAAACGCTAGCTTTGCAAAATTGGAAGATGTCTCGAGCGGGGGGCTCGTGGGTGGCCAGATTTCAGAGGATGTCTCAAGCGAAATGCTTGTTTCCACGTCCCGCTCGCAAGAATTCCGAGGATTCACGTCACGCTCGCTTGGCACGTTCCGTGGGGCGTCCCTTGGCGAGTCCCCCTGGCACGTCGCGTGGCGCGTCCCCTGGCACATCCCGTGGCACATCCATTGGCACGTTCCGTAGCGCGTCCCCTTGGCACGTCCCGCGGTGCGTTCCCATGGCACGTCCATTGGCACGTCGCTTGGCGCGTCCCTTGAGACGTTCCGCGTCGCGTCCTCCTGGCAGGGTCCCCTGTCCATTAGCTTTGGGGCAGCTACTATGTGTTCGGGCAGCTCGAGCTTGAGATCCAGATCAGTTCGGTCAGGACTCGGATGTAAAGGAGGACTCGATCCACGAGGCTATAGAGCACAAGCGCGCCATGGCACATCGCAATTCAGCACGGTGCAGCACAGCACAGCCCTCGGCACGGTACATCAAGATCGATACACTCAGCATTGCAACTTGGCACGTTCCTTGGCACGTTCCGTGGGGCGTCCCTTGGCGAGTCCCCCTGGCACGTCGCGTGGCGCGTCCCCTGGCACATCCCGTGGCACATCCATTGGCACGTTCCGTAGCGCGTCCCCTTGGCACGTCCCGCGGTGCGTTCCCATGGCACGTCCATTGGCACGTCGCTTGGCGCGTCCCTTGAGACGTTCCGCGTCGCGTCCTCCTGGCATGTCCCGTTGTCCATTAGCTCTGGGGCAGCTACTCTGTGTTCAGGCAGCTCGAGCTTAAGATCCAGATCAGTTCGGACAGGACTCGGATGCAAAGGA
>CAUYUJ010012970.1:0-12092 GCA_963575745.1 Prorocentrum cordatum | reverse complement strand
TACTACTACTACTACTACTACTACTACTACTACTACTACTACTACTACTACTACTACTTACTACTACTACTACTACTACTACTACTACTACTACTACTACTACTACTACTACTACTACTACTACTACTACTACTACTACTACTACTACTACTACTACTACTACTACTACTACTACTACTACTACTACTACTACTACTACTACTACTACTACTACTACTACTACTACTACTACTACTACTACTACTACTACTACTACTACTACTACTACTACTACTACTACTACTACTACTACGCCTACGCCTACGCCTACGCCTACTACTACGAGTACGACTTGTGGCAGCAGCAATCCTTACCAGATGGCTTTTGGCCTTGAGCCATCATGGAAGCGGACACGAAACATCAAGACTCACACCGTGTGGGTCGCTGGGTTTCCAACGCTCAACCTGAAACCTGACAATGTGAACTGCAATCACACTGGTCAAACTTTCTCACAGGCTTTGCAGGCTCAAAACTGCACAGCTGGAGGGCCTGCTGCACTAACCCCATGGTGAAACACAAAGCCGGCTATTGGAACATATCCTGACTGCTCCTGCCGGCCGCCGAAGAGGACAAGGAGGGAGAGGAGGTGAGGAGGGAGGTACCACCACCACCGACACCACCATACCTGGAATCGGGGTCCTGGGCCAGGAACCGAGACCAGGTAATCATGCTCGAAGAGCGCTTGAGCTCGATTCTGGGGGCTGCTTGAAAACGACACTTGAGACTTGGACTTGCCCTTCGCCTCTCAACCTCTGAAGACTCGTCTACGAGGATCAAACGCCCACTGATCATCAGGTCGAAGAGGGCGGCATTACACTTTGCCACGTCACCCTTGGTCAAAGAATCCACCGGCACACGGCCGCGTGGATTCCACCTAACCCGGCCTCTGGCCTTCTCCAACGCTTCGCATACGATGGCTAGATATATGGCTGCACGTCGGTCTTTAACACTGGCATTCCCCTCCTTGAGCATGGTGTCGTAGATCGACTTAGCGTCGATCACGCGGACATGCTCCTCCCGGGAGCCGAGGAAACAATTGCGGCGAAGCACCGCGGTGAATGGGCCCGAAGCTCGGCGGCGATCGCGAATCGCCACGCCCCTGAAAGCAACGCCCCTGCACATGATCTGGAGATACTCTATCTCAGCAACTGCCGCCGACAGTGCTTGAGTCTCACCAGCAAGAGTAGAAGGAACCTTGCGGCGCGGCTCAGAGCTGCCCCAACCCAGGATCGAGGCGCGCACAGAGCGGTCGTCGGCAACGCTACTGTCGCACGCTAGGACCACCCAGGCGCCCCAGGCAGGGCCCTCGGGAAGGCCCGCGGCGCCCGGGAGCTCTCCACGGGCACCAACGCCCCCGGCGTCCGAGAAGGAAACGAACGACATCTTCTCCGGATCGAGCTGCCAGATGACGAGTCCCCGAGACGAACTGGACCGCAGGTGGCGGACCAGCTTGTTGGCCAAGGAGATGTCCCCGGTCGTGGGCGCCTTCAGCCTACTGACTAGGACGCCGGCAACCCCGGCTGCTTCTGGCCGCGCCCCCCACCCAATCCAGTTGAACTTGCACGCGAGAGATCTGAGATCCTTGAACTCCTGAGGCCCGAGGGGAAGATCACGCCGTGAGAGCCCACCCCTGGCAACTGACAGTGGCCGAACCTCGTCAAGAATATACGTCTCCATGTCGACGGTCGCCCTTCGAGGTCCGACGGTGATGCGACGGCCGGCGAAGTCGACCGGCCCTTCATGGCAGTCGCGAGATTTCCCGAATTTGAAGCGGGACTCAAGAAGCTGACGCAGCCATCTCCAGGAGGCGGCACCCGCGCCCCCACTGAAGAAATCGCCTACTTCCGGAAGCATCACGTTCAGCAGCCGCCCGCCCCTGCCGCATCTGAGTCACCAGCGGGGCTCGAGGAGGGACCTGAAGAAGCCATGCTGTTCGAGGAAGGTCACGACAGTCTGGCGCCATGCGACGGGAGCGTCGCCCTGAACATACACGTTCACAAGCAGCCTGATCAGCGAACCTTCTGGAAGATCAACGCCCTCACAGGGCTCGACGAAGATCTCGCCCTGCGCCCTGGGCATGCGGTCTGATTGACAGAAAGCGTTCTTCACGTCAGCGACGCCGGCCAGGAGGCCGAAGTTCATGACTACTTGAAAGAACAGCATGACACTTGCCGTCTGAGGTGTCGGAGCGCACGCCATCAGCGATCCTGCATCGGGATCCTCGCGCCCGTGGACGCACCACCTCGACTTTGCCTCGGGGCCCTTGAACGCGCCTTCCAGCGGCTTCCACCTCCTGACCATACGGTTCGAGATAACGCGGCCGGGCTGGGCTCGCCCGGTCGCGTCGGCCTTGTCCGGAGATCTTACTTCCACGGCCCCCGCCCCTCACGCGGCTTGCAACTCCTCGTCGCCCGAGATCCTGAACTTCTCGCGCTCGCTCGGAGAGAGCTTCTTAAGAACAACTTCCCCTCCCCAGCTCGCGGCGCAAGCTCCGCCGTCATCGACCGCCGCCTCCGCCCAGCTCTGCTGCCCCCGGTCGCCCTGGCCCCGAGCCCTGGCCTGAGTGCCACCGCCAGCACCAACCCGGAAAATAAGGAACTCGCCTGTCATGGGGACCGACCCACCCCCCGCCCCGGCGGGGCCTTCCCGGGCAGGCGAGCGGGACCGGCCTCGCTCTGGCCGTCGGGGCCGCTCCTCGAGGTCGCGAACCAACTGCCGCACCGAGCGACGGGCTCACTGCCGGTGACCACGCGTCTCTCTCCCGCGGCGGCGGCAGGCGGGAGGGGAAGGCCCGGCGGGACAGGGGGGGCGGAGGCGGAGGCGGGAGAGGAGGAGGGAGTAGGCTCGCTGACCCGAGCCATCTTGGACTCCGGAGGCTCGCCGCTAGCCCTCGCACCCCCCCCGCTCCTGATCGTGGGGGGCCGGAAGCACAGAGGGGCATCGGATGGCTGCTTCAGTCTCGCCCTTGGCCTGGGAGCCTAGCCGACCGCTCTCCGACTGGAGGGGGCAGAGGGGGCGGGAGCCGAAGGGGGGGAAAGAGAAGGCGCGGCCGGCGGTCCTTCCAGCTCGATGGCAGCCGGGCCCCCCGCTCCGGAGGGCTCTGGAACTTCCGGAGAGACGGAGGGCGGAACCTCTGAGATCTGCCTGGACGCCGTCGGCGCTCCGGAGCTGCCGACCCTGGGACCCAGCACGCCGCCCTCGACCGATGGCGCACGAGCGCGCTCCGTTCCAGCCTGAGCGCCCACGGACCCGGCCTCGGACCTCGGAGGAGGGACCTCCACCTCCGCCCTTCGGACCGCCGGGGCCCTGGGCCCGAGCGGGCCCACGACAGAGGGGGCGAGAGCTCCGGGGGGCCCCGAGGCTTCCTCACGGGGCCCTGGGGCCCGCAATCCTGGAACCACGGGCGAGGCGCCCAGATCCTGTCGAGCGGCCTGGCCCCACGCATCCTCGGGGGGGAGGCCCTCCCGCTGCGCGTCCACGGCTGCCGCTCTCCGGGCGGCGGCTTGCCGCAGCAGCTCACGCCACTGGGGAGCGCGCGCAAGCTGGAGGCCACATTCCTCGCCCGTGCTGGCGAGGCGCACCTGTTCGACAGAACATTTCCAAAGCCGAGCACGCATGGCCACCCAAACTGCGCCATCCTCGGCGAGAACCACCAGCCCGGACCCGGCCCAACCGTCACGCCTACGCCCCAGAGTGTCGGATCGCGATGACGCGCGGGCCATGCGCCGCCAGACGCGCACCGACTGACCCGGCGTGAAGATGCGAAGGGCGGGGGTTCGAGCACGGGTGGCTCGGCCGATTTTCTCCCGAGAGCTCACCTCCATGGCCAGGCGCCGGGCCGCCGCGCGGATTTTCTGCGCTCTTGAAAACACAGCACCTGCGGCGTCTTGCTCGGCGGGAGAACGAATCGCGCCCTGCCCGTGAGAATCATGAGAAAGCAAGTCGCTAGGCAAGCGTGGGTGCTCGCCAAACACCAGCTGGAGCGGCGAGAAACCTCCTCGATGCCAATATCGATTCATGGGCGGTGAGCTCGTGGACGAGCGTGTCCAACTCCTCGAAAGTCGAGGGGGCCACGGGAACCGAGTCGAGCTCGCGCTTGACCCTCTCTTTGACCCAGCCTCCGCGCCTCTCAGCGCGGCCGCCACGGGGAGCCTGCATCGCAGACATGATGCTTGGTCCCCCACTGCTCGAGCCCTCGATCGAAACGACCGGCAAACTCGGAATCCCCCTCAGAGAGAAGCAGGTGAAGGACCCCCAGAGGCCGGATCCAGGAGGCCACAAAACCGGCCCAAACCGCGGCGGCGCGAGCGCCGGTTATCCTCGCGCAGACCTGCAAGTTGGACCCATGATTCACGAGATTGACGAAGGGAATCGTGGACCCCTGGACCTCCAAATAAAACGAGTGAATGGCGAAGATGCGGTTGAATCGAAACGTGCGAGGGAGAGCCACTCGGTGATGGACTCCAGCCCTTCCTCCCCCTCGCATTCCGAACACCGAAACTGCCGCCTGGCCCACCCCACGAGGTGGGGCTTAACTCCGCCGGCCCGCAGCACCCGAACCGGTTCTCCGGGTGCCCCATGTTGACATGCAACTTATACAGCAACCGCTTCCCATTCTCGTCGGGGTCCGGATCTGCCCTGGAACCGTCGGCCGGAGACGTCGCCGCTGGCGGTCTCGTCTCAGGCTCTTCCTCGCCGCTCATGTCGCCGGCCCCCCCTTCCTCGGCTTCCGCCATCGGTGGGGGCCGTCCTTCCGCCGCTTCCTCCGGGAAGGCCCCCTCCTCCGACCTTCTTGGAGACCCCGCCCCACTGCTCGGCGATTGCTCGAGCAACTCCCCTCGCAAACTTGGGGGGGCAACGACCGGCCTTGGAGGTTCGATGGCTGCCCTCCAGAATAGCACGCCTGCGCCCCCCGACGCAGAGCCTTCCATCAAGAGCCTTCAGGAGATGAGGGCGGTTGGAGAGGAGGCCGGTGGACTTCTTGTTTAGCCCCCCGGAGTCAACCTGGAGGTCGACGAAGGTGCACATGTCCACCCGTAGCTCGCGCGCGCCGGTCAGCGACTCCACCAGCCGCGCCACCTCAGCTTCCCAAGAGCTAGCGTACAAGGGGTGCTGGTAGCGAGCTACCTCCATATATAGGACCAGGTCTCGGAGCCCCTCCATGACCTCGCGGCGCCACTGATGGGGGCCCCGCCTGTACTTATTGAAGCGGCTAATGGTCGAGAACACCCTGCACTCTGAGCTGAGCCAAATGGTTTCTGGCTCTCCCCTAGCGATCAGACCCCACATGCGCTGCGCATCCCGGGGTCGAGACGAATCCCATCCTAGGAGGCGGTCCAGACTGGCCACCCCCCCACTGGAAGCCCCGGCCCGCTCACTTCAGGGGCGATTCGGGGAAGAAAAGATTGCGGGAAAGACCGTCTTGGCCGGGCGGCCCCCCTTCCGCGAGACGCGACCATCTTCGCCCCCCTCGAGAGGCCCCTGACCTTGGGACGCGGCATGACTTTCCACCGCCTGCTCGACAGCTCTAGTCCACGCCACCTCGCGGTCATCGTCGAAGCGATCACCGTCAAGCCAATGGGCCTCCAGCCCCTGGATGCCCCGATCCCCCAGACACGCCTTCTGGCCCGAGCCCGGCCGCGGCGACGAGGCCGCCCCCGGCGGGGATGCCCACCGGATAGCAGAAGTCGGGCAAAGAAAACATCTCGGGTGGAGCACCCGGGACCGAGAGAGGAGGTGGAGGAGATCTCGTCTTTCCCCTCACTCCTGCAGCAGGCGCAAGAGGAAAAGTCGGCTGCTAGCTACAGCCCAGAAGTCTGACCCCCAGTGCTTCGACCGAGAGAGAGTCGCCCGCAACGGCCCGGTCGCCTTAAATGAGGTCGCCGATGATCTCCCGCGAGTCGGTCGAGCCCGGCCCCTCCTCTACTGTCGTTGGAAGTGTCGCGGTCGCCGTCGGATACGTTGTAGTCGCCGCCCCGGGAGTGGTCGTGGGAGCTGTCCCTTCGCCCCAGCCCTGGGCGCTCTCGCCCCGCAGACCTGGAAGGCTGTCGGGAGGTGCCGATCCGTGCCAGACACGGGTCTGCTGCGGAGGAGGCTCCGCCGGCGCCTGCTGGGCCACCATGATCACGCGCCGCCGCTGCGCCTGCGCCGCCTGAATCTGCTCCGGCGTCGGCTGCTGGATCGGCGCTGCTGGAGGCATCCCGGAGGCGCTGCTGCTGCCCCCGCCCGAGCCCATCTGGGCGCTCATGCGATGCGCCAGCGCCCCGACCGACGTGCCCATCTCCACGATCATGTTGGCGAGCTGGCCGATCATGGTAGTCATCTGGTTCATGGCCTGTCGCACGTGCTGGAGGTCGAGCTGCACCGATGCGAGCTGATCGTTCACCGAGTCGATGCTCTCGCCCATCTCTTCGAGAGCCCCGAGGGAGCGGAGGACGCATGTGATGCTCTGGAAGATCTGCTGAAAACCCTCCTCCGTCTGCGTTGCCGCCCACTCGGCATGCCGATATCATGTCCAGCATCCTGTTGACTGCGTTCTGGACCTGCTGGATCGCCAGCAGGCCCTCGGGGAGATTGGTGAGCTGCCACGTGAGAGCTTGCATCATCGCCTGGAGCCCTTTAATTGCGTTCGCGTTGGCTGCCCCATCGACTAAGCCGGACTGCTCCTGGAGCATCTCCACCGTCCTCTGAGCGAGCTGGGCTGCCCGTTACGCGGCGGCCGCCGCTGACTCCGGCCCGTTGCCTCCGCCGCATTGCTCGCCCGAGCGCCCGAGGATCCACTGAAGCTTCTGCCCGCAGCGCTCGCACTTGTAGCCATTGGTTGCCGCATGGCTTGATGCAGCGCTTCGGGCGCCAGCACTGGCACACCGCGCCCAGAGCTGCTGCCAGGGGGCTTGGCCGGAGCAGTCGCCGACGCCGCTGGCGGGCGAGGAGCTGCGCCCGCGGCGAGGGCGCGGGGAGGCCGTGGAGTTGATAAAACCGCGTGTGCGTCCCACCTCGTTTTGCTGCGTTGCATCGCCATCACCGGCATCATCACCCCCCCTGTAATCAATTTGTAATCCGCCACAAAAGAAATCCATTTCAAATCCGCCACAAAAGGAATCAATTTGAAACCCGCCACAAACACAATTGACTTGTAATTCGCCACAAAAGGGATCTATTTGTAATCAGACACAAAAGGAATCACTGTATACTTTGCCACAAAAGGAATCAATTCGTAATCCGCCACAAAAGAAAACCTTCTGTAGGGAGGGGGTGCAAATGGTGGGTCAATCGCTACTAGGATTCTATGAGAGGTGGATCCATCTCTCATCGGATTATATTAGAGGTGGAAATATCTGGAATGGGACGATCTTAGAGGTGGATCCATCGCTAATAGGACCCCACTAGAGGTGGATCCATCTCATATAGGATTCCATTACAAGTGAATCCATGTCTAACCGGATCCCATTATAGGTGGACCCATCTCTGATAACATCCAATTAGAGGTGGATCCATCTGTAATAGGATTTTGTTAGAGGTGAATCAATGTGTAGCAGGATTCTATTAAAAGGTGGACCCATCTCTGTTAGGATTCCATTTGGAGCGGATCGATCTGTAATAGACTTTCAGTCGAGATGGGCCCATCTCTCATAGGATTCCATCAATTGTGGATCCAGCTGTAGTCGGATTCCATTAGAGATGGACCCATCAGGGCCAAGATTCTGGTAGATGTGGATCCATCTGTAATAGGATTCCATTAGAGGTGGACCCATCTGTATCAGGATTCTGGTAGGATTGAATTGGAGGTGGACCCGTTTGTATTACGATCCTATTAGAGGTAGATCCATACGTACTAGTATTCTATTAGAGGTGGATTCATGTCATGTAGGACCCCATCAGAGGTAGGTGGACCCATCCCTAATAGGATTCTCTCAGAGGTGGACCCATATGTGATAGGATTATATTAGAGGTGGGCCCATCTGTCATAGGGTTCTGTTAGAGATGGATCCATCCGCACTAGGATTCCATTAGATCCATCTCTAATCAGATACTACTAGAGGTGGGTCCATCCTTAATAAGATCCCATTCGAGGTGGATTCATTTGTCACAGGATTCTGTTAGAGGTGGACCAATCTCTAATAGCATGCCATTGGGGATGGAACCATCTTATTAGGATTATATTAGAGGTGGATCCATATGTAATTGGAGTACATTAGAGGTGTATCCATGTCTAATTTGATTTTATCAGAGGTGGATCCATCGTTAATAGAATTATATTCGAGGTGGACGCATATGTAATGGGGTTATATCAGACGTGGGCTTATTTGTAAAAGGATTATATTAGAGGTGGGTCCATCCATACCAGGATTCCATTCGAGGTGGATCCATCTCTGATGTGATGCCATTAGTTGTGGACCCATCTCTAATGGGATTCTATTAGAGGCGCATCCATATGTCTCAGGATTATATTAAAGGTGGTTCCATCTGTACTGGGATCTTATCAGGGGTGGATCCATTCCTAATCGGATTCTATGGAAGGTGGATCCATATGTAATAGGATTCTCTCGGAAGTGGATCCATCTGTAGTACGATTATATGAGAGGTGGGTGTCTATTGTGATGACGATGATGATGATGACGAGCATGTGTTTCAAGATGCTGCTGACGATGATGAAGATGATGATGATGATGATGAAGAGCATGTGTTTCAAGATGTTGCTGATGATGATGGTGATGACGAGCATGTGTTTCAATGCGCTGCTGATGACGATGGTGATGACGAGCATGTGTTTCAAGATGCTGCTGATGACGATGGTGTTGACGAGCATGTGTTTCAAGATGCTGCTGATGACGATGGTGCTGACCAGCATGTGTTTCAAGATGCTGCTGATGACGATGATGATGATGATGACGAGTATGTGTCTCAATATGCTGCCCATGACGATGGTAACGACGAGCATGTGTTTCAAGATGCTGCTGATGACGATCATGATGATGAGTATGTGTTTCAAGATTCTGCTGATGACGATGGTGATGACGAGCATGCGTTTCAAGATGTTGCTGATGATGATGGTGATGACGAGATGCGTTGGGAGCAATGCGTTGTCATAATGAGTTCCACAGAGCATAATCGAGTGGGAAGCACAGCCCACCAGACTAAAGTTATCCTCTCTTTACCCTTCTTCCTCCTCCTCCTCCTCCGCCTCCACCTCCGTCTCTTCCTCCTCGCCCCTCTTACTTCCAGTGGGTGAGCGCCGAAGCGCGTTCCAGAGAGATTAATAAGCCTTAATATCTCGATTCTCCGGCCTCCGGAGGCCCGAAACAAACATTAGCGGATTACAAATTGATTTCTTTTGTTGTTGAATTACAAAAGGGAATCCTTTTGTGGTGAACTACACATTGTTTTATTTTGTGGCAGATTACAAAAGGATTCCTTTTGTGGAGAATTACAAAAGGACTTCTTTTGTGGAGGATCACATGATGATTCCTTTTTGTGGCGAATTACAAAAGGGAATCCTTCTGTGGTGAATTACACAAGGATCTCTTTTGTGGAGGATTACAAAGGGATTCCCCTTGGTGGAGGAATACAATGGGATTCCTTTGTGGAGGATTACAATTGATTTCCTTTGAGGGCTCTCCTGGAAGTGAACCAGGGGACAAAAGAAAAAAAAAAAAAAAACAAAAAAAAATCTTTGAAAATTAGAAAATTGCATGTTTTCAATGAATTTCCAATGTTTTGAAGCAAAAACATATAAAAACATATGTCCAAGGTTTTGAGGCCGAAACCATATGAAAACACAGCATTTTTGCATTCGGATTGTGAAAATGCTGTGTTTTTATATGTTTTTGCTTCAAAGCATTGGAAAATCATTGAAAACCTGCAATTTTCTTAATTTTCAATGATTTTCTGTTTTTTTTTTTTTTTTTTTCTTTTGTCCCCTGGTTCACTTCCAGGAAAGCACTCAAAGGAAATCAATGTGTAATCCTCCACAAAAGGAATCCCTTTGTATTCCTCCACCAAAGGGAATCCCTTTGTAATCCTCCACAAAAGGGATCCTTTTGTAATCCTCCACAAAAGGAATCCTTTTGTAATCCGCCACAAAAGGAAACAATTGTAATTCACCATGAACAGAATTCCCTTTTAATTACCAACAAAAGAACTCAATTTAAAATGTGCTACAACAGGAATCGTTCTGCATTCCACTACTTTGAGCAATCCCTTTAAAGATGACGAAAAGCATAATCAACAGGAAAGCAAGCACATCAGAAGTAATAGACCAAAAACCGAGGTGGTACACACACACACGGTTTTATCAACCTTACGCGGGGAGGCCCCCACGTCGCTGGGTGGTTCACTCGCGGGTCCGGCTTGGGCGGAGCGCCCGCCGGAAGTGGAGGCTGCGGGTGACCCGATGCCGCCGCCGCCGCTGCCGCCGCCGCCGCTGCCGCCGCCGCCTGCTGCTGGTCCAACTGGCGATTGTTCTTTTATTCATTGGGAATAACGCATGTTACCCCCGGGGGGGGGGTCAAGAGGGGCAGGCAACGGCAACGGTGGCCGCGGCGCGCACTTATCCCACCAGCCCTCTGGGCGTAGGTGGTTCCGGGAGTTTCCTCTTCCAACCTCCTTCATCCCCTTCGGGGAAGGGTTTACCCCTCCCCCTAACCCCCTCCCCTGGACTTGGACGGGGGGGGCCGCTGGTAGATAGAGCCTGGTTTTACGAGGGTTTTGGCTGATTTGGGAGGCTCCCAAGGGGGGAGGCTAATTGAGGGACCCCCCTCCTTTCATCGATCACCTCCAAGGTGGCCCCAAGAGCGCTCCCAAGGCTCTCAAGAGCGCCCCAAGAGGGCCTCAAGAGGCGCCCAGGAGGCCCCAAGAGGCGACCAGGAGGCCCCAAGAGGCCTCCAATAGTGCCCAAAAATACCCCAAGAGGCCCCCAAGAGGCCCCAAGAGGCTCCCACGAGGCACCCAAGACGGTCCAAGAAGCTCCCGGGACCGCCAAGAGGCCCCCAAAACGCCCCAAGTGACCTCAAAGAGCATCCCAAGAGACATCCCAAGAAACTCCGCGAGGCATTCAAGAGGCCTTTGACTCTTCTGATCGCCCTTATCCTCCTCCTCCTCCCCCTCATCATTACCATCATCATCATCATCATCATCATCATCATCATCATCATCATCATCATCATCATCATCATCATCATCATCATCATCATCATCATCATCATCATCATCATCATCATCATCACCATCACCATCACCATCACCATCACCATCACCATCACCATCGTCAAGACCACCACCATCATCGTCATCATCAGCATCATCAATATCAACATCAACATCATCATCCGCCTATTCCTCCTCCTCCTCATTCCTCCCTCCCCACCCTCATCATCCTCCTCCTCTTCCGCCTCCGACTCCTCCTCCATCCCCCCCCCCTTGGGGTACGACGGCCTCCCCAGCCCCTTGTTCCTCTGTATGCTGCCCCGCTTCCATGATCACCTCTACTCGCCTGGGCGTCGTTTCTGGATGGGCTGGTGGGGATACGCGAAGCGTCAGCATTTTGAAACACGCTCCAATTTCGAACGCGCTTCACTTTTGAAATGCGCTCCATTTTTGAAACGCACTCCAATATTACACTCGCTTAAATTTTCAAACACACTTTGATTTCTCAGCGCGCTTTATTTTTGAAAGATGCGCAAATTTTGAAATGCGCCTCAATTCCGAAACACACATCAATTTTAAACACGACCCAGATTTCAAGTACACTCCAATTTTGAAACACGCTCCAAGTTTGAAACACGCTCCAAATCTTAAATACGCTTGAATGTTGAAACACACTTCAATGTTGCAACGATCTCAAATTTTGGAAAGCGCTCATTTTTGTTTAAAAAACGCTCGAATGTTCAAACGCGCTTCAATTTTAAAACACGCTTCAATCTTAAATCACGCTCCAATGTTGAAAGACGCTTCAGATGCTGTCTACACCAAGTCAGACATCGACGACGGGAACGTGACGCAACGTGAGTTCGCACTTCCTCCCCCGTCCCTCCTCCTCCTCCTCCTCCTCCTCC
>CAUYUJ010012969.1:387529-450031 GCA_963575745.1 Prorocentrum cordatum | reverse complement strand
GGGGGGCCAGCAAAGGGGGGGGGTTGAGAATCAGCTCACGTAGCTGATTTTCCCAGCGCCTGCTGGCGCCAGAGGCGGCTATGTGTCGAGGAATGGGCCCCTCGGTGAGGCCGAAACCAGCTGCGTGCAGCAAATTTCGTAACCCCCCCTTTCCAATCCCCCCCTTTCGCCCGGCCAGAGAGTACGGAGGACGACGACGAGGACGAGGACGAGGAGGACGAGGACGAGGACGATGCGGACGAGGACTGAGCGGCATCGACCACGAAGCCGGTGGACGACGACGAGGACGAGGACTACGGCGTCGACGAGAACGGGAACGACGCGCCGGCGACGTCGAGGACGACAGGTCCGCGGCGGCGGCGACGAAAAGGCGGCGAGGGGCAGCCGGAGCACGAGCGCGAAGGCGAAGTGGCGGGGCCCCCGCGCGTTTGATGCAGCAGCCAAGCAAGACTTGGGCGCCCGAGTTCTCGGGGGTACCTCGGGCCCGGGGTAGCTCAGGCTTGGATTCCCGAAAAGCGAACCAGTTGGCCCTGACCCGGGTTACCCCTGATGATTTGGGGCTCTGGATGTCCGAGTTATCCAGGGTGCCTCGGGCCCGGGGTAACTGGGGGTCGGATTCCCCAAAAAGAAACCCGAGTTTGCCCTGATCCGAGTTACCCCTGATGATTCGGGGCTCTGAAAGACCGCTTCGGCGTGCGCTCTGACTACCTACCAGACCATCCCAACCCAACCCAAAGGCCCGAATTCTGGGTCCGGGGGGGCGGGAGTACGTGTTCCACACGTGTTTTTGTCGATGCTCCCCGACCCCCCCCCACCGGAAATGGAGGGCAAGTCGGGGCGGCCTTCGGGCTGGGTTGGGGTGGTCTGGCGGGCGGTGGCGGGTCCCTCGCGTATTCGATCGAGGAGCCCAGCAAAACCACTTCGGCCTGTCTTGCCCCCCTTCGTACTTCAAGACAAAGTCCCAGAACGCACGTCGAGCACCCAGAAACGTGAGCGAGACGGCGTCCAACGAGCGTGTCGCCTCCCAGGAGCCCGACGCGCGATCGAGAGCCCTCAAGCTGCGATACCTTCTTGGTGCTCGACATGATCTCTGGTGGTTCCGGCTGAAATCGGTTGGAGCATCGTACGGCAGGTTCGTGTCGTGTCGACCCCGGCGTTGGTTTTTGACACCGCAGGGATCGTTCAACCTTGAACGATCGGCCATTTCCGCAACGTCCGATCGTTCAACATCGACCGATTCTGGGCCGCCGGCGGCGTTCAACCTTGAACGTCGGCGGCGGGGTCGCCGCCGGTCGACACGACGCGAACCTACCGTACACTTCGGCATGCCCCCGCCGTGCGACCCGCACGACGAGGCCAGGGCGAGGATGGCATCGGGGGGGGTGGAGACACATCGGATCTCTGGGACCCGGCGGCTCTCGAGGCTGTCCCGGGCGCCGCGGCCTCCTCAGAGAGTCCCGGAACGCCCTCGAACGGAGTTATCCTCGTCCCAGCCCCGTCCGAACCGGATTCGTTTTCCAGAGCAACAAGAACTCTGAAGCCCGCTGCCCCTCAGGAGGGCTATCCCAATGGCGCGACCAAGACCGCGATGGGAGCAGCTCCATGGCCATCTGGGCGGTCGCAGCTGCGACCGTGCAGCGGGCCCAAGAACAGCCACCAGGACACTGGGAAGAAGGAGGGGGCGGAGAAGGACGAGGCGAAAAGAGGCACCGGCGTCGCGCGTGCATCCCCCACGGGCCCCGTCCGAACTTGACCGCCCTTGGCCTGCGCACGGCGGGCCGCGCGCTCGCGGCGGCGACGCGGGGGGCCGAGGGGTACGCGGCGGGGCGGGCGGGGGGCGGGGGCGGAGAGGCGCGCCGGCGGGGCGTGCGAGGAGCAGGGGCCTCGGATGCTCTGCGCTGGCCTCGCGGGCGCCCCAGGAAGGGCAGGAGCTCCAGGCAGCAGCGGCCGCCGTCGCCGTCGCCGCTCCCCTTCAGGGTTAGGGGCGGCACCAGCCGTAGGGCCGTAGGGTCGGACCCGAGGCGGAAGAACGTGCTTCAAGGACAGGAGGCCCTCCGCCAGCCCAAGCACACAGAGCATCCGAGGGTGCCCTCCCGCAGGATGCAAAAAGAGCATCCAGAAAGCACGAAGAGCATTGGGGCACCCTCCCCGAACCGACCTCGATCTGCTACCTCGGTCCGACTGTAAGGCTTTCGCAGTTCTCATTTCGCGCCGCGCACGCCCCAGTAAGGGCACGAGGTCCAGGCAAGAAGAAAAAAACTGCGGCCACCGACGACGACGGCGGAGACGAACGGCGTCGACGAGGAGGACGACAACGCCGACCGAGGAGCAGGGAAGCCCCGACCAGGCTAAGGTGGATGGGGGCGATGTGGGTTGGATCGGGCTGCTTTTTGAGGGGGGAGGTCCGTCCCATTTACGTGGGATAATTAAAAATGCCGCGTGAATCCGCCGACCCTGTCGGCGTGTGGAATGCGTTGTTCGTCGTGGTTGTTGTCCTCGAAATTACGCACTCGTCGTCTTCTTCTCTGGGTCCGTCGCCGCTCCCCCCCTCTTTCCCTGGGCCCTCGTTCTCAAGCGCGCAAGCCAAAGCGAAATGAAGCAACCCAGCCAAAGCGAAATTAACAACGTTGTCAGTGAGTCGAAGGGAAGCCCCTTCCCTTTGATCCCTTCCCCGCCAGGGGGGGGAGGGGCCCGGGGGGTCCCCGGGGCGGGGGCCCGGGTCAACATACCATCCCCCGTTTGCGGCTTCTACAGTGGGGCCTTCTGTAGATGCGCTGGAGTACGAGGGGTCGCCACGACGGATCTGCAAGAGCGCCCCTAGATGGCCCAAGCCCCACAAGACAGCCCAAGAACGCCGAAGGACGGCCAAAGGGGGCCCTCAGACGGGTCAACAAAAACCCACAAGGACTCTCGAGAAGGCCCAGAGAGGCCAAATTTATAGATTTCCGGAAAGGTTTTGTCCCCGCCCCCCCTCCCCCACCATCCTTGGCCAGACCCCCAGCTCCTTAGTTCGAGAGGATGCAGAGCGATGGCCCCCCCACTCCAGTTGGGGTTGTGCCGCACCATCCTCTCTCCCCCACCACTCCTCCTCCTCCTCCTCCTCCTCCTCCCCCTCCTCCTCCTCCTCCTCCTCCTCCTCGTCCTCCTCCTCCTCCTCCTCCTACTCCTCCTCCTCCTCCTCCGCTTTCTCCTGCTGCTCCCCCACTCCTCCTTCTCTTCCTCCTCCTGCTCCTCATCCTCCCCCCCCTCCTCCCTCATCCGCCTCCTCCACCCTTCCTCTTCCCCCCCCCTCACTCCTCCGCCTCCTCCGCCTCCTACCCCCCCCCCCGCTCGTTTTCATCTTCGTCGTCTTCAGGGTCGGCGGCACCGGCCGTAAGGCCGTCACAATATACCTAAACCTTCGGAACTCCGCGCGGACCTCTTGGATCGGCGCTGGGCTCCCCTTCCTGGCACGCGGAGCGCGCCAGGGGCGGCGTCGAAGGCGCCGCCAGAGGGCCTCAGCGCCGATCCGCGCGGATCTCCGACAGCTCATGTTGATGCAGCTTTCTTTTCTTCGATGGTCGGGGCTACTCATCGAGGGGGGGAAATCCCTTCACCGAGCGTGGATGCCCCCGCCCCACAACCGGTCTAGTCAAGGCTGCTCGCCCCCCCCACCGTAGTGGAGTGCTGGGTGGTCTGGTCCGGCTGGTCTGGTCAAGGCTTCCTGGCTGGTCTTACACTGCACTCATCGCACTTGATCACCACATCCCAGGAATCCTTCCGAGCACCCAGCAAGATCCCGAAACGATGCCTGACTGACACACTGGCGAGGTGTCGAACGAGTACCGTGAAACCCCTCCAGTTTCGGAACTTTCTTGGTGCTCGACAGTCGTGCTGGCGGTCCAGGCTGAAGGCGGTCGGAACACCAGGAAAGGCCTTGTCGAGGCTTCCTGGCTGGCCTGGCCGAGGTTCCCCGCCCCTCCAGCAGGTCTTCTGCTATGGTGGGCCAGTCTTCCACCAGCGCTACCAGAGGCAGGACGGGGGAGAAGGGAGGTTCTGGAGGCCCTCCTCCTCCTCCTCCTCCTTCTCCTCCTCCTCCTCCTCCCCCTCCTCCTCCTCCTCCTCCTCCTCCTCCTCCTCCTCCTCCTGCCCCCTCTCCTACCTGTGGCAGCGGTGGTGGACAATCGGCCCATCCTGCTGGGCAGCGGGCGCGAAGGAGCAGGCGCCCACCGCGCAGCTGACGGCGAGCTCCTGCCGCGTGCGCGGAGGCCGCCCGGCTCCCGCCCCAGGGCTCCGGGCCCCTGGGCGGGAGGAGGAGGGGGAGCAGGAGGAGGACAGGGAGGGGGGCAGGGAGGATGGGGAGGAGGCAGGGAGAAGGCAGGAGGAGGAGGGCGAGGAGGAGGGAGGAGGGAGGCAAAGAGGAGGGTGGAGAGAGTGGGGGAGGATCAAGCCAGGTGCGCTGGCGTCATATCTGAAGTCCCTCCCTCCCTCCTTCCCATCCTTCCCCATTGCGTAGAGCCCTCTATTCGCAAGGTCGGACGTCGACGAGGACAACGATCCCCAACAAGTACGCGATGCATAACATTGCCTGGTCACGCACTGCGTACCATACCTTTGCAACGCAGAGTATGCCATCGCATCTCGGCACAAAATATAGACTTATATGGCATGCCATTGGATTGCATGGAACTGCGTAGTCCAGCGTTGCGCATCATACCATTACACCAAAACACTTGACTGGCATACCATTGCTGCATGAACGGTGCAACGGGAAAGCCATGATGGAGGACAGACAATTTGGAGATGAGGCTGGTGTCGCAGCGGGAACACCATTCGCAAGGACCGAAAACGCGTAAATGAGGCCAACACTGCAGCGGGAACAATATTCGGAAGGGCTGAACACGCAGAAATGAAGCCAACGCTGCAGCGGGAGCACCACTCAGGAGGGCCGAACACGCGGGGACGATACCAACGCTGCAGCGGGAACAAAATTTTGAGGGACAAGAAGCGGGGAAGTGATGGAAGCAGCGCAGCGGGAACACGTTTTTAAGGGCCGAGAACAATCGGATGGGACGAACACGTCAGAAATACAAGCTCTTGAAATCCTGCCTGTGAGAAGCAATACGCGGAGACGGAGGGACATCTTCAAGGCAGAGTCACGGGAGAGTGGAGAGTGGTTCTCAGAATGTGCAACTGCGAAGGAGCAACTGACATGCATAAGAATACACTTTCGCAGGTCCGCGCGGATTTTTGGGATCGGCGCTGGACCCCCCTCCCTGGCACGAGGAGCGTGCCATGGGCGGCGCCGGAGGCGCCGCCATAAAGGGGGGGGGTCCAGCGCCGATCCAAGGAATCCACGCGGGCCTCCGGAAAATTAGGACTATGGTGCCTTCAGTGTTATGGAGGGTCGAGACGAGGAGCAGGAGGAGAGGGGCGAGGATGAGGTGCTCCTGGTGAGAGCGCGGGACCTTCATCGATGAGGCACGGCAAGAAGGTACGAGGATCGATAGGCCAAGCGGGGAAATAGGGCACGACGCAGAGCGACCTACAGTGGAGGTCAGTCCACAAGAAGCCTTCCCTCAAGAAACCCAATCCTGAGACCCCAGTTCGTCCATCGACCTTTGATGTGGGAACGTCACGCCTTCCACAGCAAAACCAGCGGAACCCAAGACACCCAGGGCACCCTGGAGGCTAGCAGCGTGTAGCTTGGCATGGGTCTCCAGTGTAAGCAAGGGAGCAAAAGCAGGAGGGAGCAGGCCGAGGCGAAGCCGATCCTGCCCAGGTGACACGCCCAACGAGAGTGGGGTCACCGACGTGATGGGCGTGACGAAGAGGTCCACCCCGACGTCATCTGCGGCGCCGTAGACCTGAGCACCAGCGACAGACTCCAAACAACAGATTTGACAGTCGGGGCCCGAACACAAGAAGCCTTCCACAATTAAGCCAACCCTGAAAAACCAATGGCATTGGTTTTTCATGTGGGGAGGTCGCGCTCTCCATCGCAAAACCGTCGGAATCCAAGAAACCCAGGGCACCGTGGAAGCAAGCAGGGTGTTTCTTGGCATGGGCCTCCACTGTATCGAGTGTGAACCAGGTCGCCCGAATCGGTAGAATCCAATCGCCCGTCCGACCACAACGAAGGTCATCTTCCTGACGACCCCAGTGCTGTTCAACGCGTCGCAAGCTTCGGCAGCGAGCGAGGGGGAAAAGAGAGAAGGGGCGGGCCTTATCGGAAGGCTCAGCCTCCGGCCTTCTGAGAAGTTTCCTGACCCGTCCCCGAAGACACCGAAAACCTCTCAGAAGGCACAAGGGCTGCTGAGAAGCCCTGTCGACTTCTGAAAAGGCCTTCTTCCTTCTCACTTACCCCCTCGCTCGCCGCCTGGAACTGCTACTTCATGACGTACGCACGTGCGCACATGCAAAACCAGTACCTTCTGTCGAACAGTGAAGCTTGGATCGCGTGTACCTCTATCGCCTTGCTCGGCTGAGGCTCCATCACTCCGGTGGAACACTGCTTCTGAACAGGGCCGCCCGACAAAGAGAAAGACACGGAGGGACAGAATAGGAGGAGGACGAGGGCAACCAGCAGGACATCCAAGCGAACACGTCGGTGCTGTCCAGGCGGGGCGCAGCAGAGTACAGGAGGCCGGCGGACGGCCCTGGTCTTGCCTGCCATCGCAGCATCGGGAGGGCCGGGCTGGCAAGGCGCGGGCGGGCACGAGTGCGAAACCTGCGCTCTTGGGAATGGCGCTTCTTCAGGGGCGAGGCGCGGCAGATCGCAGGCGACCTTGCCTTGCCTGCCATCGCAAGAAATCGGCACGGATGGGCCTGCGGGCGCGGGCTGGCCTGAACAAGAAGCCCACACTGTTGGGACTCGCGATTCCGCTGGGGTCAGACACAGCACATTGCAAGCGAATAACGATGGCCCAGTAAGGGGCATTCGTAGTACTAGCTCGGGCCTCGGGGGCTCTCAGCCAGCCACCGCACCTCCCATGGAATACAAGCGCTTGCCAATGAATGGGACGCACGAGGAAGGAGAAACAAAAGAGAGGGGGGGCAGCACGAGGAATGGGAGAAGAGGGCGAAAAAAGGATGATGATCAGGAGGAGCATCAACTCCTCCGGGGGGGACCCACATGTTTGCATGCTTGCACTGTGCACCAGCAGCGCCCGTAGGTGCACCGACGCCGCACCTTGGCTGCTGCCACTGCCCCCGCTGCCGCTGCTGGCCGCGCCCGCCCACTCGACATGGAAGTCTTCGGCGTCTGAGTGTCCTCCGCCTGCTCCCGTCCTTCGCGGCCACCCTGTCTGCCTTGTCCCTCCCCTCCTGCACGCCGGCCGGCCAATTCGCGCTTCGGTCGCCCCGAGCGCTCTCCGCTGGCGCAATTCTTCTCGGTGGCGCTCCCTTTGGGGCCGCGAGCACCGTGGGGTGTGTGCTGACATAGGTGTGTGGGACGCATGCGGGCGGTGGCGCTGGGGCCTTCGGTGGAGCTCCCGATGAGGTCACGAAGCGTGTGAGGGGTGTGCCGAAGTGGGTGTGGCTGACGCATGCTGGCGGTGGCACTAGGGCCTTCGGTGGAGCTCCCTATGGGGCCGCGAAGCGTGTGAGGGGTGTGCCGAAGTGGATGTGGTTGACGCATGCGGGCGGTGGCACGGCCTTCGGTGGAGCTCCCTATGGGGCCACGGAACGCTGTAGTAGGTGGGTGGGTCGCAGGGAGGAAGGAGGATGGGGAGGAGGGGGAGGAGGGGGAGAAGAGAGGAGGAAAGAGGCAGGGAGGGAAGGAGGGACGGAGGGAACGCGGGGACCGTCTCTTCAAGACGAGGACCCAACACCGCAGGATAGTTGGGACAACATTTGCATGCTTGCGTGCTTCCATGCCGAGGTGCATTCTCGCGCCATCGCGTGCTTGCACGATTGCCGCGGTTCGTGCCTGCGCTCCTGCATGCGCTCGCGCATTTCACGCTCGCACGTCCGCTTGCACGCCCAAAACATCAGGACATCAGACGGCATGCTTTGTCCGTGTCGTGCCTCCCCTGGAGCCCTGGACCATCCCAAATAATGGTCCTGCTCTTCTGAACAGCTGACCGTCTCGCGTTCCGTCGTGTCGGAAACCTGTCTAAAGGCACGCCTTGGTGCTTGGGACCACACTAGGGCAAGCTGTACTCCCATGGCATGGGCGCGCCCGCCTTGGCGCGCTCGGGCAGCCCCTTGCCTGACTCCACCAGGCTCCCACCAGGCCCTCGTCCTCTTTCTCCGCCTTCTCCTTCTTGCGGTGTTCCTCCTCCGCCTCATCTTCCTCCTCCTCCTCCTGCTCCTCCTCCTCCGCGTCTTCTTGTCCTCCTCATGTTCCTTGTCCTCCGCCCCCTCCCTACTCCATCGTCCCTCCCCAGTATCACCTCGCTTCTTCCAGACGGAGACAGGTGAATAGGAGGAGGAGGAGGAGGAGGAGGAGGACAAAAGGGAGAAGGAGGCGGAGGAGGAGGAGGAGGAGGAGGAGGAGCAGGAGGGGGAGGAGGAGGAGGAGGAGGAGGGAGGACATGGAGGAGGGAGGACATGGAGGAGGAGGAGGAGGAGGAGGAGGAGGAGGAGGAGGAAGGAGGGGAGGGGCACGCGGAGGGATCGGATGAGGAGGCTGGCGAGGACGCAGAAACAGGAAAAGAAGGCAGGGGAGGGGGGAGGGGGAGGGCGAAGAGGCAGAGAGGGTGGATGGGGATGCCGAGGGCGAGGGCGGGAGCGGTGGGAGCCTGGGGCCCCCCCCTCGACCTGGCCGCCTTCCCGCCCTGGGGGGGGGGGGGGGCGCCCCCCAGAGGTCGGGGCCGCCCAGCGCGCGCGGGGCCCCCAGAGGCCCGGGCCCCCCAGCTGGTGCACAGCCGCAGGGACTGCCCGTAGCCGAAGCCCGCGGCGTCCAGCGAGAGGGTGGACGGCCCAGTCGCGGGCACCTGCAGAGGGGCAGCAGCCCCACCCTGGCCATCGCTCGGACGTCCATTTCCTGTGTTTTTGTTCGGTGTCGTGCGTGGTTTCTTCGCCAATTGATCACGGATGCTCCTCGATGGTCCTCGCCGAAAGAAAAATGCACATGTCCGAGCGATGCCAAGATAAGAACACGGGGGAGGAGGAGGAGGAGGAGGAGGAGGAGGAGGAGGAGGAGGAGGAGGAGGAGGCGAGGACCATCGAGGAGGATGCTCCTCGGTGGTCCTCGCCGAAAGAAAAATGCACATGTCCGAGCGGTGCCAGGCACCCCGATCATGACCACCCCGGCGCGCGAGGCCTGCCGCAAACGCGCCCCAAAGAAGGGATCGAACAGGGCAGGAGGAGGAGGAGGAGGAGGAGGAGGGGGAGGACGAGGAGGAGGAGGAGGAGGAGGAGGAGGAGGAGGACGAGGAGGACGAGGAGGGGGAGGGGGAGGGGGAGGAGGAGGAGGAGGAGGACAGGGCTGTTTCGCAAACGCCCAGGGCAGTCTAGCAAACGCCACTGATCCGGTCCGGGTGGTGTTTTCTCCCTTGCACCTGGGCACCCTGGCCGTCGTCGACCTCCTCCTCCACCGCCGCCGCCGCCGCCGCCATCCTCCCGATCCTACAGTGAATCACACAGTGGGAATACTGCTACCCTCTCTTCCCTGACCCTGTGCTGCGGAGAGTGTCCCGTCCTCTCCGCGTATTGTCTTTTTACACGCAGGGTGCCATCATTTGCGTGTTCCGATATGTTTGTTTCCATCCGGTCGTTTCTGATTATTTCGGGATAGCGCTCCCGTTGCAACGCTGGCCTCGTTCTCGCACCTCCAGGCTGCGCTTGGCATTCGACAGCGCCCACATCGTGCAGGCCCGGTTGCAGAGAACATGGAGCCGGCAATCCAGACAGTCCCTGTCCTTTCGTACACAGGCCACTTTCCCTCCAAGCAAGCCATCGGGTGTCATGCCACGGCTTGCAATGCGATGCTGTGTTGTGCACCGCTATGTGTGCGATGCCTTGCTTTGCTTCGCTACGCCTTGAGATGCAATGCTTCACTGCGCAATGTCACGCCATGCTTTGACAAACCATGCTCTGCCTTGATCTTCTTCTACGCCATGCTCTTCCATCCACCGCGTACCCTCTTGGGATCATTGCCATGTTCGACATCCGACTGTGCGAGTAGAAGATCTGCGCCATGGTGAGGCATTGTGAGCGTTTTCTTATTCGGCGTTTCAATATTGGGAGGAAGGGGGTGGCAGAGGGGCTCTGGCTCTGAACCTCTGCTTAATGCGACTGTTTGCTGCAGTGCGTCCTATGGAAGAGGCTCCACCTGCCTGAAACAGGCGCCAAGAACAGCCAAGATGCACTCGATGAGGGGGGCGGGCGGGGGGGGTGCGGGGGCCTGCGCCGATCGGCAAAACAGGGACGTGCAAATCGATCGTCGTAATTGGGTACTGGGGGCGAAACACTAATCGAACCATCTAGTAGCTGGTTCCCTCCGAAGTTGCCCTCAGGATAACTGGAGCTGAACAGCTTTATCGGGTAAAGCGAACGATTCGAGGAATCGGGGGCGCGTTGTCCTCGACCTAATCTCGAACTTTCAATGGGTAAAATCCACTGGAATAGGAAAACGATCGCATGGGAGGGAGGGGTAGGACGTCGGACGTGACGCTGGCGCACCCAGCTTGTCCCCTCCCCCCTCTTCTCTGTTCGCCCACTCCTCGCCGCCCCCTGCTGCTGCCCTCCTCCTCCTCCTCCTACTCGTCATCCTCCTCCTCCTCTTCCTCCTCCTCCTCCTCCTCCTCCTCCTCTTCCTCCTCCTCCTCCTCCTCCTCCTCCTCCTCCTCCCTCCTCCTCCTCCTCCTCCTCCTCCTCCTCCTCCTCCCCCTCTCCCTTCGCTCCCCCCCTCGCGCTACCTGCGTCTGCCCTGCCCAAGTCGCTCTCGTCCTCCCTCCTCGCGGCGTGGCAGTAGAGGTGCCAGAGAGGTCCATCCTTCCCTCCTCACTCCTAGAGTCCACAGGAAACCTTCCACCAGAAACCGAGCCCTGAGACCCCAGGACGTCCATTGATGTCAGGTGAGGGGGCGTCACGCTCCCCACCGCAAAACCATCGAAGCCCAAGAAGCCAAGGGCACCCTGGAGGCACGCAGGGTGTTTTTTTAGGGGAACGAAAAATTACATAAACATGAGAACCTGGAGGTCCGCGCGGATTTCTTGAATCGGCGCTGGACCCGCCTCGCTGGCGAGTGGAGCGCGCCGAGGGCGGCGCCGGAGGCGCCGCCAGGGGGGTCCAGCGCGGATCCGAGAAATCCGTGCGGACCTCCGATGTTTCATATTTATGTAATTTGTTCGTTCCCCTAGTTTCTTCCTTCTTCTGCTGCACCCCCGGGTGCTCTGTGATTTGGGCTGGTGGGCGCCGCTGTCCCCCCCGCGGGGAAGAGCCTAGGGGAAGGGCCCAGGGTAAGCCTGGGGGAAGGGCCTAGGGGAAGGCCGAGGGTACACCCAGGGGAAGGGCATAGGGGAAGGGCCCAGGGGTAGGCCTAGGGGAAGGGCCTAGGGGAAAGGCCTAGGGGTAGGCCTAGGAGAAGGGCCTAGGGGAAGGGCCTAGGGGTAGGCCAAGGGTAGGCCTAGGGGTAGGGCCTAGGGAAGGCCTTCCATCCGGGTTCTATCAGGTTGTTTGGACTGATGGGCGCCGCTGTCTCCCCCGCCCCCCTGGCGGCAGAGCTCCGCAAGCCGCATCACCCGAGAGGCCCTCGCCCGACTGACCGACCTCCCGCGCGCCCTCCCCCCTCCTCTCCGCCCTCGCCTCCGCCCCGAGGACCGGCTGGAAGATGTCGAGGAGCGGCAGGGGGAGGGGGAGGAGAAGGAGGAGGGGGAGGAGGAGGAGAGGGAGGAGGAGGAGGAGGAGGAGGAGGACGAGGAGGGGTGTGGAGGAGAAGGAGGAGGAGGAGGAGGAGGAGGAGGGGGAGGAGGAGGAGGAGGAGGAGGGGAGGAGATGAGGAGAGGAGGGGGAGGAGGAGGAGGAGGAGGAGGAGGAGGAGGAGGAGGGGGAGGGAGGGCTGCGACGGGAGAAAAAGGAAGGCACATATCGACGGAGGAGGAGGCGGCGTAAAGGTGTGAGAGGAGGAGGAGGAGGAAAACGAGGAGGCGGAGGCGACGGATGACGAGGTGAAGGGGGAATAAGAGGACCAAGTGCAGAACAAGGTGGAAACACCAATGTCGCGAATCGGTATGCCCACAGTGGCACTGATGTGGAACGCAATGTTCACGACGCGGCGATGCGCTAGCCGTCGTTCCGCGTGCGGCTCAGAGTGCGAAGCAATGTGGAGTACTGCAGCAAAATCAATGTGTGAAGCAGCGCGTGGAAAAAAGGTACTCACGGATATTTCGTTAACAGGCACTGCGGGATCTTGCGCCACAGTTCTCCTAGCAACACACTTGGGACTGCCGAATCTGCAAACTTTAACTTGTAACTACGGGCGCGTCGCGTGATCTCATGGGGGTAAAGCGCCATGCTGCCATTCGTCAGGCCTACACGGCGCGCGGTTTCGGCTATCGATGCGTACCACTTCCATGACTCGGGTCTGGTATCCGTCCCCAGCGATTGTTCGACTTTGTTACTCTGGCGCGTGAGCGGCCAAGCCACAACTAGTTAGCAAGGGGCACGTTCCGCGACTCAGTCACATGGTTTAAAATAATTGCGGATGTAACGCCTTTATTGCCGTCAATGTGATTGACCACGAGATTTTCTGAGTAGGATGGTTGCCATGAGAAGGCTCGGGCGACGAGTCGCTGGACGCAATTATTTATCATGACCGTCGGTTGTAATGCCGGTGACACAATGGCCAACTCCTATCTGCGAGCCGTGGAACACCAATTCGCGAGTGGATGTCATTCGTCCGTGGGAGCTGACCTTCCAGGTCGATAGCTCTATGCCTGTGCATGGCTGTAGTGCAGGCCGCCACTCTTCGCCTGACAAACATGCAAAAACGATGGATGTTCCACATTTAAACTCATACCCCTTTGCTGAAGTGAGCCAGTCCTTGCAACATTGATATATGTTACTGGGATCAACACCTGCTTCGAGGGACGCTAGACGCCCAAACTGTCGATCGAAACACCGACCTTGTCCAGCCCATCTGCTGAGGACTGGTTGAGGGCACCTGCGAAAGTTCCGCGAGTACTGTTCGTTTCATGTGAGTGGAAGGTAATATCGAAACGTGTGACGAACTCCAGATTGTCACAATGATTGTTGATACGATCACAGTCCTTGTGATTAACATCGATGTGCTGCGTCGAAGGCGGTGGCCCCAAGAAAGCATGGGCAACCAATCGATGCACAAAGTTAGGGCTTCCACCAACGGAGATACTGTAGTACCCCTCGTCGTTCAAACAGGGCACCGAATAAAGCGGAGGTCATTGGAAACAGCGCGGATCACTTCAGCAAGCTCCTCGGCCGAAGGTGGCTAAGGCCAAGTTGGCTCGAAGACAAAGGCTACGCAGTGGCTATCACTAGATGTGCAGCAACTTTGGGGGTGGTGTGACGAGAACGCAGGAGCCTCAAAACCAGGCGATGCCATACGGGGCCTCCTGTCCAGAAAAGCGCAGACCAGAAAAGCGTGGCAGGGCAGACAATGATCCATCTTGTGAGACGTCCCTTCCTACTCCTTTACCACCCTCCTGGACCGGAATTGAAGAGTGCGGCCTGAAGACGCCCGGTCGGGCTAGAGCCGCATCCTGACAAGGCATACCTTGCGCAAGTGCTGTGACCAACCATATGTTACGAAAAGAGCAAGTCGCAAAGAAGCGCACACGATACCCCGAGAAGCTGCTAAGAAGCCCCCAGGATGCTCCCCAAGAGGTCCCCCCGAGAGGCCACAAGGTGGCCTCAGCGGGACTCCAAGAAACTCCAAGCGAGCCACTGGCCACGACCCATGGCAGGGCGGAAGGACGGGCCGAAGGCCACTGGATCTGCCGACCACTTCGGCTTGCAGAAAAAGGCTGCTGGCGGGCTGGAGATTGTACTTCTTGGCTCTTCCAAATAATGGCATGGCCTACAGGATGCCTCCAGGGTGGCCAAGATGACTTCTGGGCTCCGTGTTGGCCTCCTGGATGGCCACGGCGTCCCAAGATGCCCTAGTAGTTCGGCGCTTAGCCGCCGCGACTCGCAACACGCAGCAGCAAGCGCAGTGACACGGAGCTCCACACGCTGACTGAACACGTAGCTATGACGCGATGCATTCGCCAAAAGAAGAAGAGCACACGACATAAACATGAGCTTTGGGCGCTCCGCGCGGATTTCTTAGATCTGCGCTGGCCACCCCTCTCTGGCGCGCGGAGCGCGCCAGGGGCGGCGCCCGAGGCGCCGCCGGGGGGGCCCAGCGCGGATCCAAGACACCCGCGCAACACGCAACGAGTCTACGTTTATAAGCCGTTCTTGTAAAGTTTCGCCGTGCGGCGAGCCAGCACGCAACGTATCGACACGGCCGTGTTGAGCATGGCACGTGCTGCGCTTCGGCACGGGCGCAGCGGGGCAGGCGAGGCTCGGCGGCGAGCTGGGCGCGGGCGGCCCCAGCGCGAAAGGCCCGCCGGAAGAGGCCGAGAGGCGCCCGGGCGAGGCGCAGCGCAGCGGACTGCTGGTGCACTGCTCGGCGGCGGCGGTGGGCCATGCCGAGGGCCGCTGCTGCTTCCTGCGAGGAGAAGCCCGGGAGCTTCGCCTCAGTGGGGCTTCGCCTCAGTACGGTCAGGTCGGGCGCGTCCCCACCTCCTCCTCCTCCTCCTCCACGACCTGTCCTGCCACTTAGTCACGTTCCTCATCATCCTCATGATCTGCGCTCCTGTCACCCCCGTTTTCCATTTTATCTCCACCTCCTTCTATTATCCTCCTCCTCCTCCTCCTCCTCCTCCTCCTCATCATCATCATCATCATCATCATCCTACCTCCATCCCACACCACTCCTCCGCCTCCTCCTTCTCCTTCTCTTTCTCCTCCTCCTCCTCCTCCTCCTCCTCCTCGACCTCCTCCTCTACCCCTCTGCCCTCCCTGCTTTTCTCTTCATGCCCCTCCTCCGTCCTCCTCTCCCTCCCATTCCCGCTCCCTTGCTCTCTACTGTTTTTGGAGACCGTGAGTTCGAGGATTTGAGGAGGATGCTCGTAACACCTGCGGGGAAGAAACTCATTCAAAAACCATGCTCACCGACAACTCTCATCCAGGAATCTGTTCCTCCCCAATAGGAGAAGTAGGAGGAAGAGGAGGAGGAGGAGGAGGCGGAGGAGGAGGAGGAGGAGGAGGAGGAGGAGGGAGGAGGACAGCGTACAGGGGGAGGAGGAGGGAGGAGGAGGAGGAGGATCAGGAGAAGGAGGAGGATCAGGAGGAGGAGGAGGAGGAGGTTAAGATGAGTATGACCAAGGAGAGAAGGGCGCATGGGTGGAGGGGGGGAGGACGGGGAGGGAGCGCAAGGGGAGGCCTGGGGGGGGGACGAGTGAGTTACAATTAAGTCGTGCCTGTCCCCCTACAGGGGGATTTTGAACGAAACATAAAACATACCCCAAAATATTCAAACATAGTCAGAGAGAATGCTTTAACAAAATCGCCCCCTGACAATATTCTGTCTATGTTTGAATATTCCTCCTGTAGAGGGACAGGCCCGACTTACAGTTACAAGGAGGAAGGGGAGAAGTTGGTGAAGAGGGGGAGCAGGAATGAGAAAGAAAGAGAGAGAGAGAGAGAGAGAGAGAGGCGAGAGCATGGCGAAGGGGAGCAGGGAGCAGGTGAGGGAGAATTAAAATGAAGCAGGCAGGCCATGGGGAGGAGGGTCGCCGACGGCCTGGGCGGCGGCAGCGGCGGCGGGTGAGCCCAGCTGAAGGGACGACGGCCGTCGTCGGCGGCCGGCGGCCAGCGGAGAAGTCGCGACTGCCGGCGGCGGCCAACTCTGGCGCTGGAAAGGGCGGTGACGGCGTCGGCCAGCCTGGAGGACGGCGCCCTGCATGACGGCGGACATGCGGCACCCGAGGCCGCGGGGGACTGGCCACCTGAGCTCTGCCGCGCTCCTCCTGCGCCTCCTCATGCGCCTCTGCCCTCCCGCGCCTCCTCCTGCGCCTCTGCCTCCTCCTCCTCGCCCTCGTTCTCGTCTGCCTCCTCCTCATCCCCTGTGAAGAAAGGCATACGCGGAAACCACACACACACATCTTCCTTCTCATCTCGCCACACAAAGAAAAACACCTTCCTCCTCTCCCTCCCTCTCCTCTCGAAATAGCGGCGCCCAATGCTTGCTGTCCTTGGTTCGGGGGGGTCCAGAGGGCCTTCTCAGGAGCTCCACGGGAGCATCAACAAGCAGCGGCCCCGGAGGGGAGACTCTGGTCCCTGGGATGGGGGTCGCGAGCTGCACGTTGAGGGGTGAAAAATCGCGCCCTTCTTCAGGGGAGGGGGGACGTTTTGTTGCCATTTTCGGCCTCTGGGTTCTGTTGCTCCCATCGTGCTGAGGGCCACGTCCCATATGTAACTTCGAGCACCCAGGAAAGTATCGAAACGGTGTCGAACGAGCTTCGCCTCCCAGGGCCCAACACGTGAAAACCATCAAGTTTCGGTACGGCAGGTTCGTGTCGTGCCGACCCCAGCTTTGGTTTTTGACACCGCAGGGATCGTTCAACCTTGAACGATCGGCCGCTGCCGCAACGTCCGATCGTTCAACATCGATCGATTCTGGGTCGCCGGCGGCGTTCAACCTTGAGCGCCCGCGCTGGGGTCGCCGCTGGTCGACACGACGCAAACCTACCGTACTTTCTTTGTGCTCGAAATTCTCTCTGGCAGTCAAGGCTAAAGCAGCCTGGAACATCACAACTCTGGGGGCCCTCGCCGGACCCCAAGACCGTCAACAAATTATTATCTTGCACAGCTGTGCGAAGGATTGCACAAAAAAAACCGAAGGATTGCACAAAAAACCGAAGGGTTTTTTTGTGCAATCCTTCGTTTTTTTGTGCAATCCTTCGTTCAAGGTAGAGCTCGGACATCTTTATTTTCGTGTCGTGTCGTGTCGTGTCGTTCGTCCCCCTGCCCCCCCCCCCTCCAGGCTTCCCAGGGCAGCCCCCCCCTGGGCCTCGGACACCTTTATTTTCGTGTCGTGTCGTGTCGTGTCGTTCGTCCCCCTGCCCCCCCCCCCTGTCCACGCTTCCCAGGGTAGCCCCCCTGGGCACGGAACCCTTTATTTTCGTCGTCGTCGTGTCGTTCGTCCCCCCCCCCCCTGTCCACGCTTCCCAGGGTAGCCCCCCTGGGCCACTTTTATTCAGGACGGAAAACCGGTCCAAGGAAAAAAGGGTCAAGACCTCAGGGGGTCGAAATTGCTGGCGCCGGGAAACGGAAGCAGGAGCGCGGTCAAAGGACGTTGCTGGACTCGGCCTCGACCGCTGTGCGGATCAATAGGTCGCCAGGCAGACCACTAACACCACGCCCTTGGTTACAAGTGCGTGGTCGTAGTAAGCCTCCTGGGAGCTGCCGAAGGCCAGAGAGCCGCCGGGGCGCCGCGTGACACGCGCGATGACGCGCAGGGTTAACCCTGTCAGCCCACAGGAGGTTCCGCGCACAGCGCCTCTCGCGCTGGGGCAGGGGCGTGTTTACGCTCTTGGCCGTGGGCACATGCTGCGAAAACTGTTCCCTTCCCTCGTCGGGAGTCCAAGGCTCACTCAGGGGCACGGTGCGGGGGCTTCTAGACGGGCGCCCTCGCCGAAATGTTTCGGCTCCTGGGGCACCCGCACGGGTCTACAGAGCTGGAGTAGTCAACGGTGCTGAGCTCCGCTTTCTGGCGGCGCGCACGAGGGGTTAGGGGGGGGGGAAGGCGTCTTAGGAGGCTGCTTCTTAGAAGGCGCGGATCTTACAGCCATGGCCAGGCACGCGCCTTCTAAGAAGCAAGGGTACTTCTAAGAAGCCTTCCCCCCTCCCCCTACTCCCCTTTGCGTGTGGCCGATGTTTCCCACTAAGACGGAGGCAGAATCGAGACAACATCGGACTGATATAAACCGGACATATGAAAATCGGCGGGTTATGAACATGTCTCGGGCGCCGCAACCGTTTCTGAGCATTCCGCAACGCTCTGATAGCGTTCCGGAACGCTCTGGCAAGACTTTATCTCGAGTCTAGACCCGTCCGACGCACGATGAATGCGCATGTGGCTCGTGCTGTTCAGCAGTGCGAGGAGAAAAATCGGGGATCTTCTGACCCGGGTCAATCCAAACCCAGGTCAGCCAAGCCTTGCAGAATCCTGCAGAATTCTGCAAGATCCTGCACCCAAACCCGGGTCAACGCGAATGATCCTGCACGATCCTGCAGGATGCTGCACCCAAACCCAGGTCAATGCGACCCTGGCCCTGCAGGATCCTGCAGGATCCGGCAAGATCCAGCACTCTGGCTGACCCCCGTTTGCATTGACCCCCGCCTCTCGAGCCCCGACAAGATGGGGGTCGAGTTGCTCCGGTCGTGGTCTGTTCGCCACTTCGTGACTCCTATAGGCCACATAATATCGCGCATCGCGCGCACGCGCGCGCCCCGCGGTGCGCGACTCGAGGCTTGGATATCTTCCCTCGGCAACCCAACTTCGCGCCTCGCGCGCGCCCCGCGGTGCGCGCCCGGAGGCCTAGAGTATGCGCGCCCTCGCGCCACCGCCCGCTGCGGCCCGTGCTGGTGGCTCGCGGAGCGCGGTTGTTGTCTTCGCGCCCCCGCGGCTGACCTTGGATAGGGGAACGAGCAATGGCATGAACATGAAAACTCGGAGGCCCGCGCGGACTTCTCGGATCGGTGCTTGACCCCCCTCCCTGGCGCGCGGAGCGCGACAGGGGCGTCGCCGGAGGCGCCGCCAGGGGGGTCCAGCGCGGATCCGAGAACTCCGCGGGGCCCTCCGACTTTTCATGTTCATGTCATCGCTCGTTCGGCGGCGGCGGCGGCAGCCAGCGAGGGAACCGAGGAGAGAACCGAGGAGGGAGGCGAGGAGGGAGGCGAGGAGGGAGGCGAGGAGGGAGGCGAGGAGGGAGGCGAGGAGGAGGCGAGGGAGCCTCTGGGAATGCCGGCGGCGAGGGAGGCAGGGCGCGGCCGCGGCAAGGGGGGGGTGGCTGCGGCCTCCTCGCGGCCTTTGCGGGGGGGGTGGGGGGGGGCACCGGGCGCCGGGCCCCGTGGGAGCACTCCGGGCGTCTGCGGTACAGTCGGGGCGTTGGCCTAAGGAACCCTAGTTGAGGAACGAGGCCCCGTTTTCCCATGAGTTAAGCTTCGACTTCCCATCGAAGCCCTGAACAAGACCAAAGGCGAACTACAAAACAACTGAGGAACACCGAGCCCCTCCCCAACGAAAAGGGTTCCTTCCTCAGCGCCCCGACTGTAGGCCGGGGAGGGGCCGTGCCACCGTGGGAGCGAGCTCGAAGGAGCCCGCGGGGCCTCGAGGTAAGGGCAAGCCTCAGGGAGGACGGGAGGGGTGTGTGGGGGGGGGGGGGGGGAAGGGGGTCGGGGGGAGGGGGGGAGGGGGAGGATCTCCAATAGCCAAGGACGCAGTCATGGAGTCCACAGGCAAGGAGCCAGCTCCTGCTTGCGTGCTCATGGGGCTAAGTGGGAGGTGAGGTGCACATAGGATGTCCCGAATAGCCGTTGACCGGAAGAAGTGGACAGAAGCATGAAGCAGGACGGCGTTGCTTGTAAGTTGGTTTCTGGTCTGCCCCTGAATTGGAAGGAACAGGGGAGGCCAGTCCATTCTTAACACATGCGAAGGCGGGTGATCCATATGGGAATCTGGGGATCGAGAACCCTTTTTTGCTTTCAACGAACAACGGGTGCGTGCTCCGTCTGCGTGCTCTTTCTTTAGTCTGCGCCGCGGTATCCACGGCCCAGGTAAATGCAGAGCCAGGCTTAGGCCGGACATGTCCCACTACAGGCGGATTTTGGACGGAAAACGCAAATAGTTTTTCCTTTAACAAAAAAGATCCGAAATATTGGAAACTCGTCCCAAGACTATCTTTGGAGTATTTTTGAAAATCCCCCTGTAGAGGGACACGCCCGACTTGGGGCCAGGCAGAGCTGACCTGCACATGGCTATACCAGTGCCCCCTCTCGCGAGGCGGGGAGTTCGGCGAAGGGAAATTGCAGGGATGGTCGGAGGCGTGGGTCGGGCATGTCCCCCTACAGGCTTGGCGCCAAAAATAAAAAAAAATCAAACCACGCTCCAAAACTATTGAAAAATAGTCAAACATCGTCCACAGATGTTTTTGCTTCAGCAAAAAACTGTGTCTGAACTTTCCTTCTGTAGAGGGACACGACCGACTCGATCGGAGGCCAAACCTCACCGCGTTAGGTGGCACATCCTGGGATGGCTTCGTGGGAGCGGTTCGAATCGGGGAGACGTAAGACTCGGGTTCGGGGGACTCGGGCTGGCCTGACGGGGACTTCAATTCAAATGACGAGACCCCATCTGAGATTTGACGCGAACTCCCGCTGCAAATATCCCACGCAAGCGGAATCGTCAACATCCAAGACGCGATTGTCAAAAAAACGTGGGTAAACCCGAGTTCTGGCTTACTCGAGTCTTGCGTTTCCCTGATAGAAGCCACAGCCCAGTGAAACAAGATTGAGCGGAACTGCGCAGGATGAAGCGGGACTGGGCCAGATGTGGTCAGCGTTCGACCAGGGGCATGCCAGCGCCGATGCTGGATTCCACCTCCAAAAGTGTTGCAACCTAGAAGCCACCCGTTGGCCTGCCCGCCCGGGCAATGGCTGCTGCGCTGGGGCTCGAATACGGGGGGGCGGCGATGTGCCTTTAGCAACCACGACACCACGAGCGTCGAAACCCGCTGGAAAGCAGGAAAAACCGTCATACGACGTGTTGGCACACAAGTGCGAGCTCGACGTCAAGCTTCATTCTGTGTCAACAGAAGTCGACTGCGCAGACCCCGCGCCCTGTCATTTGCGAGGTCGCGGGGCACCAGATCTTCAGGACGGAAGCGAAATGCGAAACAGCGAACGGAGCAACAGCAGCACTAAGTCGGGCCTGTCCCCCTACAGTGGGATTTTCGACGAAAAATTAGAAATACCCCAAACAGAATCAAAACATATTCCAAAAATAGTCTGGGGACTATTTTTGGAATATGTTTTGACCTTTTTGGAGTATGTTTGGTGTATGTTTTATTTCTCGTCGAATATCCCCCTGTAGGGAGCACGCCCGACATAACAGCAGCCGCGTCAGGAGCCGCAGACACACGTCGGGGATGGCTGGGGGAGGAGGGCGGGAGGGCCAACTAGGCCCCTCCATCCCCAGCAGCGCTTCGAGGAAGAGAAGCCGCTCAGAGGCACTGCACCGTCGGTGCCCCACGGCGGGAGGCGTTGTCGAAGCCGGCGCGCAGGGAGGTGAACAGGGTCTGCTCCGTGCCCGCTATCAGGGCGTCGATGTTGAAGGTGTCGACTTCGTTCTCGAAGGGGTTCGAGATCGCGAACGACAAGGATTCCGCACCCCAGAGGCACAGCGTCATGAGGAAGACTGCCGCGACCCCGATGGGCTGGGTCATCTTGATCACGGAGAGCTCCGGCGGGACGAACATCTTCATGGGGTAGATGAGCACCATGAGGATACAGTACGAGTCGATCAGCAGGGTCATGAACGCGGCCCACTGGTTTGGCTGCGGGTAATACTTGTTCCCGTGGAAGAACATCATCTGGGCGCGGACCTAGAAGAAGACCACACTGCATCAACATCATTTCTCGCAGGTCCGCGCGGCGTTCTTGCATCGGCGCCGGAGGCGCCGCCAGGGGGGCTGGCGCAGATCCAAGAAATCCGCGCAGACCTCCGAGAAGCTATGTTTATGCCGATGTTCTTCCTCGGGGACCGCCGTCAGCTTGTCCATGACGGTCTGCTCGCTGCGGCCGTACATCAGGGAGCCGTCAGTCCCGGAGTGCTCCTTCGGGGGGACACGGAGGCACCGATACCGCAGACGAAGCCAAGACGAGGAGGAGTTTCGGTGAGGGGAAGTCGAACATCTCCGAGACGCCGCGGCCGCGGCCTCCTCCGAGCGCCCCGGGACGCTCCCGGAGCGTGCCGGAACGCGCTGGAACGGATTTCTCCTCGTCCTCGCCCCGCCCGACAGACCCCTCCTGGAATGAGGGGACAGAAGAATGACAGAAAGATACAAAAAGTCGGAGGTTCACGCGGCCTCCTTGGATCCGCGTCCGGCCGACGAAGGTTTCGAGGAAGATCCAGCCGTGCCGGCGAGGGCTCTCGAGGACGAGCAGCCAACCAGCCTCGAACCTGTCCCTGTCCCTAAGCTGGGCGAGCAAGAAGCGAGGGCAAATCTTCGGGACGCGCCCTCAGAAACTGCAGCCATCCTTAAGACCAGCATGGAGGTGAGGCGAAGACACACACACAGGGATGAGGAGATGCTTCAACTTGGTAAGCAGCGGTGCCGGTGGCAGCTTGCTGCCCGGAGAGCCTTCACCTCCAGGGCGATCCAGGAGAGCACCGCATCCCGCATCCGCGAGCCCTGGGGCTCGAGCACGGCGGCCTCCGCCTTCGTGAGCAGGCCTCGGGAGCGGGTGGCCGTGGGGGGCGGCACACAAAGGGGGGGCGTGAAGCGGAGGGCCCCAATAAAGGGGCCCTCCAAGGGCTCCTCTTGGAGCCCGCGGGTGCCCAACAGGTCGGGGGCCTCAAACATTAAAAGAACATTCCAAGAACATTAAAATAACATTAAGAACATTAAGGACATTTAAAGAACATTAAGAGAACATTAAGAGAACATTAAGAGAACATTAAGAACATTCAGAACATTAAGAACATCAAGAACATCAAGAACATTAAACGAACATTGGCCCTCTTCTGCACCCCCTGCGTGGGGTCACCCCCCGTTGCGACCCGCCCGCAGGCCGAGGGCGCCGAGGTAGCTCAGCAGGTCCGGCTCCGCCCGCTTCAGGGGCGGGAGGATGGATCTGTACTGCAGCGCCATGGCCAGCACCACGTGAGCGACGCGAAGAAGCGGGTCTGATGCGCGACGGCACAGCGACCCAACGCGGTGGCTCACGCGGGCAGCAGGCGCGGCACGCTGGGTTGGAAAAGAGGGCGCGCACGCGCGACCTTACGCGGGGAACTTATGCGCGAACATCGGCACAATCGAACCTGTTTTTCTGCGTCGCCCATGTACCTGTAGATCTTGAACAGGAGCTGGCGTGACTCCGGTCCGTCGGGGTTCCTGAAGTCGGAGCCGACCAGGATGCCCACGTCCTTGAGGCGTCCCTCGACAGACCAGGCCGCCAGGATAAACTGGCGCCAGCGCTGGACGTAGAAGGTCAGGTGGCCAACTATCATGAACGTCGGAAGCCACTTGAAGTCAGAAAGCATATCGAAAGCGAATGTGTGGTTGTCGAACCACGTCGTGTACGTGTGCGGGCACTTGATGTACACTATGCTGAGAAAGGTACCGATGCCGCCAGATATGAAGGACCACCCGAGTGACAGCAGGAAGATGCTGCGCCACTGGGGCTTGAACAGGACACCATAAAGCATTAACCTCGTGTAGTACGGAGCCTCGATCTCCATCGGCGAGGAGGGCGGAAACCTGATGTGGGGATCGTCGCTGCAACGGGCGAAATTGTCCTCCTTGCGAACGTGGCTGCAAAATATGCACTGCTCCTGCTTAAAGGCCCGCCTCCACTCTCCCAACCAGGCGTGGTGTGCGCCGACCTCGTCTACCGCATGCGTACCGCGGCAGTCTCCGGCGAGGTCCCCCAGCTCCGCCACCGCCGAGAGGTTGGCGAGCACGGACGAGGGCAAGAGGTCCTGGTCAAAATCCCGGGAGTCCCGGGGGTCCGAACTGTCGACGCGGTGCAGCGATACCGTGTCGCGCCACCATTTCCGGCACCACTTTGTGAGCTGACACAAGCGTCTGCGGCTCAGGATGACGATGCCGATCAGCAACTGGCCGAAGAAAAGGGCACACCCCACTGACAACATCCGCCGAAACAAGTGTTTGCCCGTCTTGAGCCAGAGAGATTACAGTACAGTAGTTGTGGTACTGTTTACTCAAAGCTGCCATGTCACCCCTCTCCCACTGCGTGGGTTCACCTGCTGCAGAGTGTACTCACATGTCCTCAGAAGGGGGGGATGAGACATTGACTCTCTGTAGGACACTACCCCACACGTGCTGCTAGTCTTTGGCACGAGAGAGGAAAAGAGAGACAGAGGAAGAAAAAGACAGACCGAGAGAGAGCGAGAGCGAGAGCGACGTCACCCCCTGCGCAGCCGATTTCAACGTTCACATTCGCAAGAAAGCCGATGCCTGCAAAGGTCGCATCTCTTCGTCAAATCAGTATGCTCACGTATGGAGCCAAGGTCTCGAACTTTGAACTTTGGGCCTTGGCTTATGTCCCGCTTCGGCACCTCTCAAAGATGGGCGTTTCCTGGTTTTGAAAACCATGGTATCATTCACGATGCTCGAAAACATCCCCGTTAAACGGCAAGCTGTCGACGGAACACTCTGTGCAGCGTGCCTCGGACAGGGGAGCGAGGAGAGCGCAACACACACGACAGGTTCCCGCGGCGACGGCGTAAGCTCCTCTCCGTGGCCGCGTGAATCATTCGACCGTCGTCGTCGTCGTCTTTTTTGTCGTCGCCCTCGTCCACAGTCTGCGCTGTGAGGGCTCCCCAAAGCCTGTCGTCAGCCTTGGATGCGCGCGCCCGCGCCGCCGGGTCCGCCAAAAGGCGCCCTAGTTGGCCGCGCTCTGTCAGCCCGGGAAGGCCAGGGTGGCAAGGCATGGCCACGAGGCCATCGGGGTGCGCTTGCATGTCTCCTGGTCTTGGTGGTTCTTGGAATCGACAGGGCCGTGTTTCCTCTGTTTTCGTTTTGCCGATTTTCCCTTCGGTTCCGGCGCCGCTGTATTGTTCCGTTCCGTCGCCGTTGTCTTTCCAGCTGAGGGCTCTGGCTTCATTCCCGGAGCCGTTTTTGTTTCCCGTTTTGGCGATGCGGTTGTTCATCGTTGTCAATTGGCGATGCGGTTTAACAAAGGCCCTGCCGTTTCCAAGAACCACTATCGGGGAGACGTAAGACTTGGGCTAGGGGGACTCGGGCTGGCCCGACGGGGGGCTATACCGCGCACACGGCGCGACCCAGTCCGAAATCTGAGGCGGGCTCCCGCTGCGGACATCCCACGAGACCTGGACCGTCAAGACCCAGGACGCACTCGTCGGAAGGCGTCGGCAAGCCCGAGCTCCGGCGCACTCGAGCCTTGCGTTTCCCCGGCGCTGACAGCTCGCTCCACCGGTCCTGAACCGGCGATGCACCACCGACAGGTGGGCGACGGGCCCCCCCGAGCGCGATAACGGCACGGGCCTGGGCGGGGGTGGGATACCAGACCCACTCGGCGATCCATGCTTCCTGGACAGGGCGCGCAGGGCCAGATGGTAGCCTGTGCAGGGCCGTCAACTTGCGCAGGGCCTCCCGCTTGCGTAGGGCCACCCGCTTGCTCGCGACACGCTCCTCCTCCTCCTCCATCCTCCTCCTCCTCCCTCCTCCTCCTCCTCCTCCTCCTCCTCCTCCTCCTCCTCCTCCCTCCTCTCCTCCTCCCTCCTCCCACCTCCTCCTCCTCCTCCTCCTCCTCCCTCCTACCTCCTCCTGCCTCCTCCTCCTCCTCCTCCTCCTCCTCCTCCTCCTCCTCCTCCTCCTCCTCCTCCTCCTCCTCCCTCCTCCTCCTCCTCCTCCTCCTCTCTCCTCCCCTCCTCCTCCTCCTCCTCCTCCTCCACCTCCTCCTCCTCCTCCTCCTCCTCCTCCACCTCTCCTCCCTCCTCGCTCCTCCTCCTCCGCCTCCTCCCTCCTCCTCCTCCTCCTCACGCCTCCTCTCTCCTCCTCCTCCTCCCTCCTCCTCCTCCTCCCTGATCCTCCTCCACCTCCTCCTCCTCCTCCTCCTTCCTCATCCTCCTCCTCCGCCTCCTCCTCCTCCTCCTCCTCCCCTCCTCCTCCCTCCTCCTTCTCCTCCTCCTCCTCCTCCCCTCCTCCTCCTCCTCCTCCTCCTCCTCCTACCTCCTCCTCCTCCACCTCCTCCTCCTCCTCCTCCTCCTCCTCCTCCTCCTCCTCCTCCTCCCCCTCCTCCCTCCTCCTCCTCCTCCTCCTCCTCCTCCTCCTCCTCCGCCTCCTCCTCCTCCTCCTCCTCCTCCTCCTCCTCCTCCTCCTCCTCTCCTCCCCTCCTCCCTGCCTCCTCCCTCCTCCTCCTCCTCATCCTCCTCCTCCTCCTCCTCCTTCCTCCTCCTCCTCCTCCTCCTCCTCCTCCTCCTCCCTCCTCCTCCCTCCTCCTCCTCCTCCTCCTCCTCCTCCCTCACCTCCTCTTTCCCCCTCCTCCCTCCTCCTCCTCCGCCTCCTCCTCTCTCCTCCGTCCTCCTCCTCCTCCTCCGCACACCCCCCCTCCTCCTCCTCCTCCTCCTCCTCCTCTGCGAGACGCAGCGTCCGTGGACGCCGTGCACGTGGCGACAGCACCCCCCTCCCCTCGGAGTTGCAGCGTCACGTGGGTCTGACGCCCGCCCTCCACGGGCCCCTTGTCTGTGCACTGGCGTGGCATGGCCGTCCTCCCCGAGGGGGGAGCAGCAGAGAGAAGAACTCTGACATTCCAAATCCCTTATTGATCGTCCCCCAGGTCCGGTCTTGTAAGGCGCCGGTTTATTAGGGCGCTTTCTTTGGATGGGAGCTTCGGGGGTGCGGTTTATTGAGGCGCCCCGTCGAAGAGGGGGGTCGGGAATATTAGGTCGCATTTGGAGGGGGATACGGTTTTTTAAGGGGGGCGGGTCGAATAATAAGGGATTTGGAGCAGTGCATGATTTATCCGATCACAGCCTGTGTGGATACTAGATGGTTCGAGCTCGCCTCGGGGACCGTCGCGAATCGCCCACCTCACACAGCACTGCGCGGACGCAGACGATGACGCCTCCTCCCCCCCTTCCCCCATATCCCCCCTCCCCCTCTTTCTCATCCTGCCCGTTCCTTCCTTCCTTGCTGTGCACTTGAATCTTGGATTCTGCTTCCGCTGCGGGTCCGCTTCGCAACGACTTCGAGGTCACCCGAGTCGGATTTCCGCTCCCACGGGTGCCTCCCTCGTCTGTTGTGTCTGCGTCGTCTCAACTTGCTCGCCCCGCTGGGCTTGCCTACCCTCCCACCTAACGCTGCTGCTCCTTCGCCCAGCTAAGATGATAGTGAGCTCCTCGCAGTCTGGCGTTGCTCGCCGCATCTCCTCCTCCTCCTCCTCCTCCTCCTCCTCCTCCTCCTCCTCCTCCTCCTCCCTCCCTCCCTCCCTCCCTCCCTCCCTCCCTCCCTCCCTCCCTCCCGCCTCCCTCCCTCCCTCCCCTCTCCTCCTCCTCCTCCTCCTTTCTCCCTCCTCCTCCCTCCCTCCCCCTCCGCCTCCTCCTCCTCCTCCTCCTCCTCCTCCTCCTCCTCCTCCTCCTCCTCCTCCTCCTCCTGGAAGCGGAGGAGGGGGGAGGAGGGACCGGGTTGACCTAAAGACAGAAGGACTCAGACAATCTTCGGGATCTCGTGGCCTCGGCGGCCGTTTGGGGCGATTCGGGCACCCCCCAGGGAGCCCTCGACGAGGCGCAGCGGCCAGAGAGCACCACGAGGCGAGAGCACCTCCGAGAGCCACCGGAGACCCCCTCCATCCCGTCCCCGCTCGACGACGAAAGCGTCCCCACGGCCAGAGGAGCGCCTCAATGCAATTCCCGGTACAGGGCAGTTTTTAAGACACAGGATTGTTTCTAACACATGGGATCTGAATACATGACCCATTCTGAATACATTCATGCATGAACTCATCGCTGTTTTCAATACTGAATCCCTGCATGCTCAATACATGATCCGCACGCGCAGCATGTATGAAAACCGGCACTGTAGCATGCACAGCGACACCCGGGGCAGCGAACAGCGGAGCTGGCCGGCGATGGCCGCAGCTCGATCTGCGCGGGTGGACGCCCCCTCTTGGACGCCCCTCGAGCGGACGCCGCCCGCACGGGGCCGAGGTGCCCGGGTCGCGCCGCATCGCCAGTGCAGCGGCACCGCCGGCGATGCGTCGGCGCTGTCGGCGAGGAGAAAATCGGGCTCCTCATCGGAGCCGCGTTGAAGTTTAGGTCGGGCGTCTCCTCCTGCAGGCGGGTTGTGGAAGAAGCGCGGAACATCCAAAAAAAACAATCAAACAACCTTCATACATCTTAGAGAAATCGTCCCCAGACTATTTCCCAACCATCCTGCGGTGTTGGGTCCTCGTTTTGAAGAGACGTCGCCCCGCGTTCCTTCCTTCCCGCTGCCCCCTCCCTCCTCCCATCTTCATCATCATCGTCATCACCCATTTCGGCACACCCCTCACACGTTTCGTGGCCCCATAGGGAGCTCCACCGAAGGTCCCAGTGGGTGTGCCCGCATGCGTCCCGCACACCCATTTCGGCCCACCCCTCACACGTTTCATGGCCCCATATGGAGCTCCACCGAAGGTCCCAGTGGGTGTCCCGCATGCGTCCCGCGCACAAAAGACACTATCAAAATCATTTCGTCGCACAACCCCTCACACTTTCCGTGACCCCATAGGGATGGTGTGCCCGCAAATGCGTCCCGCACACCCATTTTTGGCACACCCTCACACGTTCCGTTGCCCCATAGGGAGCTTCCACGACGGTCCCAGTGTGGTGTGCCCGCAATGCGTTCCCGCACACCCATTTCGGCACACCCCTCAACACGTTTCGTGGCCCCATAGGAGCTCCGCCGAAGGTCCCAGTGGGTGTGCCCCGCAATGCGTTCCCGCACGCCCAATTCGGCACACCCCTCACACTTTCGTTGCCCCATAGAAGGCTCCACCGAAGGTCCCAGTGGTGTGGCCGCATGCGTCCCCGCTCACCCCAATGTCGGTACAACGCCATCACACTTTCGTGGCCCCAAAGGGAGCTCCACCGAAGGCCCCATGGCTGCCGTCCGCATGCGTCCCGCACACCCATTTCGGCACACCCCTCACACGTTTCGTGGCCCCACAAGGAGCTCCACCGAAGTCCCCAGTGCTGCCGTCCGCATGCGTCCCGCACACCCATTTCGGCACACCCCTCACACGTTTCGTGGCCCCACAGGGAGCTCCACCGAAGGCCCCAGTGCTGCCGTCCGCATGCGTCCCGCACAACCATTTCGGCACACCCCTCACACGTTTCGTGGCCCCAAAGGGAGCTCCACCGAAGGCCCCATGGCTGCCGTCCGCATGCGTCCCGCACACCCATTTCGGCACACCCCTCACACGTTTCGTGGCCCCACAGGGAGCTCCACCGAAGGCCCCAGTGCTGCCGTCCGCATGCGTCCCGCACACTCATTTCGGCACACCCCTCACACGCCTCGTGGCCCCACAGGGAGCTCCACCGAAGGCCCCATGGCTGCCGTCCGCATGCGCCCCGCACACCCATTTCGGCACACCCCTCACACGTTTCGTGGCCCCATAGGGAGCTCCACCGAAGGTCCCAGTGGGTGTGCCCGCATGCGTCCCGTCGTCTCTCTGCCCAGCGGCAAGAGCCTTGCCCGCTATCAGCCAGCCAGCTAGCTCTTTTTGCTCCGCGCAGTGGACGACCCTCGCGCGTCGCTGGGACCCCTCCGGGGCGACCTGCGCGCGTCGCGGGGACTCCGCGCTGCGCTGCGCCCGCAACCTTGGACTTTTGAGTGCGCGGGCAAAGAGGGAGTAAAGGAAGGGGAGGAAGCGGGCGCGATCCTCGCCGGTGGGCGCGCCGACATTGGCGTCGCGGCGCGCGGGCGATGCCGTCGGGGAGTCCCGGGGAAGCTCCTTGCGGCGGCCACGCCCAGCGTCACGAGTACTCAGAGGCAGACATTGTCAAACTATTGACATTCATACACAATTGCGCCACGCTTTGTCATATTCGCATTCATGCACGTAGACTCGTTCGCACGCAGATTCATTCACAGTCAGACGCACGCGCGCAGATTCACCCGCGCTCAGTCTCCCTACGTACTCAGATCAATCGTTTTCGTTCGCGTTGTGTACCACGCCACTCATGTCGGCACACCCCTAGCACGGTTCGTTGCCTCATAGGGATCGCCACCGAAAAAGTGAATCACTATTGCGGTACTCACACCTGTATATGGTTGGGTCCCTCGTCAGGCTAATTTTTTGAGTATTCCTCCTGTGGAGGGACATGCCCGACTTAAATTTCAGTGTGGCGCTTTGGGGGGCTCTGGTGGGCAGGGCAAAAATGGCTGCGGCCCCGGCCGCGTGTGCTCCCGCCGCTGCTGGTGCTGCCTGTGCTGCTTACCCTTACGTCGGGCATGTCCTCCTACAGACGGATTTTGGGCGAAACATGAAGAAAGTCAAAGCATATCCCAAACGAATCCAAAAATACTAGAAAAAAACGTCCTCAGACGATATTTCTACTTTGTTTGAAGTGTCCTCCTGTAGACCGACTTAAGCTTACCCTCCACTCTTCCCCGCAGCCCGTCAAGCCATCTACCCCGCTCACGGGACGCCCTGAACAATCATCTTCGACGCATCGCCGGTGCACTGGCGAGGCGGCGCGACCCTCCGACCCCATCCGCTCGGACCCCTCGGCGGTGGACAAACCTCCCTTTAGTAAACCTCCCCTTAGTGAAAACGACCTGGGACCGAAAACGACGGACCTGGACCCGCAAAAATGACGGCCGTGACGCCCTCTCGCGAACCGAAAACTGCCAATTCCTTAATCGACGTGTCAGGGTAGGAGGTGTATCCACCTCCGACCCCCCTTTTGGGGAAACCAGGCAGCACAGAGACCTCTCCTGGGGTGCGCTCTGGCCAGAGCTTCGAGGCGAGTCCGGCGGTGGCGACGAAGGCCACCCGGGAAGCCCCAGCAGAAGGCCGAGCATTCTCTTTGGGTGGAGGGCAAAGTTACCAGCCTGGAACGTATCCCTATCCCTGTGCCGGGTATCTCCTCATCACGATGCCAATCTTAGGGATGCCCTTACTTTTTGAGGGCGTGTCCCTAAGATTGTCATCGTCGTTTGGCGTGTCAATCTTAGGGATAGGGATAGGTTCGAGGCTGGTAACAAAGGGTGAAAGCTGAAAAGCCTGTTCGATGGATCTTCGAGGCTCGAACCTGCAAACAGTGAATCACAAGACGGATGGATCTTCGAGGTGCAAGAGCCCATATATGGACTTCACCTGGAGCCCTCCAGCCTAAGAAAATGCTCTGGAAGAGAGCAGGAGGGAAGGGCGTGGGCATCGGCACCGTGCCGCTACGCGGCGGCCCAGAGCGTGCCGAGATCTGTGGGAGCAACCGATGCCACCCGAGCAGGCAAGAGGCGAGGGGGCAGTGCGCCCGTGCAGGCGTCGATCCTCCCGAGGCGCCTCGATCCAGCTCAACCTGGGAGGGACTCGTGTGGAGGGGCCCCAGGACACTCAAATAAATACACACAAATAAAAAGATTCCTCATATTTCCCAATGTTTTTGGGGGTTTTCGTCTTCCCCCCCACTTCCCACATTTTCCGAAATGTTCTGGGGGATCGACGATTCATGGTGTCCGTGTGTTTTCTCTTCCACTCCTGACCGTGGCTCACGAGCCAGCTCCGTGAGCCCCCCTGGGCCGCGGGTGTACCCCAGCTGCCCCGGTACGCGGCCCTTCACACGTGGAGTACGGCAGGTTCGTGTCGTGCCGACCCCGGCGTTGGTTTCTGACACCGCGGGGATCGTTCAACCTTGAACGATCGGCCGTCTCCGCAACGTCCAGATGTTCAACATCGAGCGATTCTGGGTCGCCCGCGGCGTTCAGAGTTGAACGCCGCTGGCGGGGTCGCCGCCGGTCGACACGGCGCGAACCTACCGTACTGACACGGAGCTCCGCACGTGGACGGAACTCGTGGGCCTGGCGCGGCGCGTTCGCCCAAGCTGCGGGCCAACATGCGCTTTTTTCGAAGGATTGCAAAAAAACGAAGGATTGCAAAAAAAAAAAGGATTGCAAAAAAACCCAGGATTGCAAAAAAACCCACGCGCCACGCACTGGCACGGAAGATTTGCAAAAAAACCCACGCGCCACGCACTGGCACGGAAGGCTTGAGCACGGCACGTGCTGTGTATTCAGCAGGGGGCGTACTCCAGATGTCGTCATAAAAGGGGGGGGGGGGTCTCACTTCGGGGGGGGTCTCTTCCAGGCTATCTTGGAGGGCCTGGGGGGGTCTGGGGACGATGTTTTGGAGGGTTCTCCCACGGGGGGGGGGTCTGAAATGGCTTGTCTTGGGGGGTCCAGACCCCCTCCCTTGTATTACGAAATCTGGAATAATTATCGAGGCACCTCAGGCTCTGGCCAGGGAAACGTAAGACTCGAGTAATCCAGAACTCGGGTTGGCCGATGTTTTTTGACGAGCGCGTCCTGGAGTTGGACGGTCCAGTGTTCGTGGGCTGTCTGCAGCGGGAGCTCGCGACAAATTTCAGATTGGGTCTCATCGCTTGTATGATGGCCCCGTCAGGCCAACCCGAGTCCCCCGTGCCCGAGTCTTACGTTGAAGTCGGTCGTGTCCCCCCTACAGGGGGTTTCGGACGAAAACTTAAGAATAGTAACAAATACGCTTGGAACATGTTCAGAAATGGTTAAAGAAATCGTCCACGTACTATCTTTTTGCTATTTTCGAATATTCCTCCCTGTAGGGGGACATGCCCGACTTAACCTTACCTCCTCCTCCTCCTCCTCCTCCTCCTCCTCCTCCTCCTCCTCCTCCTCCTCCTCCTCCTCCTCCTCCCCGACCTGGCCCTTGAGGGACGCCGAAAAGGGCGCCCCCCCGAGGAGGGCGGGGCGGCCGAGCCCGCCACACGCGGGCCCTGGGCAGGCACCCGCCGGGGACGTGCGCGCAGGACCTCGGCCGGCTGCGGGCGCGGGGCTTGCACGCCCGCCGAGGGGGGCGGCCGCGGGGTGGGGCGGCGGACGACGACGACGACGGCGACGACGACGACGACGACGACGACGACGACGGCGACGACGACGACGACGGCGACGACGACGACGACGACGACGACGACGGCGACGACGACGACGGCGACGACGACGACGACTGTGCGATGGGCTCCCCCTCGGGGGGGCGGCTCCCCTGGCCGCGGCCGGGGCGGCGGCCGCGGCCATCGAAGGCCACCGAGGGCCATCGAGGGATCGGCCGCACGGGAGGATCGAGAAAGAAATTCGAGGGCGGGTCGAGAGAGAGAGGGGCGCCGAGGCTGGAGGAGCGGCAGGGGCCTGAGGCTCGAGGAGCGAAGCGGAGGGCCGAGGCTCGGGAGAGCGGGGCTCGAGGCATCGAGGGGGCGGTGGCGTCGAGGGGCCGATGGGGTGGAGGCAGTCGGGGCTCGAGGACCGAAAGGTCGAGGCTGGGAGGGTGGAGGTCGGAGAGTCGAGGGGCGAAAGATGTCGCAGGAGCGCCGCAGGCTCCCGCGGCCTCCGCCCTCGGCCCCCTCAACCTCTCCGCACGAAGGACGCCGTTTCTCCTTCGCCGTCTGCAGACCCAGGGGCCCCAGGATGATTGCCCGGCCCACGGCCCAGGAGAAGAGCTCGTCCTGGGGACGGTCCTCAATGCTCTGGGACCCCTCGAGACCCCAAAGCCGCGGGGTCACGGACCGCGTAGTGACCTCGGCATCCCCGACGACCTCACCGCGCGGCCCGTCACCGCGCGGCCCTGGGACCTCTCGGAGGCCCCCGCGGCTCCAAGCGCCCCCGGAGCACGACCGTGCGGCGACTCCGAAGTGAACTGCCCGCGGATCCACCACGCGGCGTGGCCCCGCCCCACCGCTCGGGGGCCATCACGAGGCCTTCTGCCCTCGGAGGCCCCAAGTCGCGCCAGGCGCCGGCGGAGAGCACGACCCGAAAGTCCCAAGACCCGCGCGGCGACCCCGAAGTGACCTGCCCCGATAGGCCCTCCGCCCTCGAGGGCCCCTCCACCTCGTGCTGCACCTCCTCCTCCTCCCCCTCCTCCTTCTCCCTCCTCCTCCTCCTTCTCCCCCTCCTCATTCTCCCTCCTGCTCCTCCTCCTCCACCTCCTGCTCCTCCTCCTCCTCCTCCCCTCCTCCTTCCCCTCCCTCCTCCTCCTCTTCCTCCATCTCCTCCTCCTCCTCCTCCTACTCCTCCTCCTCCTCCTCCTCCACCTCCTCGCCTCTTCCTCCTCCTCCTCCTCCCTTTCCTCCTCCCTCCTCCTCCTCCATCTCCTCCTCCTCCATCTCTCCTCTTCCTCCTACCTCTCCTCCTCCTACCTCCTCCTCCTCCTCCTCCTCCTCCCCTCCTCCTCCTCCTCATTATCCCTCTTCCTCCTCCCTCCTCCTCCGCCTCCTCCTCCTCCATATCCTTCTTCCTCCTACCTTCTCCTCCTCCTACCTCCTCCTCCTCCTCCTCCTCCTCCTCCTCCTCCTCCGCCAGGAGACCTCCCCGCCATGGCGAATCTCTGTTTTCTGTTCCACGGAAAGACGTCGGTGCTCGCCGGTCCTGCCAGGCTTCGAGCCGAGGGCGGCCGGCCCTCGGGCCTAGCGGCTCGAGGCCACGGGGGGCCAGCCCTCAGCCCCCCCCCCCCTCGGTCTGGAGCTCCCGCGCGCCTCGGCCCCGACATGGCGGCTGCACGCAGGAGTGGCCCTGGGTGAGAGTGACCCTCCTCCTCCTCCATCTCCTCCTCCTCCTCCTCCTCCTCCTCCTCCTCCTCCTCCTCCTCCTCCTACCTCCTCCTACCTTCTCCTACCTCCTTCTCCTACCTTCTCCTACCTTCTCCTCCTCCTCCGCCAGGAGATCTCCCCGCCATGGCGAATCTTCGCTTCCTGTTTAACGAAGAAGTCGGTGCTCGCCGATCTTGCCAGGCTACACGCAGGAGTGACCCTGGGTAAGAGTGGCCTTTGGTGCGCGACTTCTCGGGGGCCGCGGGGGGACTAGACCTGGGCGCGCAAGCAGCTGCTGCTGCCTCGTTTTTAGCCGTCTGGGGACCCATCTGTGCCCGCACCAGAGGTCACTCCGGCGAAAGGTCACTCTCACGTCTAATCGAACACGGCGCATCTCGACAGGGGTGCAGTCGGACTTGACCGGACAGGGGCACGCGAGAGGACACGAGACCCTTCCGAGGGCCACATAGCCACAGGACTGCAGGAGGCATGGGCCGCAAGACACGGGGCAGGAGGGTACCCTCGATTTGGCAGGGTCGACCCACCAATCTTGGCCGCCTGTACGTCGACCCCCTGTTCCAGGCTCCGCGAGGTCGTCAGGTGGACCAGCAAGCTGGGGCCCAGCCCTGGGATGCAGGGGGGTGGGAGCCCATCCTCGAGAGGGGCTTGCGCCCGAGAAGCCCCCCTTGGGGTGTGTCCCAGAGCCTCCCCCCGTTTCCGAGCGGCCAGACGGTTCTGGCGGAGCTCGGGGGGTGTGGCGTGGGAAGCGTCGCCTGCGAGAATCTGGCGCGCGCGCAGGATCGATCAGCATCGGATCGGACAGCCGGGTCCGAGGGGAGGCGAGGACGTGCGCGATGGAGCAGCTTCTCCGTCCGAATCGCGGCCCCTCGGGGCGTATCCCAGGGTCTCCCCCCCTTGTCTGGGCGGCCAGGACTTTTCGGGCGGAGAGCTCGGTGGCTGAGAGAGAGAGAGAGAGAGAGAGAGATAGAAACATCGCCTGCGAGAATCTGGCGCGGGGTAGGATCCACACCACGCCCCTTGTCACCCAAATGGGGCTTCACCCAAGCGGCGGCTTGTCGTCTCGCCTGGTCGTCGGAGGCCCTCCGCGGCCCGGGAGAGACTGGCGCTCGGTGGAACGTGTCCCCCTGCAGGCGGATGTTGGCCGACACATTAAACACATAGTCTAACAATGCTCACAAACAGTCAAAGATAAGAAACAATTCGTCCCGAGGCTATCTCCTCACAATTTTTGGATTTTCCTCCTGAAGAGGAGGGGCACGCCCGACTTAAAAGACCACGCCCGTCATCCTCTCGACCTCTGCCGCGGTGGCCATCGCCGAGCACGCCTGCCGTGAGAAAAAAAGGCCCGCGACCGCGATCCCAGGGGGTCGGGGGAAGGGGGGGGCGGCGGCGGGCGTGCGCGACGGCGTCGAGCCAGCCCCTTTTTTGGGGGGCCGCAGGCGCGCGAGAGAGCGGGGGGAGCACACGAAGAGGCCTGGGCCCAAGCTCGCCATCGCTCGGACGTCCATTCCCTGTGCGTTTTTCGGTTTCGTGCGTGGTTTTTCGCCAAATCATCAAGGATGCTCCTCGATGGTCCTCGCCGAAGGAAAGATGCACACGTCCGAGCGATGCCAAGCAAGGACTCTTCTTGGGCGCCGACGCGAGAGCGAGAGCGGGGGGGGAGCACCAAACAACAAAATCTGGGCTCGGGGCGACCTCGCCGACGTCGACGCGCGACGCGCCCCTCTCCTCCTCCTCCTCCTCCTCCTCCTCACCTCCTCCTCCTCCTCTCCTCCTCCTCCCCTCCTCCTCCCCTCCTCCTCCTCCTCCTCCTCCTCCTCCTCCTCCTCCTCCTCTCCTCCTCCTCCTCCTCCCCCCCCATCCCGCCGCCCCCCCGGCGCGCCGCCCGCGGCGTCCTCGGTCTCGGGGGGGGGGGGGGGGGAGCGGTCAAGGCCGAAGACGTGTCCGTCGGCGGAGGGGCAGCAACCGAAGCGGATCGCGCCAGGGTGAAGCCGGGCACGTCCCTCTACAGGAGGAATGTTCAAACATAGTACCAAAAAAGTTTGGGGACGATCTGTGTAGTTTAAACAAGAGGAAATGTTCTACAGGAGGAATGTTCAAACATAGTACCAACAATCGAGTATAGTTTGTTTACCATGTTTGGATGCATTTTGGCTATTCTTCATTTGTCGCCCAAAATTCTCCTGTAGGGGGACATGCGCCCGACCTAACGCCAAGGTGCACCACAACGCCATGCAAGCAGCGGGTCGCGTCGGATCGCCGGATCGACATGTGCCCTGTCCTGCACAGGACGCGGGTCAGCGGATGCCTGACTCGGGGGCGTCCACGCGGGAGCGTCCAAGAGGGCGGGGGGCGCAACTCATGGCCGGCGGCACGTGCGCGGCCCAGGGGGGGGGACAGGGACGCATGGAAATCGGAAGAGGCGCCATACAATCTGGGAAGATATCATGGCCCCTGCCATGATCTCCCCCACCCAGTCGTCCCCCCCCAGTGGCTGCCCCCGGCCGACAGGAGGTTGAAGGCGCCCTGGGACACACAAACAAATACACACAAATGATAGAATTCCCTATGTTTTCCAATATTTTCTAGGTTTTTGTCTTCCCCCCCACTTCCCATATTTTCCCATATCTTCCTGGGAGTGGACGATGAATTGTGTCTGTGCGCTTTCTCCCCTCCTGAGAGGTGGCGGGAGCGGGCTGGGAGCCGCGCACGCGCAGCACGAAGGGCCCCTTCGGCACTGCGGTCGCCGACACCCGCGAGAACGGGGTGACGTAGATCCGCAGGCCAGTGTCGCCGAAGGCAAGGTCGCCCCCGCCTCGGTTCGGTACCCGGCCTCCTCCTTCTCCTGCTCGTGACCTCCTCGTACTCTTGCCTGGCACGTACGTGTCCTCCTCAAGCCCCATCCTGGTCCTCCTTCTCCTCTTCGTCCTTATCGATCCCTCTGCTTCGTGAGCAAGCCCCCTTGTCGCACCGCCAGGCGTCCCCGTAGACCGTCTGGGGCGTTTCACTTGAGACTCCTTTGCAGGTCATCGTGCTGACGTTAAAACAACCCTGACACCTGCAATCGGACCTAGGCCAAAAGAGCGGACCCCCTCAAGAACATGAGACCATCCGTCGGCCAAAACACACACACACACACACACACACACACACACACACACACACACACACACACACACACACACACACACACACACACACACACACACACACACACACACACACACACACACACACACACACACACACACACACACACACACACACACACACACACACACACACACACACACACACACACACACACACACACACACACACACACGCACACACACACACACACACACACAACACACACACACACACACACACACACACACCACACACACACACACACACACACACACACACACACACACACACACAAACACACCACACACCACACACACTAGCACACAGCACACACACACACACACACACTCACAGCCCCAGTTAAAAAACGCACCACAACACACACACACCACACACACACACCTCACACACACCCACACACACAACACACACACACACACACACACAACACACACACACACAGGGGACACACACACACACAAGCCACCCACACACACACCACACACACACACACACACACACACACACACACACACACACACCACACACACACACACACACACACACACACACACACACCACACACACCACACACCACACACACACACACAACACACACACACACACAGACACACACACACCAACTCCTGATTGGCAACAGGTAGCCACACACACACACACACACACACCACACAGCACACACGCACACACACGCATCAACACTACACACACACCCACACACACACACACACACACACACACACCACTACACACACACACACACACACACACCACACAACACACACCACACACACACACAGCGCTACACCTTCCAGTATAGTGGAGACACACACACACGCGCACACACACAAACACACACAAACACACACACACACTCACACACACAGAACATTTAAGGGTATCCCCCCCCCCAAGGGTGCGCAAGAGCATCAAGCGAGCACGAACAACATTGGGGTACCCTTTCCGAACCGACCTCGATCCTATACCTCGGTCCCACTGTACAAGGCTGGACGGCTGGCGGTGTTGAGAAAGGCTCCCGTGCCCCAGGGCCTCTCGCACGCATGTCGCAAGCTTGACGACTACAGGCGCAGATGGCAGGTCCTTTTACAGAGTGGAGCTCTCGCACCAGCTCAACGCACATCCGCTGTGCGATTTTCAACAGCTGCAGGAATACATGACAGCTAAATATCAAGATGCAATTGTCGCTGGAACGCTCCTCGGATGATGCGGCTGGACATTCCAAACTGTACGACAGCTGGGAAGATGGAGGGCCGCTCCTATTCAGGATGGGGCTCTCGCTTGAGACTTCTGCGACCTCAAGGCCAGAACTCTGAAGCTGCACTGGAGTTCTAAACAAGAAGGGGCATCCTTTGTCAACATTGGGCTATCGCTGGAGACTGCCTCCGTTTGTACATCCCGCTGTCAGACTGACAGGGTGGAAGCGCGTGGTTCACAGGAACGAGTTCCCTGCTCGGGCGAAACGAACGGGTGCCACGCAAAAAGTGCATCGAGGCAGCGCCAATAATTCGAGCCGGCGCCTGGCCGCCGGCTGGGAGGGCGAGCGAGAGAGCAGCAGCGCCGCCGCAACAGCGGGGAGGGAAGGAGGCAGCCGTGGCGCCGCCCCTGCAGCTCGCTCGTCGGGGAGGCCAAGAGGCCGAGAGGACACAGGAAGGATGCAGGTGTGCTTATATTCCTAGGGGAACAAAAAGTGACATAAACAGCACAACTCGAAGGTCCGCGCGAATTTCTCGGATCGGCGCTGGGGCCCCCCGGCGGCGCCTCCGGCGCCGCCCCTGGCGCGCTCCGCGCGCCAGGGAGGGGGTTCCAGCGCCGATCCGAGAAATCCGCGCGGACCTCCGAGTTTGCATGTTTCTGTGACTTCCTGTCCCCCTAATTCCGCTCGGTGCCGATGACAAGAGCAGCGCGCAGGGAACTGCCAACGCACACCAGCACGACCTGCGCTCGCACAGCCTGCGACACGCAGGCTCTCTGCCCGCCAGAGGGGCCCTAGCTCTTCGCCCGCCTCGTGCCTAAGGCGGCCCGCCCCTTCTTGCCGGTTGGAGGCGACGCGCCGGAAGTGTACATTAAAACAGGGCTAGGATCGGGATAAATCGCTCCAGAGCGTTCCGGAGCGCTCTCAGAGCGTTCCGGAACGCTCTGGAGCGGCCGCGGCGCCCAATACATCCTCCAAACCCGCCGATCCTCGGAGATTTCGAGTTATCCCGATCCGATGTTGTCCCGATCTTCGCGTCGTTCTGTACATTCTCAAGGCTGCCGGGCCGGTGCCCAGCACAGGGGGGCTCCTCCTCCTCCTCCTCCTCCTCCTCCTCCTCCTCCTCCTCCTCCTCCTCCTCCTCCTCGGGGGGAGCGGCCGCGGCGGTGCCTGCGCTCGTCGTGCCTCGGCGGGGCTGCTCGCGGAGGCGCGGGAAAGAGTGCGGCCTGCCGTGGGAGCGGCGTGGTCGGGAGCGTCCTGCGCGAGCCTTCGGCGCCCTCGGCTTTTGCTGGCTTCCGAGGCCGGGGCGGCGTCAGGACGGAGGAGGAGGAGGAGGAGGAGGAGGAGGAGGAGGAGGAGGAGGAGGAGGAGGAGGAGGAGGATGGAGAGGAGGAGGAGGAGGAGGAGGAGGAGGAGGAGGAGGAGGAGGAGGGAGGAGGAGGAGGAGGAGGAGGAGGAGGAGGAGGAGGAGGAGGAGGAGGAGAACGAGGAGGAGGAGCCGGCACGGCCTCGGGGGGCGTGTTCCATCTGGCACTCGAGCTCCGCTGCGTGGTGTGCAGACTCTTCGTGGTGGCGTTCGCGAAGGCTCTCCCACTAGGGTGGCTGGAGCAGATTGTCGTTTTAGCGTTTCTGTCGAGTAGCTCGATGCTCGATGCACCTCCCCCTCCTCCCGCTTCCCCGACTCCTCTCTCCTCCTCCTTCTCCCCCTTCCTCCTGCTTCTCCCCTGCGGCCTCCTTCTTTCCCTCCCCCTCCTCCACCTCCTCCTGATGATGCTCCTCCTCATCGCCATCTCCTCGTCAACTTCTCCTTCTCCTCCTCCTCCTCCTCCTCCTCCTCCCTTCCCTCCTGGGGCATTCCATTCTCCTGGCAGGTCCGCAAGCGCGCATACACACAATCACGGCGCATGGTGGGCCCGGCCCCTCAGTCGAGACGCGCGGCCTACTATTCCTCCTTGCGGGAAGCGCGTGTCTGCTGCTTCGGGTTGGCGCCAGAGCCATCCGAGCGTGTGCGAAAGCATCCGAACGCCTCCGACCACACAGCACAGAACGTGCGGGATAGTACATGTATCACATGTTCGAGCCCTCGCACACTTGAGGTGGATGCTCATCCCCCCCCCCCAGCCCTGGGTGTTGCTAAGGGGGGTGGGTTGTGGGGTCCAAATACTTCTGTCCAACCGAGACCCCTCCATCACCGCACCATCCATAAAATTTGGGGGTCTGGGAGGGTATCTTGCGCCGCAGGTTTCGAACTTATTACCCATGCACAGACGCCCGCCAAGCACCGCCGAAGAACCTCCGAGATCGCCCAACCTGATCATGGAAGCCTCCCAGACCATCCTTCTGACTTTTGCGAACGACGCTAAGTTGGCACCATCTTACCAAATACCAGAAGCTAGCCGACGTTAGTGCACCCTAGAAAGGGAAGTGCGAGAAGACACAAGGCTCTCATAGAGCATCTCTGACTCGCGGCAATAGCGGGCGTTCGTTGTTAGTTAAGGGGGGAGAGTGGGCGGGGGGGGGGCATAACGTAACGCCCCCCCGCCGTGTGGTTCCGGCACCACAAGCTGTTGAGCCGGACGCACTGCGGCCGAGCTGATGACGCGCTGGGGAAGGAGGAGCGTTACCTTCTGGCGGGGAGGGGGAGCGGGGGGTGGGAGGAGGGGGGGTGTAACGCGCGCTACGACCCAGAAAGCAAAACGAATATTGCCATCGCTCGGACGTCCATTCCGTGTGCATTTATTGGTTTCGCGCGCTCACTTTGTCGCAAGATGATCCCAGATGCTCCTCGATGTCGGCGGCGAGCGAGAGGGGAAAATGAGCAGGAGAAGGCCTTCTCAGAAAGCGGCGGGATTTCTTAGAACCCTCTCGCCCTCTGAGAAGCCAGGGTGAGGGGGCCCGAATGGTCATTCACTGTCCCTGGGTGCGTGGCTGATGTGGGGATCCACGGCGAGGATTCTTGTTGTTGTTTTGTTGCGTCGTCGTCCCCACCCCCCGGTCCGCGACCCGCCCGCGACCCACCCGCGACCCACCCGCGACCCACCCCGCGATCAACCCGAGACCCACCCCGCGACCCACCCGCGCGACCCACCCGCGACCCATCCACGACCCACCCTGCGACCCACCCGCGACCCACCCGCGACCCACCCCGCGCCCAGGTGCTACGGTATTCTGTGTCTTCGAAGATGGCTCAGGAAACTTCTCAGAAGAACAGCGGACTTCCGAGCCTTCTGAGAGGGCCCTCGTCCCCTCACTTCCCCCCCCTTTGGCTCGCCCCCGACGATGGGCCTCGCCGAGCACACATGGCACACGCCCCAGCGATGCCAAGGAACGCTCCGAAGCCGCCCGAGCATCGCAGGGCCCCCGCCCGCCAGGGAACCCCCGGGAGCTGCCCGGCCACCGGCGGGGCGCTCCGCTGCCGCTCCGTCGCGGCGCGGGGGGTGCGCGCGGAGGGCCCGCCCCGAGCGCGCCGGGGCCGGGCGGGGCCGGCTGGGGCGTCCGCTGCCGTCGAGGTCCAGGCAGGCGGAGTATGTCGCGCCTCGGGGGGGGGATGCTCGACCGCGGGAGGCGCCGATGGTGCCGATGGTGCCGATGATGGTCAGCATCATCGTCACCGTCATCCCCTGCCATCGTCACCATCGTTTTCTCATCGGCATCATCGTCACCACCGTCAACCTCGCCATCACCATCAGCAGCACCATGGATGTCACCATCGTCACCATCGGTATCATCATCAACATAATTCCCAACGTCGTCATCATCACCATTATCAGCATGATCATCACCATCAACATCAGCATCATCATCAGTAGCAGCAGCAACCTCAATATCAACATCCACATTGCCACCATCATCATCTACGTCGTCACCATCACCACCATCATCCTCCGCATCATCATCATCATCATTATCATTATCATCATCATCATCATCAGCATCATCATCATCATCATCGTCATCATCATCAGCATCAGCATCAGCATCAGCACCACCACCACCAACATCATCACCATCACCACCACCACCACTATCATGATCATCACCATCATCATAAACATCACCATCATAATATCTTCATCACCATCAGCATCAACATCATCATCATCGTCAGCGTAATCATCAACATCATCATCATCAGCATCATCATCAGCATCAGCATCATCACCACCATCATCATCATCATCATCATCATCAGCATCATCATCATCATCATCATCATCATCATCATCATCATCATCATCATCATCATCATCAGCATCAGCATCAGCATCAGCATCATCATCATCATCATCATCATCATCATCCTGGTCATCATCGTCATCATCATCAACATCATCATCAGCATCATCATCGTCGCCATCATCAGCAAGAGCATCATCGTCGTCGGCGTCGTCGATATCATCTTCATCGATTGGGGGCATGGGCAGACACTAAGCGCGGGCGCCTCTAGCACGTGCAGGGGCTGGCTCGCGCCAGCCCCTTCGCCTGACCGAGCGTGGGTGTCACCCGCTGCCGTGAAAGCGTGATTTGCAAGATGGCCAGCCCACTCTCGGGAGCCTTGAGACGGGGGTCTACTATTGAGGCGTTGAATAATTACAGTATTAATTCCCAGAACAATGTTTCTTGTAATGTAATGGGCGTGCGTGGGGGTGCGGCTGGGAATGGGCGAGGATTCTACAAAAGAAAGTGAGAGGGGTTGGGGAGGATTTGGGAATTGGGGAGGATTCTACAAAGGAGAAAGGAGGAGTTGGGGAGCGCCAGAGCGCCCGATCTTGCAGGATCCTGCAGGGCCAGGGTCGCATTGACCCGGGCTTGGGTGCAAAATCCTGCAGGAACTTGCAGGATCCTTCGCATTGACCCGGGTTTGGGTGCAGGATCTTGCAGGATCTTACAGGTTCTGCAAGGCCTGACTGATCGGGGTCTTGATTGACCTGGGTCAGCAGATCCCCGACACTCGTCACGGGGCAGGTACAATTCGAATCATGGTGGATTCGAAAAATGCACGACCATTGGGACGGAACGACTGCAAAGGGTGCGGGCGCCCAAACTTGCCAAGGATGACCGTAACCAGAGGATGCAAAGTGCGCTAGCGATAAGGACAGACCAATCCTTAACGCCGTTTGACTGTACTGCGAAGCAGGCAGGAAGCAAGACGCAAATCCCAATCATCGTAGCTAGCGGGTGCACGGTAGGATGAGGCATCGATGCACGGGTGCACACCAGCGGTAGCTTGCAGGCACGAGAACCGCCAGGAGCGGCGCTCGACTCGACGCAGCCTGCTGTGCGCCGTCCCCTGAAGAGAAACAACTCATTTAGGGGGGGCGGGGATGGAAACCGCTTGAATCTCGACCCACACACCTCCTCCGAAAAAGAGATCAGAGTCGAGTTTGGATACAGACCTCGGTCTGAGCGCAGTTGGCGTGGATGTCCACGATGCTTCTGAAATCTCGGGGCAGGGGCGAGAGCCGGGACTCGTCTGGTGAGGGGGAGAAAGACAGCGGCAGACCTGCAGGCACCAGTGGAAAAAAAAAAACCTGCGGGCGCGAGCTCGCGATGTCGGTGCTCAGGGGCCGCCTGCGGCCTGAGCTGTCCAACACAGACATCCGAGGCGACAAGGCAGCTCCGAGGATGGGGTGGTGGCATCCCGATCTCTGAGGGCCCCGCCTCGCGAACGATTACAACGCCAGATGCTGTGGGGAAGAAGGGGAAGTGGAGGAGGGGAGCGAGCGAGGGAGAGGGGGTGGAGGGTTGTGTGTGTGGGGGGGGGGAGGGAGCGATCAGCTGGACAAACATGGATGGGGACGGTCGAGGTTTGTTCGCTTCGCGCAGGGAGAGCATCCCATGTGTCAGCGCCAGGGACTACGTCCGCCGAAGGGGCAGCTGATGAGGAGGCGATGTAGGTCAGGAGAGGGCGCATGCACTGGGGGGGGCAGGGAATCGAGGGGGGGAGGGTAGAAAGGGTGAACACCAGGAATTGCGCTCCTGGGCTGGGGCTCCCCATCCGCCTCCTCAGGCTGCTGCCGGTGCTCGTCCTTGTCCTCTTCGCAGGTCTACGCCCTCGCCTTTCCGATCCTCCCCGTCCGCCTCCTGTTCTTGATCTTCGCGGTCGGTATCCTTCTGCTTCTCCTCAACCTCCCCCACAGTGTGCTCTTGCTCCCCGTCCTCCTGCTTCTAGACATGCTCCCTCGCATCCGTCCCTTGCTCCTAATCTTGCTCCTCATCGTCGCTGTGCCCCTCCCGTTCCCATTCTCCTTCACCCCATCCTCAAAACCTTGCTCTCGCACGAATCCCCACCCGTTCTCCTTCTTCTCCTAGTTCGCTTGTTAGTAAGGTCGCTGCCAGCAACAATTGCACTGAAGGGGCCTCCTTCATCCCAAACAGAACTGGACTCGATGGTCGCATCCGCTGGTGGACGCTCGGCCTGCTATACTGGCGGGCGGCGGCGGCGGCGGATTGACCCCCAATAGCTGCCCGTCCCAAGACGACTGCTGAATATGCTGAGGCTCGGGCCGGACTCGGGTGCTACGTATGTGTTGGGAGGGCGGGTGGGAGTGAGCGAGACGGCTTGCGGGCGGGGAGGGGGTAACTTGGCTACATTCCCACCCCATCCTGTCCCGGCGGCCGCATCCGATCCCTTGGAGGCCGAGGGCTCCCTAGCGTTAAGCCGGGCGTGTCCCCCCACAGGGGGATTTTCGACGAAAACTAAAAAATACCCCAAACATAGTCTAAAAATTATGTTAAAAAATAGTCTGGGGACTATTTTTTGAATATTTGTTGGACCTTTCTGGGGTACGCTTGGGGTATCTGTTAGTTTTAGGGGGACACGCCCGACATAGCCCTGGCGGGGACCTCGGGGTGGAGGGCCTCTCTCGCTCTCTCTCCTCTGTCCTCCCCCCGCTCCCCCGCGCGCCCTGCTCCGCAGAGCGCCCAACAGCAACGACGCGCGCGCGCGCGCCGGAGCGAGACCATAAGACGACGCGAAGATCGGGACAAAATCGGATCGGGAGAACTCGAAATCTCCGAGAGTCGGCGGGCTTGGAGGATGTCTAGGGCGCCGCGGCCGCTCCAGAGCGTTCCGGAACGCTCTGAGAGCGCTCCGGAACGCTCTGGAGCGATTTATCCCGATCCTAGCCCTGTTTTAGACCGGGCCACGGCGCGCCGCGAAGCAGCCCGCCTGGCTGCCCTCGCGCGCCGCGCTTCGCAGAGCGTGGGGAGCACGGCGCGCGCGCCCAGGGGCTGCCCGCCCTCTCCGGCGGCTGCCGCCCGGCCTCCTCCGGTCTCCTGCCGCTCCCCAGATGAAGGGCCCCCGGGGCACACGAATGAATACAGTGGAGGCCCGTCCACAAGAAGCCTTCCACAAGAAGCTCAACACTGAGGCCCCAGGACGTCCATCGATTTTTCTGGCGTGGGAACGCCGCGCTCTCCATCGCAGAACCATCGAGACCCAAGACACCCAGGGCACCCTGGAGGCAAGCAGGGTGTTTCTTGGCATGGGCCCCCACTGTACACAAATAAAAAGATCCCCCTGATTTCCCCATATGTTCTGGGTTTTGGTCTTCCTCCCCACTTCCCATAGTTTCCCGTATGTTCTGGGGAATCGGCGATGAATTGTGTCTGTGTGCTTTTTTTTCCCTCCTGACCCAAGTCCCTCCTGCCCCCTGACCCGGATGGTGCCGCAGCTCTCTCTGTCTCTCTCTCTCGGGTGGCCGCGCGACCCCCGTGTGCAGTGGATAGAGGGCAGTTTGTAAGACGTCTGATTTTAAAAGAATATAGGATGTTCAATGCATGATTAATTTATGAATACATTGATACACGAACCCATCGTTGTTTTCATACTAAACCCTGCATTTGCACTACATGATCCGCACGCTGAGCATGTATTAAAAACGGCACTGTACACCGGACAAGACATCCTGCCGCAAAAGGAGATCTTGGGGTTCGTCGTCACCGTCGCCGTCGTCGTCGACGCCGGCGACGGCGCCAACGACGACGACGACTTCGACGACGACGACGGCACTGACGCCGACGACGACGCCGACAACGCCGTCTTTCCTCGGCGGCGGACGAAGGCGGGAAGTGAGAAGGAGGAGGTCTTCTCAGAAGGTGGTGGGATTTCTCAGAAGCCCTCGCGCCTTCTGAGAGGTCTGTCTGTCTTCGAGCAAGGCTTAGACAACTTCTCGGACGGCCTGGGGACTTCCGAGCCTTCTGAGAAGGCCCGCCCCTCCTCACTTTCCTCACTCGCTCGCCGCCAAGATCTGTGAGGGTCCAAAGGTACCCCAGAGTTTCTGTGGGCCCTCAAGGGCCATCGGGGAAGCAGACATTTCCGTGGGGCAGCTGCTAGATGGCCGATTTGATACTTTATGGTGTCTACTGTAGGCCCCCCCGCGAGGCCCAGGAACGGAACTTTCTGGCTGCCGACCGTGACGCACCTTGCCCCACGCAGGTCCGCATACGATAGTACTGCATGCGCAGAATGCAACCCACATATTGCACCGCATGTGTTTAAAGGAGCCCCAGAACACACACATAAATACACACGAATCAAGATATTCCCCATATTTTCACATATTTTCAGGGTTGTTGTCTTCCCCCCCCACTTCCCAGATTTTCCAATATGTCCGTGGGATCGATGATTAATTGTGCCTGCGTGTTTTTTCCCCTCCTGAGTGTTGCAGACAGCCGCTATCTTGGGTCCACGCCCTGGCATCATTTTTTCTTTCCGCTTGCGATCGTGTGTCTGCCGGGTGCGCTCGGAGCTCGGGAGCGCTACAGTCGGGGCTTTGACCTAAGGAACCCTACATAAGGAACGAGGCCCCTTTTTCCAAAAGTTGAACTTCGACTCCCCATCGAAAACATAAGGAAACCCTGAGGCAAGCTGTAAACCAATTAAGGAACGCGGAGCCCCTCCCCAACGAGAAGGGTTCCTTCTTCAGGGCCCCGACTGTAGGAGTGCCTCAGATCAGCGGAAGTTCATGAGGCTCTGGACCGCACGGAAGTGCTGGTCGACCTCGCCCTCGAACCCGGCGATGCGGCTGATCTGCACCTGCAGACGCTCCCGCTCCCTGGGATCCTGGGCCTTCGTCCTCTCTGCGCGCAGCGACAGCAGCTCCCGATCGATTTGGGCCCTCTTCGCCCTCAGGCCGCGGAACATGTCTCCCATGTCTTGGCCCACCTTGCCAGCGATGCGCTCCTCCAGGGGGTCCACCGCCTCCGCGGCCGCGGGGGCGTCGTCCTCCAACAGGGCAGGGGGTGCCCATCGCACGCCCGTCGAGTCCACATTGTCTAAGATCCTCTTGATCGCCACCTCCTCTAGCATGATGGCCCGGCGAAGCTTCTGGGGGGCATCGGCGAGCGCGCCGCAGGCAAGCGCAGCGGCTAGGACGGAGCGGAGGATGAGGCGCTGCATTGCGGTCTGGCAACTGCGGGTCGCGCCAGCGTAACGGGTGCGGGGCCAGGAAATCGATTAGGCCAACACGGCTATGGCGCTCTTTGGTCAACGATGGAAGCGGCTCCCCATCAATTGCTTCCTTGCCCCCAACCGGCACCTTCTCGCTATTGCTTGATTCCGTTCCTCACCGTCCATTCCCCAACCCAACGGGAAGGGGCGGTGAGGAGGAGAGAGGAACAACGGACGAGGAGGAGGAGGAGGCGGATGAGGAGGAGAAGAAGAAGGAGGAAGAGGAGGAGGAGGAGGAGGAGAAAGAGGAGGAGGAGGAGGAGGCGGAGGAGAAGAGAAGGAGGAGGAGGAGGAGGAGGAAAAGGAGGAGGAGGAGGAGGAGGAGGAGGAGAAGGAGGGAGGAGGGGACTGGAAGAGGAGGAGGCGGAGGAGGAGGAGGAGGAGGAGGGAGGGGGAGGAGGGAGAAGGAAGGAGGAGATGGAGAGCGGCGGAGGGAGTGGGAGGAGGAGGTCTGCTCAAGGGATCGAGAGGACGCCATCTTTTCCCCCGCGGAAGGGGGAGGGGGAGAGGAGGGGAGAATGGCAGGCCGGGGGATGGGTGGCAGCCGCGCCTGCGCTGAGGCCGCTGGCGTCCACCTCGGCCACGAGCTCGCCCCAGCCCCTGGCGCGCAGGTCACAAAAGGACGGACGGATCGCGGGGGAGTCGGCGATGTGCAATGAGAGCTTGGTGTGCGCACGAGTTAAGGCTTCAACACACACGGCTGCGGTCGGGAGCTTTTGTTCTTCATGTCGCGTCGGCGGCCCCTGCCAGACGCGATGCCTTCTTAGCGGATAGCGTGTCGCTCCACTCCGCGGGGTGGGCGGCCGCGAACGGAGAAGGAGGAGGAGGAGGAGGAGGAGGAGGAGGAGGAGGAGAGGGGAGGAGGAGGAGGGAGGAGGGAGGAGGGAGGAGGAGGGGAGGGAGGAGAGGAGGAGGGAGGAGGAGGAGGGGAGGAGGAGGAGGAGGAGGAGGAGGAGGAGGAGGAGGAGGAGGAGGAGGAGGAGGGGGAGGAGTAGGAGGAGGAGGAGGCGGAGGAGGAGGAGGAGGAGGAGGAGGAGGAGGAGGAGGAGGAGGAGAAGGAGGAGGAGGAGGAGGAGGAGGAGGAGGAGGAGGAGAGGAGGAGCAGGGAGGAGGAGGAGGAGGAGGAGGAGGAGGAGGAGGAGGAGAAGGAGGAAGAGCAGCAGGAGGAGGAGGAGAGGGGAGGCAGTCGGTGCTTCGGTGCGATAGTGTCAGCCGGCGCTGCAAGAGCGAAACGACGTCGAGCGAATAGGGACCGAACTCTCTCCCGAGGGCAAGCGGTGCTTCGTGGCTCCTGGGGTGTGGCACAGATCAAAGATCATCGCACGTTCGAGCGCAGGGGCTCGGTGGATGCTCCTGCGCGACGCGAGAACACGATCCCTGCCTCGCGACCCACCGAATGTCACCGAGAACCAGTCGCGCTTCGCTCACAGTGGGGCAGTTGTCGCTCGAGGGCGCAAGCGCACAAGAGAAGGGGGCAGACACACGTCCTGCCGCTTGGGGGTCAGTGCTCCTGCGCTCACCGCTCGAGCGGAGAGGGCAACACGAAGATGCTGCTGCGGAGACTGGCCGATGGGGACGCGGAGAGGTAAAATCACACCGACCTGCCGCGCACGGGCATAGGCGGACCGGCCTGTATGGACAGCCAGTGCATCCGGCCGCCCCCCAAACACCACACTTCTGCAGACATGACTCGCATTTGGCCGAGCAGGGTGCCAGCGTGACTATGAGGAGGGCTGCCCAACCCGGCTTCCAAGGAGAGGGGGGCGAGGATGAGGGATCAGGGGAGCCAGGCGCCCGATGTCGTTGGATGATCCGTCTGCGCGCCTGCGGGACAGCGCCACCGAGTACGTACGCTGGCTCGATGTCGACTGCTGGACGCCGTCTGTTCTCCAATAAAGGTCCTGGCAAAGCTGCGAGCCCCTCGGCCCCTCATCCTCGTGACCGTCGTCATGATCCGTCTTCTTCACCCTTCTCCTCCCAATCCCCCCAACCCCATGCCTCTTCCCCTTCTTTGGAGGCATCCCAATTTGGGTCCGAGCTGATGCGGTCGGAGGGTCGCGCCGCATCGCCGATGCATCGGCCACGCCGGGGATGCAGCGGCGCCGTCGGCGTGGAAAGACTCGGGCACCACATCGGCCTCCACATCGACGATGCATCAGCCATGCGGCGCGATCCCCCCTCCCTGTCTGCGCGGACCCGATGCATTCTCCGCTCTCCATATCCCGCCTTCCTCGTGCTCCCTGCGCGCACTCGCCCTCCCCCCCCTCCTCCTACTCCTCCTCCTCCTCCTCCTCTCCTCTCCTCCTCTCCTCCTCTCTTCCTCCTCCTGCTCCTCATCCTCCTCTCCTCCTCCTGATCCTCCTCTCTCCTCCTCCTCCTCCTCCTCCTCCCCTTCCTCCTCCCCCTCCTCCTCTTCCTCCTGGTCCCGCACGTCGGGGGGGGGTGGGGGAGGGGGAGGGGGAGGGGGAGGGGGAAGAGGAGGAGTAGGAGGAGGAGGAGGACCAGTGTAAACCCAAGAGTCATCAACCATGTTGGAATATACCCTCCCTCCAAGCTCACTGTTCAAAGGCCGCTACAACGGTTCATTTTTATTGATGGAACTGCCTCGATTTTAGACACCCGTTTGAAGACCCTGAACCATGCCAAAACACTGCTATTGGGATGTCAACGCCATGGATCAATCTGACTATTGCGTCTTGACGATCCTGAATCTTGTCAGAACGCCATGACTAGGACTTCACAGCACAGAGAACCAACGTAACAGTTGCATCCACAAAATCCGGACTCCCTCCAGAACACCATGTCGGGTACGTTGATGATGGTAATCCGTGAAAGAATTGAAAAGTGAGTAGACGAATGTGCGCGGCGCGAAGGCGAGAGCCACAATTTGAACAGGGACCGCCCGTGCAAACTGTTAAAACGAAGGAGCGCAACGCTGGGGCGAGAACCACATTTTGAAAACCACTCGCCCTCAATCCGTGAAACTCTTGCACACGTTTACAACGAATGTGCGTCGCGCGAAGGATAGAGCCACGTGCAACAAAAAAACACTCGCCCTCAATCCGTGAAGCCTTTGAAAATGGTTACAAAGAATGTGCGCCGCGCTAAGGCGAGAGCCAGGTCGGACGTTATCAGAAGCCTCTCGGGGGCTCTCAGGAGCCTCTCGGGAACTAGCATCGGGACATCTCAGAGGTCTCTCGGACGCTCCCTCTCGGGAACTCTCAGCGATCTCTCGGAGATCTTTCGGGACGTGTCAGGTACCTCTTCGGAAGCTCACAGAAGCCCCTTCGGGAGCTCTCAGGCCCTCTCGAGCGCTCCCAGGGCCTCTCGGTAATTTTCAAAAGCATCTGGGAAGCTCTCAGGGGCTTCTCGGGGTGTCTCAACCGCCTTCCGGGAGCTCTGCGAAACCTTCTTCAAAATTCTCAGGGCCTCTCGGAGGCTCGCAGAGGCTTCTCCGAAATTCTCAGTGGCCTTGCGGCATCCCTGATAAGCCTCTCAGAAACGTTTAGAAGCCTCTCGGAAGCCCTCGTCGTCGTGGTCCTCGTACTCGTCCTCGTCCTCGCCCTCGTCGCGGTGGCCACCGGGGCCACCTGCGACCAGCCGCTGAACCTCGGGGCGGAAGACGGGCTGTCGACGACGGCTTCGGTTCGTCGGTGGCCGTGAGCTCCGACGCGGTGGTCGGAGCTGAGGACCCTGACCCCCGTCGCGTTGTGAAAAAAATACGGCGGGAGTCGTGTTGCTATTTTGGGCCTCCTGGGGCCCTTCATGGGCCTAAGGGCCGTCCAAAAACGGCCCAGGATAAAAAAAACGGTCCCAGGGAAGGGGTCCAGACCTCTGGGGGTCGACGTTGTGAAAAAACTTCCCGTCGGGGGTCTGGGGAGGACGACGACCGGGCAGCCCCCAGGTGCCGCCCAGCAAGTGGCCCTCCCTCGGTAATGAAGCAATCTCCTCTCTGGGAATTGTCTGGAGGATCTCCCGCCCCTTCGGCGTGTGGAGGTTTTTCCAAATCAAAAGATTACAATAATTGGCTCTTGTTATGGTTTTTGCCAATCCGAATATTTCCGGTCTTTCAAAGTGGTGCTCCCGCTGTAGCGGTGGCTTCATTTTCGGATCGGCAGCATGGGCTTCATTTCCGGATTTCAGATGGGCTTGTGTTTATTGAATCGGGTCGTTTCTGGTTATTCCAAAATGTTGCTCCTGCTGCAGCGCCGATATCATTTCCGCGCTTCGGTCATTCAAAATCGTGCGCCCGCTGCAGCGCTGGTCTCTTTCCCGCGCCTCCAGACGGCACTTGGCAGTCAAAAGCGCCCACATCGGGCAGGCACAGTTGTGGATGACATGGAGCCGGCATTCTGGACAGTCCTCTCGTAGACGGGCCACTTAACCTCCAAATCATCCGGTGCCATGTCACGGCATGCAATGCGATGCTGTGTTGTGCACCGCTGTGCGATACCATGCCTTGCGCTGCTATTAGTTGTGATGCAATGCTTCAGTACGCGATGCCAAACCATGTTATAATTTGCTATGCTCCGCCGTGCTCTCCTACGTCATGTTTTTACATCCATCGCGTACCCTCTTGGGATAATTTCGGCTATACGTAAGAGTGACCCTGGGCCCTGGGTAAGAGTGACCTCTGGTGCGCGGCTTTTTGGGAGCCGCAGGGGGGCCAAACATAATCGCGAAAGACGCCACTGCCGCCTCGCGTTCGGCGGTCGGGGACCCCAATGGGCCCGCACCAAGGGTCACTCTGGCGAAGGATCACTCTTACGTGTAGTCGATCATTGCCCTGCTCGAAATCCGACAGTGAGATTATGTAGGAGATCTACGCCATGGTAAGGGATGGGAGAGAAGGGTAGGACGTCAGATGTGAACCTAACGAACCTGGCTTGCCCCCCTTCCCGCTCCCCTTCGCCCCCTCCCGCCGCCCTTCCCGCCCTCCCCCCCCTCCGCGGGAGGGGTGGGGCGGGCCCTGGGGACCCCGGGAGGTAGTTGGCCGGTCTGGACGCGCCCTGCCAACACCACACGATGGTGGAGAACAGTAGAAATAAGACTGGGGAGACTCCAAGGATCCCTGGGGAATCCCCAGGGGAACATGGGGAGCACCGCGGGACTCTGGGGGCTGCCACCAATCGCCAACAGTCCTCTTGCACAGAATGGATAAGAATCCCTTAGGCCCTTGGGCGAAGTCCATGCGAAGAATTCTTGCCACACCCAGGCAAGTGAAGACAATCCATGAGTCTTCGCGCGCGGTCCCCTGGATACTGGAAGAGCTCCGATCTGCGATGCTGTCGTCGATGCGAGCCCCCAGGAAGAGCACGGGACGAAATCTGATCCTGCGGGGAAGTTGGCAACCTCGTGTGCAACCACCTGGAATCGTTTGTCGACTGCGTCTTCCACCACCGCGAGTCGTACTCCCGCGAGACCACCCTCTGCGGGTAGAAGCACGTGCTGTTGGAACCGTTGGCCCAAACCTCGGTGATGGAGCCGTTGGCCTCCGTCGGTGACGCAACCAAAGCGAAAGGATCCGGATGGGCAAGATTGAAACACACAATGTGGAGGGCGTCGGGTCAACAGACGCAGGAACGTCTTATGCACAGGAACCGCCGAGCAGAAAGCAATGATTTCGTACCGCAGTCTTAATACAATTGCGATCACGTGCAAGTGGACACTGCGAGCCACAGCAAGCGCTTCATGAAACCGAGCTGCCCATCGTCATGGTCAAATCTGCGCCGTCCGCTCGCACGAGGTGGTGGCATGCGAAGACGCAGCCAGCTACCAATCAAGACATCTCGCGTGCGCCAAGGTCTTGCTGGACCTGGGCCCAGGTGCGATTACCTCGTGCCTGCGGAATGCCCTGGGCCTTAGTGGGCCCCGGAAACGGCAGGGCCGTTTTTTCACCGTTTCCGAAAAGGTATCCCTTGAAAATGGAAACGGCAAAAAAAACGGCGACCGCGACCGGAAACGACAACAAAAACGGCTCCAGGAATGGAACCGGCGCGGGAACCCGTCACAGAAACGGCGACGGAACCGGTAACAAAAACGGCGTCATAACTGGCAAAACAAAAACTGCAGAACGGAACCGGTAAACAAAAAAAGGCCCGGTCGTTCCCAGGGCCCGCTACGCCTTGGGCACAGGCGCGCGCTCGTCATCCCGTTCCAGTGAGACCCCCGATGGGCAGCAGTGCGCGACGCCACAGTGGACAGCATTCTTACCCGAACACTTCTCTCGGGAGCGGCCAAGAGGGGGGTGTCCAAGAGGGGGGGGTGCAAACCATGACCGGCGGCATGTGCGCGGCCCAGCGGGGGGGCCAGGGACGTAATGAAATAAGAAGAAACGCCATGAAATCTGGGGAAAAATCATGGCCCCCGCCATGATATCCACCCCCCCTAGTCATCACTCCCCTCTTTTCCGCCCCCGATTCTCCGACGAGGAACGATCGGGTAGGCCTCTTCGCTTCTCTATCCTGCCTCAGAGGCTCGTCGGCGGGGCGGGGCACGATAGGGTGCCCACACATAGACACCACCACCACCTCCCTCACCCCCTCCCTCTCGCTGGAAGGAGGAGAAAAGGAGGAATCGAAGTGGTGGTGGTGGTGGTGCATTCTTTGGGCCCCCACGCGAGGCACGCGCCGATCGACGCAGGGCCCGCCGCGCAAAGAGCGCGCCCCACTCCGGGGCAACTTCGCGGCGATCCATCCCGCGACCCTCGGCGCGCCTCCCTCCAGCCTGCGCTCCCCGAGCATGGCGGGCAGCAGGGCAGCTGCGCGGCCCGCTCCTGGAACCCCGCGCCCCGAAGCACAAACGGCACCCCTTGGCGGCGCGCGCCAAGGGGACAGGGGGGAGGGGGGGGCTTCTCATCTCAGAAGGAGGCTCCTTCTTTGAAGGCACCAGCCTTACATCTGCAGACGAGTCCCGCGCCTTTTGAGCAGGGGCGCTTCTAAGAAGCCTACCGACGTCTGGGGAAACCAACCGATACCGCTACTCTCAGGACCGCTTCCGGGGTGCGTGATGACCAAAATTTCGAGGCGAATCCAGCGGTGGCGACGAGGGCCTCCCAGGAGGCCCGAAACGGGGAGAACGGCCGAATGGTAGCGAAATGGGTACCTTTTCCTCCTCTTGACTTGTCCCTTAGCGGTATGACCCTGTGCGCGTGGCTGGATCTGTTGAAGAGGCACTCGCAAGTGACACCTCCGCCGACCTGCCGCCCACGAACCCACTCCTGCGTTGGACTCCGCCTGCCTTCTGCTGCCGCCCTCCGCGAGGTAAGAGGGAGTCAACCTCTCGATCCCTCGGGCAGACTCTCTGCCTCGCCTGCGAAACTCCTCTCTAGGGGGACGAACGATGACATAAACCTAAAAACTCAGAGGTCCGCGAGGCTTCCTCGGATCCGCGCTGGGGCCCCTGGCGGCGACTCCGATGCCGCCCCTGGCGCGCTCCGCGCGCCAGGGCGGGGGGTGCCGCGCGGATCCAAGAAATCCGCGCAGACCTCCGAGTTTGTGTTTAATGTTAAGTCGGGCGTGTCCCCCTACAGGGGGATTGTCGACGAAAAACTAAAAATACCCCAGAAATGCCCCAATATTGCAAAACTACTATGCCTCCTGCCTCCTCATCCTGCTCTCCCTCTCCCTCCTCCTCCTCCTCCTCCTCCTCCCCATCCCCTGTCCTCCTCCTCTCCCTCTCCCTCATCCGTTTCCTCCTCCTCCTCCTCCTCCTCCTCCTCCTCCTCCTCCTCGTTCCCATATTCCTCCCCCATCCTCCCCCCCCTCCTCCTCCTCCTCCTCCTCTCCTCCTCCTCCTCCTCCTCCTCCTCCTCCTCCCTCCCCTCCTCCTCCCTCCTCCTCCTCCTCCTCCTCCTCCTCCTGCCTCCTCCTTAGGCCTCCTGCCCCCTCCTGGGGCCTCCTGGGGCCTCTTGGGGCCTCCTGGAGCCTTCTGGGCCTTCCGGGACCTACTGGGGCCTCCTCGGGCATTCCTCCTCCTCCTTTTCCTCCTCGTCCTTCCTCCCCTCAGCCTCTTCCTCTTCCTGCTTTCCTGTCTCGTCCTGCATCATCCCTCCTCCTTTTCCTGGCAATCCTCCTCCTCCTCGTCCTCGCGCGGAACACGACCCAGAGGAAGCGCACGACGTGCGTCCCAGCCGATACGCGCCGGAGGACGACCCAGAGGAAGCGCGCGCCGGAGGATGACCCGGAGGAACCACGTGAGCTGCGGGACCCATAGGAAGGCTCCCGCCTGACGCGTCCTCACAATTCACTCACAGACGAGGGTTCCGCTTGATACTTCTTCCAAATTCAGACCTGAGGAGCCCAAAAATGACGACAGTTTCAGGAATCCGATGACCCGTTCGGATTAGTAACATGATCTGCGGGCCCCATGGGGAGGGGGCTCCCGCCTGAGACTTGCTCGCAATTCACTGACAAACGACGCTCCCGCCTGATACGTCCTTCACATTCAGACCTGAGGAGCCCAAAAGTGACGACAGTTACAGGAATCCGATGACCCGCTTGGATTAATAACATGATCTGCGTGCCCCATAGAGAGGGGGCTCCCGCCTGAGACTTCCTCACAATTCACTCACAGACGAGGCTCCCGCTTGATACTTCCTCCAAATTCAGACCTGAGGAGCCCAAAAGTGACGACAGTTTCAAGAATCCGATGACCCGCTCGGATAAATAACATGATCTGCGGCCCCAATGGAGGGGGCTCCCGCCTGAGACTTCCTCAAAATTCACTCACACACGAGGCTCCCGCTTGATACTTCCTCCAAATTCAAACCTGAGGAGCCCAAAAGTGACGACAGTTTCAAGAATCCGATGACCCGCTCGGGTAAATAACATGATCTGCGGCCCCAATGGGAGGGGGCTCCCGCCTGAGCACTGAGATACTTCCTCCAAATTCCTCAAAATTGACGACACTCGATGACACACGAGGCTCGCCGCTTGATACTTCCTCCAAATTCAAACCTGAGGAGCCCAAAAGTGACGACAGTTTCAAGAATCCGATGACCCGCTCGGATTAATAACATGATCTGCGGGCCCCATAGGGAGGGGGCTCCCGCCTGAGACTTCCTCGCAACTCACTCACAGACGAGGCTCCCGCTTGATACTTCCTCCAAATTCAAACCTGAAGAGCCCAAAAGTGACGACAGTTTCAGGAATCCGATGACCCGCTCGGATTAATAACATGATCTGCGGGCCCCATAGGGAGGGGGCTCCCGCCTGAGACTTCCTCACAATTCACTCACAGACGAGGCTCCCAGTTGGTGGATGATGGTGATGGGATGATGACGACGGTGTTTGATGATGATATGATGATGATGATGATGATGATGATGATGATGATGATGATGATGATGATGATGATGATGATGATGGTGGTGGTGGTGGTGGTGATGATGACGACGTGATGATGATGATGGTGGTGATGATGAGTGCTGATGGTGAGTGATCGTGCGATTCTGATGGTAAATGGTGGTGATGATGATGGGGACGAAGTGGTGAGTCAGCGAGTAGTGATGATGATGATGATGATGATGATCGTTCGATGCCGATGATGGTGAGTGATCGTGCGATGGTGATGGTGATGCTGATGGTGATGATGATGATGAGTGGGGAGTGATGGTGATGGTGATGATGATGCGGAGGAGGAAGCAAAGAGGAGCAGAGGAGAGGGAGGAGGACGAGAGATCCTGCGCGGAGGGTGTGCAGAGAAAACAAGAACCCCACTTATGATGTGGGGAATACTAACAATAATAATAATCATGATAATAATACAACTAATAATAGTACTAATAACAATAATACTAATGATGGTAATAATAATAATAATACTAGCATACTCATAATAATAATTAATGACAACAATAATAATTATAATGATAACAATACTAATACTAATAATAATACTAATAAGAATAATAACAATAATAATAATACAATAAGAATAACAATAATAAAAATAATAATAAATACTCAACAAACAATACCCAGACTGTTTTTTTACTATGCTTGAATATCCCTCATGTAGAGGGACGGGCCCAAACTTCACCCCACTCCCGCGACGTGGCCCCCCCGAGATCTCGACCTCTGCCCTGGGAGCGGCCTCTCGGCCCGGCCCTAAGAGGCCTCCCAGATGGGGTCGGAGTACCCTGCGAAATGCCTTAGAAATCATGGGTTAAGAAATCCATAGCCTCAGAATTTGAAACCAAGCCCAGAATGTCGATTCAAACCTTGGGATCTGCATGGGAACATGAAGAATCATCGAGACTTTGGCCGAAAACTTGGGTTCTCTTAAGCATCGCCTAGAGTGTAGATGGGGTCGGAGGATCGCGCCGCATCGCCGATACATCAACGATGCATCGGCGATGCGACGGGGATGCACTGGCGACGCATCGTCGACGTCGGCGATGCCTCGGCGATGCCGACGTGGAGCAAATCGGGCTCCACATCGAGCCGCACCGCCGATGCATCGGCGAGGCGGCGCGATCCTCCGACCCCATCCGCTCCGACCCCACCGAGGAGGCCTCGCTCTCAGTAGCGACTTATATAAAGGGGCCCCAGGACGCACAAAGAAATACGCACATATAAGAGGACTCCCCACATTTTCCCATATCTTCTGGGTTTTTGTCTTCCCCCGCCCAGGCGTTGTCGGTTTTTTGTACTTAACTCGAGCTGTAGGACAGCTACAGAGCTGATGCTTACAGAAACCCTCTTAGAATCATGAGGCGCGTTCGTCTGTTGCATCCAGAGGTCTGAACTCGGTTTGCTACTCGAGCTAGGTCCGCGAAACTATTCGTATTATTCGAGTCCCCACTTCTCAGATGCTCGCATCTCGTCTGGGGGATCGACGACTACTCCGACCCCCTCGAGGAGGCCCACAGAGGGCAGCTGCCCGTCGGCCCACCTCGGCCCCCGGGACGAGGGCCCCCCCGCCGAGGAAGCCGGAGGCGCAGGGGGCCCGGGTTGTCGCGGCGTGGCGCTGCGACGGCCCCAGGCCCCCTGGCTGCTCCTCCTCCCCCTCCTCCTCCTCCTCCTCCTCCTCCTCCTCCTATTCCTCCTCCTCCCCCTCCCCCTCCCCCTCCTCCTCCTCCTCCTCCTCCTCCTCCTCCTCCTCCTCCTCCTCCTCCTCCTCCTCCTCCTCCCGGGCAGAATTCATTCAAGGGGCCCAGGGACACACAGATTCATACACAAATGCCAGGGCTCCCAATATTTTTCAATATTCTCAGGGTTTTTGTCTTCCCCCCCACTTCCCATATTTTCGAATATTTTCGGGGGAATCGACAATGCATTGTGTCTGTGTGTTTTTTGCCCTCCTGATTCATATCCCCCCCCTCATCCGCTTCGACTGGTGTTATGTCGGGCGTGTCCCCCTACAGGGGAACTTTCGACGAATTAAAGGTACCCCAAAAACACACCAAAAAGGCCAAAGACTACTCACAAAACAGTTCCCAGACTATTTGTGGACTATTTTTTGACTATTGGTATGGTAATCTATATTTTTCGTCGAAAACCCCCCTGTAGGGCGACACGCCCGACTTAAGACTGGTGATGAGGGCCCTCTCTCCCTCTCACCCTCGGGCCGAACAACAAGGGCGGATAGGGAACAGGGGAGGGTCACAGAAGTTGCTGCACGCAGCCGGTCTCGGCCCCGCCGCCGGACCCCTTCCTCGATAAGCTGTGTCCAGTGCCTCCTGGACTCTTTTGGAAGCGGCGCCTCGGGTTTCTTGGGAAGGGAGCCCGAAACTCCATACTGCAGTAGATATAGACAGAAGTACTGCCAGCACTGGCATCTCACTGCACCGAACTTGCAGACGTGCTGCAGCGGATTTGTGCGTGCAAATTGCTGTCAATGCAAACCCCGAAACGACGAGTAAAACACTATTTGTTCGCGTGGATTTGTTTAGTCTTAATTCCCGGCCGAACGCAAGTCTGCGCGAAAGTCACCTCGACATCCGGAACGAAATTCTCCTGGACACTCCGGGCCCACCCTATCATTTTCCGAACGAAATCCGCTCTGCGATGTTGGCGCCATGAGACGTCGTGCAATTTTTCTCCCAGCATCGGCTCCCAGAATTAGAAAGAAACTGCTCAGAGGTCTTCGTCGGAAGGATTACAAGAGGATTAAGCACCATTGGGGGGCTGTTGCGCCGGAGTGGGCCTCGCATTAAGCGGGGTTAAGCGGGATTAACCCGGATTTCGGACCAGGGCAAAATCTGAATTTGCTCCCAGGAGTTGCATCCGAACCAAAGGTCCCGACCCATCCCCCCAGACCGGCTCTGCATCCCGAGCGGTGGTTTGAGGGCCCCGAGGCCCGGCGAGAAGCCCCCCCCCCCCAAGAGGCCGAGAGTGGCGACAAGCTTGCCGCCATGATCGTTCTGAATCCCTCCAGAGGGTCTGGGACGAGGGCCCTCGATCGCTTCAACAGAAGGCTAGGCCCGTTCCAGGAGTGCACCGCGCGTGAGCGAAGCGGCAAGGGGGAGGAGGAGGAGGAGGAAAAGGAGGAGGAGGAGGAGGAGGAGGAGGACGAGAACGAGGAGGAGGAGAACGAGGAGGAGGAGGAGCAGGAGGAGGAGGAGAAGGAGAGGAGGGCGGCGCGGCAGAAGAGACGGGGGAGCCCGCGGCCGGACGCGGTCCCCGGCCTGGCAGGGCAGCCCGCTGGTGAAGCCCTCGTGGAGCTCCAGGGGGCCTGCGCCGACGCTCCCCCAGCCAGGGTTGCTGACCGCATGCTTTTGTTTTGTGTACACACGGGATACGACATTTGTGTCTACGCGCGTTCGATCGTGGCCCACCGGCTGGCAAGCTGAACGGGCGAACGGAGGATCGAACTACAACATATTTCCCAGGAGACATGGGTGAAGCGCCAGAGCCCACACGACAGCCTCCACAAGGAGGGCAGCATGCCGACCGAGGGCTGGGTCGCGCTCGACATCTGCGACACACGCCAGTACCTCGACCATGATGACCTGCTGTGGACCACCACCAATACCATACAGTCGGGGCCTTGACCTAAGGAACCCTAAATAAGGAACGAGGCCCCTTTTTCCATAAGTTAACCTTCGATTTCCTGTCGAAAACATAAGGAACGCCTGAGGCAAGCTGTGAAACAATCAAGGAACACGGAGCCCCTCCCCAACGAAAAGGGTTCCTTCCTTAGCGCCCCGACTGTACCATACTTGTGGACCCGCTGACGAAAGCACTTCGGCAAGCTGGAGTCCACACCACAACACCTTTGCCTACGGACAGCCTGCTGACGTGCGATGCGCCTGAGAGCCCGGGAGGCCCCACAGAGGCACGGTGAGCCCATCCCCACCCAGAGAGGGTTCCGCCTTCAAGAGCGTTGAAGTGTGTAGCGCTGGCAGCAAACCAGCAGCCACAGGCATACAGTCGAGTCGTTGACCGAAGGAACCCTAAATAAGGAACGAGGCCCCTTTTTTCCATAAGTTCAACCTCCATTTCCCAGGGAAAACCTCAGGAAAACCCTAGGCAAACTTTGAAACAATCAAGGAACACCGAGCCCCTCCCCAACGAAAAGGGTTCCTTCTTCAGGGCCCCGACTGTACATCATTTGTTCCCTGGGCCTGCCCTTTTCGTCCGGGGTCCGGTCCTGGGCGCTTCTGCGCCCCCTCTGGGATCTGGGAGCCTTGAGGGCCCCCAGTCTCTACCGAGCCTTCCCCCTGTCCTCGCCTTTCCCTCCTCGCATGGTGGCTTGACCGCTGCTGTATTGGCTCGATGCAGACCTTGAGTCGCCTCATATTGGGACGAAAGGTGACCGCACGCCTCTGTCCCCTCTGGCGGCCGCAACCGACACGCGATCGGTCCCTGCGGGACCCTATCCTCCCCGAAGCCTACGACACCAAGCAGGAGAGCTCCCAGGAGTCCAAGGCCAAGCAGATAGGTCAGAGAGCCCAACGTTGCTAGTGCGTCCTCCGCAGAAAGAAGAAAATGGGAACTGCCAGGCCGCTCAAGAGATGTGGTTGCAATTACCGTATACAGGAGATGCGGGCCGTCAACTAACCTCCTCCTCAGCTCCTGCTCCCTCCCCCCTCGAGGTCATCGGCTTCCCCCTCCTCCTCCTCCTCCTCCTCCTCCTCCACCTCGTCCCGCACCTCCACCTCAACGAGGAGTCCTTCTT